>CAXKVW010000469.1:0-38595 GCA_964058825.1 Carex arenaria | reverse complement strand
AGAGTTTTGGAGTGACAAATTCCTAAATTTCAAGTTTTGAAGTGGCATAAAAAAAATTTCCCCTTGTATATATCATTGTATTGCTTCAATATTTCAATGAAGAAAACCAGGGGATCTTTGGTCACTCCAAATAATGTAAATTTAAGAAAAAAAGTTTGAAAGTCGTGATGGTACCTTCTGTTGCATAATACTTGAAAATCTTGATAAGATATTGAATTCAGTGCACATGCCCGACATGGCAGTACTGACAGCCCATATGACCCCAACCATTTTCGAGAAATTGCATTCAATGATTAAAAATAAAAAAAAACCAGTTGTTCAGCTTAGATAATGCATACCTATAGTTTGATAGACTCTACAGATCATTTAGCCAAACCTTATAGACGTTTCTTTCAAGGGCATCTTTACCTTGTTACACTAAAGAAGTTATTTGTTGGTCATGAATATAATATTGTGGTCTGTGGACATTTGGTAAGGGATTTAGTATGGTTTTATTTCAAAAAATTGGTTGATCGTCCAAGGATTTACATACAAATAGATCAAGTCCATGTAGATACAAATAGATCCAAGGATGTATATATAGGTACTGCTATAATATATTCAATTTGCACTAAGTGGACATTATTTTTCATTGGACTTTATTCTACTAATTGAACAATTTTTTGTTTAATATCATTCATGGATATTGTTAAATAATTATTCTTTTCATTGGTCTATTCTTATGAAAACATGTTATTTTCTTCTTCTTCTTTTTTAAGGGTTAGTGGGTAAATACAGCTAACAAATATATTGATAAAGAAAAGATGTTATTTACATGCTCCTAATTTCTTACTCCACGCCTTAAATAAAGCAATTTATATCACTCTTAAATTGTGAAAAGAGCTGCCAAAAGAAGGACAAACACATTAGCCAGATCAAGGCCCCCTTTTCCCCCTCAGTTTGTTGTGAGGAATTTTGTCGAGCAAGTGACCTTGCAATGCCACAGGACACGCATCTAGTTTCAAGATGAAGCACTCCTCCTAGCTTATCGTCTTCTCTCTAATGCACACCGCATCTGAGAATATATTGGCCATAGCTCATGTGTCCAATCCCTGATTATTTTTTATTTTATTTTTTACCATGATAATTAATTGAATATTAAGATTAGATAATCAAAGATTTGTTGATTTGTAATGTGTGAAAAGTACTGAAACTAATAAATTAGTTTCTATTTTTAACTGGAGTGATAGGCAGAGCGGCCGTGGCCCGTGGGGAACCCTTGGTGATGCACAACCGATTGATGGTGGGCTGCTTCTAGACAATGTGGTCGTTGCATCCTATGGTGAGCATGCAGCTGAGCAAGGTCAAATCAGTTTTAGCTTCACATATCAACAGTACTATTGTTCTACAATAGCTGGTACGTCTCTTTATAAAAAAAACGAGTGAAAAGTGTCTAAAGCATAGGTGGTGCCGTGCAAGATCAGAGTCACTCTAAAAAAAATAGCAACACAATAAACAAACTGGATATTGTGTGGCGCAGTCATGAAGGACATTACAAAGTTAATTAGAAAAGCACTGATCATGATTCATGACTGTCCCTGTCTGTTGTGATCTTGACTGGCTTCATAGTTAAAATCCTCACAGGAATTTGGTCGAGCAAGTGATGTGCACATGATTAGAACATAAACCCGTCCATTAAGCTACATAGATGTCTTAGAACCCTTCTTACTATCCCTAATACTCAATATAACCCTCTGAAAATCTCGGTTATCAACTGCCCAAATTGTCAGAAACATCCAAAATCACCAATTCCCAACAACATCTATAAAGAAAGAGCTGATATTTGTACCTCCCTATGAAGAAGAGAGAGAAAGAAGGGGTGAAACGTAAAGAGGCACTCAATGAAAGAGGTTGTCGGAAGTCGGAACTTTTGATTTGAGTACGTAGTGTATGTGAGAATTGAGAAATGGACTCTTTGTGGGAAAGCGAAATTGGAATTGGAATTGGAATTAGAAAGGCAGCTTTCGAATTTGGGCCAAAACGGAATTGGAATTGAAAGCATGTAATTAATTGAAGGCCTATTACAATGATTTCATAGAGCCCAGTAATTGATAATCTGAGAGAAACAGGTGGGCTAGGCCTTATGGGCCGTTGTAGCCCAGTAATAATTAATTGACGCAGATTAATTAATGGTACATGCCAATCTAAAATTATTTAGTTTAATTTAGTTTGAATTAATATTAAAGTATTACAAATTTAATTTAGGGTATTTTAGAATCTGATTATAATGTAATTTAGTTTTAATTAACTTTAATTTCTGTGAAATTAACTATAAAATGGTTGTTTCTCTTTCCTCCTACTCACAACTCAATTAATTAGAAAAGAAAATAAAGAAGAAAAAGATAAAGAGAAGAAGAGATTTCGGAGGCGAAAAGAGTGAATTTTGAAGTAATATTTTGGGATTTTTTTAAAAAAGGATCGTCTGTGATATAAACTCCAGAGAAGAACAAGTTGCGGGTGGTATGTAGAGAGAATCCGGGTCAATATTAATAATTACATAGATCTTGTACGATACGGTCATAGGAAACCAAAAGGGAGAAGAGAGAAATAGTTGAATTCGCATCATGTCTCAAACTTTGCGTGACCTTTTGGAATATCTCAATCGTTTAAATACGTTCTGCACGAATCTCAAAGCTCAAATAATACTGGTCCCCTACGCTGCCCCGAATAGACACCGGACACGTTGGTCATGCAAAAATTGAGATATCTCAGAGGATACACACTCGAAATAGTTGGGGGATAATTATGCCTATAGAGATCAGTTGTGGCTGAATCTCTACAACAATTTGCGTTGAAGTTGATATTTAGTTTATTCCTCATCCGCAACACAATATAAATACAGCTTTAGTGGCAAAATACTTCCAATAAAGTATCAAATGTTAAAAGGTATGCACTTCTACACAAAGCCATTGAAATTATATATACTGTATTATTTAAGCAGCACATTAGTATTTCTATACTTAAATTGTGTATATTATACATATAACGGTTTGAGATAAATTTTCTTTAGAATGCTAGTCTCATTTCATGAACACAATGAGTCCAATATAGGTTATGTTTCATTCAACTATTTCAATAATCAATATTTTTTTTTGTGAATTAGACCCTTGAAATACAGGTAATTGTTTTGGATTGAATATATAAAAATAATACATATTTTTTTGCTATGATATTTCATTATATTATTGATACGTTAATCTCGACTCGAGGTTGATAATCACACAAAACAATAATGGTGATCACATTTATTACATTGATAAGATAGTAAAAGAATCTTGGTTTACTAGCCCCCAAAATTTATTCCCACTCTTTATTTTACCTACATAATTTTGTACATAACTATGCTTCATTATTATTCGACACAGAGTATTTCCTACTAATTAATATTTTTTTAAAATTTAGAGAGCTTTTTATTTATTTTGTTTGTAGTTCTTCATTTCAAAATTATTTATAATTTTACTATAAAATATATACAATTTTAACTAATAAATATTTTAAAAAAGGTTCCAATACAAAATATTTTAAATGCCACACATTGAATTGTTTGAATGAACGGCTACAATTGTGTTGTTGGTATCTCTCAACTCAGTTATCACACTCAAGACTTTAAGTTCGCCCAATTAAATGCACCCAACCACTTTACATTGTCAAAGCTAAGGTATAGATAATGACCACACTCTATAAACAAAATTCACAACTACAAAGCACAAGCAGAGTAACTTGTTCTGTGCAAAATGGCAGGGAATTTGATAACCTCTCTGCTCTCTCTAGCCACCAAATTACTGCCCTCAATTACAGCCTCTGCACATGCTCCATCCTCCTCTTCATCAAATTCTAATAGCTCAGCAATGGGGCGTGCTTGTGCTGTTGAGGAGGACCTGGAGAGGCTGATGCAAACTCTGGAGCGGATCAAGGCCACGCTGTATGATGCTGAGGAGAGGGAGGTCAGAGATCGCTCTGTCAAGTTGTGGCTCAAGGAGCTCAAGAAGGTCGCTTATGATGCTGAGGATGTGCTCAGCGAGTACCAATATGAGGTCACACATCTCCAAATAGAGGCAAGAAAAGCTTCTCAGGTGTCCGGTTTTCACAAAAGAAAGCAGATGGAGGTTAGTGTCTTGTGTATATAAAAATTAAAGCAAAATAAATTACGAACATGGTTAGCTTAAAAATTTCAAACAATTCGGATGGTAAAGAAATTAATCAAAATAAACCAAATTGAAATTGTATAGTCAGAATCGTGAGGTTACTGTTCTTGAGCTTATTCCGTCGTAATCGTGCAAGACTCGTGGAACTTCCACCAAAATAATCTGAGGATACCGCTTCTTAGGGCACAATTATGGATGTGACCGATGATCATTTCCGTCAGTATCTAACATATAAATTAGAATCAGATCAATATGAGCAAAAATAAAATTAATCAGATTCGGTATCTCTCTTATTTAATTAATGGGATGCAACAGCAATGGAATTCATTGTGGTCAGAGTAATAGAGCGAGAGTGATCCAGCGAATGAGTACAATCAGAAAGGACAAAAAATACCGAGAGAGAAAGATAATGAAAATGAAAGGGTATAAACCAACAGAGGCAATATTGGAGCCTTTATGGAATGAATAGAAATTAATTAGATACCAGATTTTTAGTTAGCCCTCAAGTTTATAAATATTACAAATAGAATGTAAGATAAATATCTAATATATTTCTTTTTGTACAGTGCATTGTTTCAATTCCTGATGGCATGGCAGACCGACTTAACAAAATAAGAAGTCAATTTGATGAAATAGCTAAGGATCGTGAGGCTCTCCAATTAAGGGAGAGTGACGGGTTCAGGCGTTCGAACAATAATCGACCCCAAACGGGTCACATGGTTGATGAGGCTAGCATTTTTGGCAGAGATGCTGAAAAAAAAGAGGTCATCGATTTCCTAATATCTGAAGAAGAGAAGTTTTGTTCGGTAATTTCAATTGTTGGAAAAGGTGGTCTCGGAAAAACCACTATTGCCCAACTTGTCTACAAAGATTTGATAGATTACCGGTGTTTTGATTTATTTGGGTGGGTATGTGTCTCTGAAGAATTTGATGTCCCGAGACTCATCAAAGCAACCCTTGAATCACTCTCCAAAATCAATTATGGTGTGATCGAGTTGAGTCCATTACAAGAAGAGCTTGCAAAAACAGTGAGGGGAAAAACAATACTACTTGTTTTCGATGATGTGTGGAATGAGAATCAAAGTCTTTGGGAGTTATTTTTGGTTCCTTTCAAAGAAGCAAAGATGGTCAGAATTCTCATGACAACAAGGAATAAAAAGGTCGCACAGGTCATGCAAACAACGACATATTTTAGCCCATCTAACTTGCCTGAAGATTCGTGCTGGCAGCTGTTTCAGCATTATGCTAGTGGTACAAGTGACATCGTGCAAACACACTTGTTAGATATGGGAATGGAGATTATGAGAATGTGTGGTGGATTGCCATTGGCTGTAAAGTCGATTGCAAGCCTCCTTAGGCATGAAACGCATGAAGAGTGTTGGAGAGAGATTTTAGAAAGTGATCTTTGGGAATCAAATCCATCAAATGATATATTTTCAGCACTTCAAATCAGCTATGCTCATCTACCTGCTCATCTGAAGCCGTGTTTTTTGTTTTGCTCAATGTACCCAAAAGATTACATATTTGAAAAGATAAATTTGATAGAGTTATGGATCTCTCATGGCTACATTGAGTCCAGGAGGAAGAAAATAGTCACAGAAATTGGAATTGAATATTATGAAGAGTTAAAAGTGAGGTCATTTCTTGATGATTTTCCAAGTCAATCTTCATACTACTGTAAGTTGCACGATATGGTCCATGACCTTGCTCGAATTAATTCAGAGAATGAACATTATTCAGTGCAGATCAATCAGCCACTAGATATTCAAGAGAGTATCGTTCTGCGAGAAGCATACCATTTATATGTAAGAGGTTTTGCGGGATATATAAGTCAAATTCTCCAACAAAACCTGAAGGGTCTAAGAACTTTTTCTACAGATCTAAGAGGTTGCAGCGGATATTTGGAGCACCAGTATTGTAAGTATTTTATAAACAATACATTAGAAATGGACCTACATTTGAACATGGCTAAATTTGAAGCACTCAGGGTGTTGGAATTGAAAGGGTATAGAGGGACAAAGATTCCTGACTCCATTTCTCAGTTGAAACATCTGGTCTATCTTTGTGTTACTTCTTTTTGTCTGAAAATGTTGCCAACATCCATTGGCCTCCTTTACAATCTGCAGACTTTAATTCTTGATTGTCCTTTCCTTGAATATCTACCTGAAAGTATTGGTGATCTTCCGAACTTGCTGAAATTAGCTATTGGATGTGATGATTTACAGGAAGTTCCTATTGATCTCAAACATCTATGTCACCTTAATTTAACAATTGATACTAGTGAAATTCAACCATTGCCTCATACAATAGGCTGTCTCAGTAACTTAGAGGAGCTTAACTTTATGTCATGGATTTTAAGTTTAGGCAAAGAGGTGCCACTTCATGGATTTGACAATACTGAACTTGACAGTGGTAAACTCGATTATGTCCCTCATGGTCTTGTTAATTTTCCAGCAATAAAGACAATGAGAGCAAGGTTGAGAGTTAGAACTATAGCTTGGTTAAAGGATATGAATGACCTTGAAGGAAAACTCTCCATTGAAGGATTAATTAACATAAGTAATTTAGTAGATGCCCAGCATGCTAACTTGAGAAATAAGTGCAAACTTGAAACTTTGGATTTATGTTGGTATCCTGAAAAACACATAGTTCCTTACAGTTACAAATCAGAGCTAATATTAAGCATCATAAAAGGTTGTGAGGGTGGGTGGGTTGGTACAAATGATGTATATATTTCCTTGTTAGAATGCCTTCAGCCACATCGTAACCTCAAGAAACTTCGAGTAAGAAGGTATCAGTTTGCCACAATACCAGAATGGATGGGGGATCCATTTTCCTTGCAGTCAATTCAAGAAGTCTCCTTAGAATATTGTGAGAATATCCAATCTCTTCCATTCTGCAATCTTCACACTCTCAAGCAACTCAAGATTGAGGAATGTTCAAGTATTCGAGTTCTGCAACTAGAGCAGCTGCCCTCCAAGCGTGAAAAATTACGGATTCTTTCATGTCACCACATGGAGTTCATTACTGGAATAGGAGTTCTGGATATGTTGGTTGCACTAGAAATTTCTTTCTGCAAAGCCCTGAAATCACTAACTATGGATGGACAGCAGTTGGTGGAGTCATCTGTGGCATTCAATGATTCCTCCAATGACATGCCACATATCAGACGGCGAAGCATTTCCTCACTTTCAAGGTTGAAAATCATAAACTGTGGTTTGCTTTGTGTAATTCCAGAAGGATTGATTCCATCTAGGCCTTGTTATGTGTGTGTTTGTGGTTGCGGCTGTCCTAACCTTGAGATTGAACATTGGCAATCAATCAAATCAGGTTTGTAATTAAATTATTATTATTTGAATATTTAGATTTTAGTGCACTGAACTTTTTTTACTTTTCTGTAATAATAAGCTTTGGTAGGATTTGTCAACTTATAAACTATTTATGATTCAACCGATGAACATTTCATTTTTATATTACCTGTTTGTTGCTGCTAAATAAGTTCTTGTCCAATTATTTTGCAGATTTTTTCAATGATGTTTTCTTCACACACAAGGAACAATATGAAATCCCCTCATAATTAAACCCTCAATAGAAATGAATTTGCTATTCAATCTATTATATCATTTGTAATAAATCTTCAGAATTTTCTTTTCTTATATATGGGCATATATTTTCATTGATTTTGTATTTTTTTTTCTATATATACTTTTTTTTTCTTCAATTTGTCTCCTCTTAAGAATAATATAGTAAGACGATAGACAATTTTTGTCCACGGCCAAATTTTGCTCATTGTTTGGATCTACCTATTTCTTTCTCCATCTCCAATTTTCAGATTTCTGATAAGGCATTTTTTCTTTTCTTTTCTAGGTATCAAAAGCATGAATAGATAGATAAACTACAGAAAATTCTAGACAGCCGGTTTGCAATCCATTGTATAGGTACTGTAAAAAAAATAACATGTGATGTTTAATACATTGTAACATTTTATCCAAAACACTGACTAGCCTTGTCACTTGTCGACTACAAAACGCACTTAAATCAGAAAGATAAGTGATGGTTATTTTATTTTTTTTCTTCCACATTTTGTATCGGTTATTTATTAACAACCGACACAAATACCCATTTTGTGTCGGTTGTTAATAAATAACCGATACAAATACATATTTGTGTCGGTTCTTTATAAACAACTGACACCAATAAACATTTTGTATCAGTTATTTATTAACAACCGACACAAATACCCATTTTGTATCTGTTATTTATAAACAACTGACACAGATTTTATATTTTATTTTGAAATATTTTTTTTATTTTTGGCCAGCTGCCATATATATTACTGGCCTATATAGAAGCATGCATTCACACATCCTAAATTGGATTATGCACCCAAATTGAATTAGAACCCGAAATTATTCTTACACATCCTAAATTGAATTAAAACCCTAAATTATTGTTACACATCCTATCAGTGTCATTCCTTCTCCAGATATCACATTTGACACTCACTAAATAACACACAATTTACAAATAACATATTATCCAAATATCACATTTACAAAATCAAAATATCACATTATTCAACACACAATTTCATATATTTAAAAACAGTAAAAAAAAACTAAAAATCAAAATAGAATTGGTACAAGTCACCTACAAATTTACTCAATAACACTTCTAGTTTTTCATATACCGAGTTGTCCGGGTTTTGAATTTCAAGGAATATCTGAATAAACGCAGCCAACTCTTCTCCTCGGCAGTAGCAACATTGTTGTTTTTGCACCTTCCTCATGCTATTTAGCAGAAAATTTTGAAACAAGAAAACTAGCATTTAGACTTCATCAAATCTTCAAAGATGAATAATGATTGTACATTTTGTACTAGTGTAATTTAAACCATTTTTTTAAACAAGGAAAATGCTGCTACATAATAATGCACAAGTGAAAAAAAATAATTACTACAGATAAGTTCAAATTAAAGGATCCATGCAACTAATTGGATTCTATCAAGCAATTTTTTTAAATGAACTATTTTTATAAAGAAATATTTGGATTCTAATACCATTTTAAAATTATCTACTAGGCAATGTTTATTATACCTGAGCAGTTTGAATTCCTTTCACTTCCAGGAGACCTCCTGCCTTGACTGTCCTGCTTTTAACACTGATTTGTTTCGAGTCAGAAGATAGAGGGACATCCAATATCTGCTGACAGCGACTAATTAGGCAGCGCCATTGTATATAACATGTTAAACGCTTAATTCATCCGATCGGACTACTTGGAGACCATTTGGACGTGGTTTAGATCGGACGTGATTTTCAAAAATGTAAAATTTGGTCTCCAAGTACATTTTATTATAGATATCACATTTAATGGTTTAGATCGACCATTTGGACTTTAAAAATTGAAAAACGATTTGGTTGCACGGGAGTTCAGGAACAATTGATTATATATTAGCCAACAAATATCTCTCTCTCTCTCTCTCTCTGTATGTGTGTGTGTGTGTGTGTGGACGTGGCTACGGTGCTACGCGTAGAATAGAGGTCCTCCGTGCAACGGCTCAATATTTGAGTTTTCAAAATTATAATGGTTGATCCGAACCGTTAGATGTGTTCTCCATATTGAAATATGCTTGGAGACCAAACAGTGAAACCGTTGGATCAGCGATTTTCAAAGTGGCTTAATAAATAGTAAAAAAAATCCAAAAAATATAAAATTTGGTCTCCAAGCACATTTCAATATGTAGAACACATCTAACGGTTTGGATCGACCATTAGGATTTTGAAAATTCAAATTTTGAGCCGTTGCACGGAGGTCTCTGTGCAATTTAGCCAACCTCATATATACAATTTTATATGCAATTTAGCCAACCTCATATATGCAATTTAGCCGTTGCACGGAGGTCTAATTTAGTACATTTTTTATTACAACCTATTTCAAATTGATAAAGTTTTCATTTTAATAATATATCCATTTGAATTCACACAGCAATTCAATTGTTCTATGAAAAGAGTAAATTTAATTTAATTGAGAAAAATGAAAATAAAACATAAATATACATTTATCGATCGAAATTCTGTAAATAATTTTGTGCCTTGGTGCAAATTTTAAAGGTTAGGTCGGACAAATTTCCTCTTTCCTGTACTTGAATAGTAGTAATTTAAGGAACTCAACACTGAGTCATGACAGAGGAATCTCTGAGAAAATGAAATCTTTCTATTGTCACTGAATCGAATTACAACAGCCTTTATATAGGCATCACTGTTTACAACTCATTGGTAAAGCTGTAATTACTTTCATCTAGTACAATGCTAACTAATTGACCTTAACAACATTCTGTTGTGCTAACTAACTTGACTAATCCTAACAATGTTATTAGCATTAACTAACTTCCTAACTGTCTAACTGCCTCTATTATAATATATTCATTTGAATTCACACATCAATTCAATTGTTCTATGAAAAGAGTAAATTTAATTTAATTGAGAAAAACGAAAAGAAAACATAAATATACATTTATCGATCGAAATTCTGTAAATAATTTTGTGCCTTGGTGCAAATTTTAAAGGTTAGGTCGGACAAATTTCCTCTTTACTGTACTTGAATAGTAGTAATTTAAGGAACTCAACACCGAGTCATGACAAGAGGTGCCTTGCTAAAACAAAAAAGAGAGAGTCAAAAGTCAAAACAAAGTATCGGACAGCATGACGCCACAAAATTAGTAAAGCGTGGAGTTGTGTAGAACTAGAGTTCGAATTTTGCCCCCGGGGACGCGACCTGCCCGTGCCCGTGCCACGGGCATTCACGGGCACACGGGCACACGGGCACGGGCGTTAAACGGGCCGGACACGTTTTTTTGGAAAAATGCCCGTGAGTGCCCGGCCCGCCGTGCCCGTGACTGTGACGCCCGTGCCCGTGAGCCCATGAGCCCATGCGCCCGTGAGCCCGTGACATTTTTTTTTTTTCCCGAAATTCAAAATTCAAATTCAAATTCCCCCCCAAATTTTAATCCCTCCAAATTCAAATTCAAATTTTAATCCCTACAATGGTTTGCTCTCTACAAATATGCTTTATTGTAGTTGGGAAAATTGATTTTTATTTAATCAGTTCAGGGCAAATTTCGTGCAAACAAAAACTACTAGTGTATTTTACAGCAGTTATAGCATATTAGATATTTCAAATAAATTTTGGACACAATAAAGTTATTAAATCGTCAAAACAAACAAAAAATATAAATGATATTTAAACCTGCATAAAATTGACAATTATAAAACCTTCTCCAACTAGGATGACAAATGGTTTGAGTAATTTGAAGTCATTTCAAGTGATTAAACCATTAAAATTGACAATCATATCTTAAATATTATCTAATACTTACATTTAAATTGATTCAATCATCAAAAGTAACAGTTATGTTTTAAATAATATATAAAACATAAATACATTATTATTAGATAATATTTTGAAAGATACATCTATATTTTTATGCAAATAAAAGCTATAGTAATGTATTTACAACAAATTATGTGCTTATTAGATACTTTCGTCTATTCTGGACAAACTTAATATACTGGCATGATCTGTTACAATATATATATTTCATGAGGTACCTCGCAAAAACGAAGAATGTCCTGTAAAATTTTAATTACTCATTCATTTAGTCAGATATTTTGACTCTTAAAATGAGGCTACGGTAATATGCATATTACGAATGGATCTCGATCCATGCTATGGATTTAATGAATTTATATCTCGGTTTTCAAAGTTCAAACAATTAATATAGACTATTAAATATGATTTTTATATGAAACATTTTATATTTTTTGTAACTTCTTTATTGTGTTTTTCAAATAGATAGAAGATCATTGTTTTGGATGATTCAGAATTTTTAAATCAAGAGATTTTCTGAATAAAATAATTTAAAAAATATAGATAATTAGATTTGTTTTGAATATGTTAGATTTTATTTTTGAAATTCGGATTTATTTTTAATAGGTTAATAAAATATGTTAGATTTATTTTTTTGAATATGTGAAGTATTTAGATTTGTTTTGAATATGTTAGATTTTATTTTTAAAATTTCGGATTTATTTTTAATAGGTTAATAAAAGATGTTAGAAGGACTGAAACAAATAATCCGGATCAATATTAGAAGGACTGAAACAAATAATTTGTACTAATAGGTTAGATTTTATTTTGAATATATAATTTAGTTTATTAGAAGGACTGAAACAAATAATCCGGATCAATATTTTTCAGATCAGGTTTTTCGCGGCTGTAAGAAAAAGTAAAATATTTCATTGTATGTTATTAGAAAAAAATAAAACTGTCATAACTTTAAAAAATGAAATGAATCAAGGGCCGGAAACATCGTTTTTTTTTTTTTAAACTTTAAACGGCCATAACTTTTGCTAGGAAAATCGGATTTGCGTGTATGACCCCAATTCAGAAAGGGGAGGAGGAGACGGTGGTGACCGTCACCCAGGGCATGCCCTGGGTATTTGGAAAAATTAGAATCGCCAAAAAACGTCGTTTAGTGCCTCAAAAATTAAGTTTAAGATTTTTAGTATCTTAATTGAATTTTTTTATGTCAAAAAATA
Organism: Carex arenaria; assembly: GCA_964058825.1. NCBI lineage: Eukaryota > Viridiplantae > Streptophyta > Magnoliopsida > Poales > Cyperaceae > Carex > Carex arenaria. Next base: position 25,815 of record CAXKVW010000469.1, on the reverse strand, counting down.
CTTTTCAGCACCGAGAAATAAACCAGTAGCAAGTGCAATTGCCACAGGAGAAGTCTCATACAAGCATTTTGTTTTCTGGTTTGATTTCAAGGACTGAAAGGTATATGCTCTAGCAATCTTGTAATTATAATATAGTTTACTAGTTCCGTTGATTCCAGATTAGTTTATGTGTGTGTTCGATTGTAGAGTTGGAATAGCGATCAATGGTTGAATGTAGCGATCTAAAAAAAAGTTAGAACTCTGCCTATGTTATTTTACATAGCCGGTCCCAAGCCCGGAATAAAAGAGGAGGGTAACTTTTATTTTTTAATCTATTGTTTTAAAATAAGAGCTTAATTATTATTTTTAAAGTAATTGATTTAAGAAATTTTTAATTTATATTTTATTATAACAAAAATTATCGAGTTACAACCATGTCAAATGAATTTAAATTGGTATGAATTTGAATTTATAATTATTTAGAATTTGGATTTATAAAAAAAAACAGAAAAAAAAAACAGAAAAAAAAACAGAAAAAAAAAACCGAAAAAAAAAAAAAAAACTTTGCCCTGCCCGTCCTGCCCCCACGCTCGTGACGGGCACAGGCATTAAACAGGCAGGGCAGAATTTTTGAAAATTTTGCCCGTGATACCCGGCCCGTTGTGCTCGTGTGCCCGTGACTCCCGTGCCCGTGCACGGGCTTTGCCCTGCCCGTCCTGCCCTGCCCGTTTGTAGAACTCTAGTAGAACCACATAACTTGCACTGTTACGACCAGCCTTTTTATATTGAACTAGTTAAAGTGCGTTTACTAATCCTTATTTACGGATACATGACGAACTAAGGTACATCATTGGCACGGATTGCAAAACATTGGTTGAGGTAGATTGCATGTGGTCCCACTTTTTAATTATTAGGAAAGTTAGACATGGATAAAAATCAACTCTTGTTTATTAGAAAAAAAAGTTAGACTTGACAGGGAACAGAAAAATTTAGAGTGTGATCCTACTTTTTTTTTTCTCATATGTTCACCCATTTGAATATTATACGATTTTGTCCTGACCAGAAAATCTATGCACATCTTTTTATTATTTTTGTAATTATAAAAATTGAATTAATTTTCGCTACATTAATAATTAAATAAATTCTTTCACATCAATTTCGATATGTTTTTATCTTGTATTTTTAATTTCGTTTATGTGATGAAAAAAAATAATTTGTAATTTCATAACTTCCTTCCCGAGTTCCCGGTTCCCACCTATGCATCTGTCAAAGGGAAGAGGAGGGTGTCCGATGCCCATCGGACCAGAGTCTGTTCGATGGGTGTCCGATACCGTCCAATTCACTTCAAGATCTGTGCGTATCACTTTAATATCCGTGCTGTTTGCTTTAATATACGTGCGCACAGATCTTGAAGTAGATCGGACGGTATCGGACACCCATCGAACACTGTTCTGGTCAGATGGGCATCGGACACCCCCCTCTCTCCTGTCAAAGGGTCATGATCTGTTCAACTCTATCGTGATTGGAATTAAAGCCTTAAAGGAGCCGTTTTGACCGGAATTGTATCTTCTGCGGAGTTTTGATCTCCGAAGCTGTGCGGTTCTTTTATTCTGGACCGTTCGTTTTGATCGGACGGATCAAATAAGGCTATAGCACGAATCTCAAATCAAAATTAATACTGCCCCCTCCATCATCTCGAGCACTCACCGGCTGGAGATTAAATCTAGACCGTCCGATCAACTCCGCACAGCTCCGCAGGTAAAAACTCCACAGAGGATACTCGTCCATTTTGACCCAGTCGGCAGTCGAAGGCCTGTTGAGGGAGAAGAGATCACGGGCAGAAGGTCAGAGGCGCGGTCGTTTAATATCTGACCGAAGTTCTTTTAAGAAAATGTTACATGTACAGACCGACAGATCAGCATCTATTTGCTGAGTCAGCGCCACATGGCATCACACCGTACGTACGTTAGGAAGATCCTCTTCCCCATTTCTTTTCATTCTTGTTTCTGATCGTCTATAAATGCTCTTCATGCTCTTCAACCCACGCTTTTCCAAAACCACCCTTTCCGCTGCTTCCTAATCACTGTCTTGCCATGGCCGGGAAAGTAATGAACGCCTTCTGCTATGAAGGTTACAGAGGTGGCGCCGCTGCACTCAAGGTACGTAGTGTTTTGTTCTTAATTTTATGCTACATGCACTGATGCACACAAGTTGCTTTTTTTTTTTTTTTTACATTACTTGTCGTTGTTGGGAAGACTGCTTTAGGTGCAAGTGTGTTTTAAAAATTTCTATTAATTAATCCATTTATAAGACCACTTTTGTACCATATTTCTCTTGAGTTTAGTATTAGGAAAAACACTAGACATGTTTTTGTTACTACAGGTTTTGGAGGCACCATTTTATGAAATAATTAATCATCCATTTTATTTGAATATTCTTAACACAAAATTGCACTGTTTTTGTTTGATTTAATGCATGGTTGAGTATATATTGAGATGACAATAGTTTGTTTGATTGCAGAAAGTGAAGATACCAGTACCTATACCAAAGAAAGGGGAGATTTTAATTAAAGTGGAAGCCGTAGGTATAAATCCTGCGGACTGGAAACTCCAAAATGGTATAATGCGTCCTTTATACCCAAAATTTCCTTGTGTGCCATGTAAGTAGTTCTTATTTCTTCTTTCAAACCATGGTTCCGAAAATCGGCCGATTCCGATTTGAATCGGAATCGGACGGGACCGAGACGATTTTTACCCGATTTTCTCGGTTGTGCGATTTTTTGAGAGAAATCGGATAAACAGTGACGGAATCGGCCGATTTTCCGATTTTTTAGCCGATTTACACTGATTTTCTGGCCGATTTTCCGAGTCCGGCCGATTCCGGCAATTTTTCAATTTTTCTCAAGACAAAAGACAAAAGCAATCCAAATCAGAGAAAGAAGGAGAAAAATCAGAGAAAGAAAGAGAGATATATAACCCGGACGAAGCCGAGCCTGGTTTCACGGCGTCGTCGCCTCGCACAGAGGAACAACGAAAGAGAAGAGGGGCGTCGTCGTCATCGTGGCGTTGTCGTCATCGCCTCTTGGCTTCCTTCTCCAGGAACAACAAAAGAGAAGAGGGGCGGACTGGGTTAGGTTTAGGCAAGATTCGTGCAGAGAACATGAACGGGAAGAGAAGGAAGGGGGCGAAATGGAGAGGGAGGTAGCGAAATGGAGGAGGAGGAGGAAAAAATGAATAAAAGGGAAGGGGGCGCGAAATGGAGAGGGAGGGGTTGCGTCAAGATTTGTGCAGAGAAAATAAGATTTAAAATTTTGTGGAAAGAGAAAATGAACGGTTGGGATTTATGCCTGAGAGAATATAAGATCAAATATTCATTAACCTTATTATAAATTTCGATCGTAAATCCCGTTGCCTTGTAAAAATTAAATTATAATTGAATTGTTATCATAATTTTTATTATCAATTATATTTTTATACCTTCATTTATTCCTAATAGGTCACAAATAGAAATTTTAAGTTTGAAAGTATTTTTTCTAGCATTTAATTGTATACCTTTGGTAAGATTTAAATTTTTGTTGTTTGTTGTTTTTAATATATAAATTTAGTACAATTTATTATGATGTTCATCTAATATTTAATAATAATATTATTATTATTATTTCATCATTGTAATAGTGTCTCAAAATTAACCGATCATTTAATTTGACACTACATTAATGTCTTGTCTTAACATAATTATTTGAGTGTAATGTTTTGTCTTAACATAATTTTATTACAAATAATTTTTATACCAATTATTTCCTATGTTTTTAGGCTTTTGGCTACAAAACAGGCTTTCTGCCAAAAAAATCTGATTTTCCGAGTCAAATCGGCCGATTTCGGCCGATTCATCCGATTCCGATTCCGATTTTCAGAACCATGTTTCAAACAACATCTGCTGAAATGATATGCTTCAAATGTTGGGTCAGAAGAATCCAACATAATTTTGGTGTTTTTTAATTTGTTGATTTGAAATTCAGTACTCGATCGATCATCGCAAAGTTAGTTTAATCATGTTTCTTGATGAAAACTCCTCGCTAGAACTTCAACGGAAATTCTTTTGTAAAATATTTATATAAATATTTGCATTACATGCACACGCTAAATGGTTCTAGCTTTCGAATTTCCTTAGAATATTTGAAGGACGCAGTAGGTGCATAAAAATATGTGTTAATAATATATAGAGGATTGAAATTATGTTCTTTAGAAAACGCTCACAAAATTATTTTACTTTTTTTTTTCCCTTTCTTTGGTGAAGCAAATCACTTCCAAGTATATGCAACCAATTATGTTAAATTGTTCCTCATTAATATAATTTATCGGAAAATAAAAAAATAATGTAGTGAAAAATAATTTGTATTTCCATCTACTGAACAATAATACAAGTTTTCAAGTGAACAAGTATATGCTGAGCTAATTTGGTTCATTATTAATATATTATTGAAACAGTGTCTGATGTAGCGGGAGAAGTAGTCAGTATTGGTGCCGGAGTGAATGATTTTCAGCCGGGAAATAAAATTGTCGCTACACTTAATTTTATTGTAAGTGTTTACAAGATATATTATATCAAATAAAACAGAGATAGAGATATGTCTACTTTCTTTAACAGTTGGGGTTCAGTTTATAGTGGTTGTGTTGATAACTTTTTATGATGGCCTTCAACGAACACAAATGAGCCTAATGATTTGGAAATGTTACTACAATATTGTATCAAGATTCTATGCCATAATTATATTTTCACAATAACAAGCAAACTATTGTGCAAACAGATTGGAAGAGGTCTAGCAGAGTACACAGTGGCCCCGACAAACGTAACGGCTAAGCGACCCCATGAAGTGTCCGCAGTTGAGGCTTCCAGTCTACCAATCTCCGCTGGAAGTGCATTTCAAGCACTTGAATCAGTCGGTGCCAAATTTGACGGGACCGGGAAACCATTTAATGTGCTTATAACCGCCGCCTCAGGTGGGGTTGGCCACTTTGCAGTCGAACTTGCAAAGCTGGCTGGCCTACATGTGACTGCCACGTGTGGGGCCCGCAACATTGATTTTGTTAGGAGCCTGGGTGCTGATGAAGTACTGGATTACAAAACACCTGAAGGAGAAAGCTTGAAAAGCCCAAGCGGTAAGAGATATGATGCAGTTCTAAATTGCACTGTGGGGATCGCATGGTCGGTTTTTGAGAAGAACTTGAGCCAAAACGGAAAAGTCATTGATCTCTCACCTGGTTTCTCGAGCTTTGTCACCGTAGCTTTGAAAAAAATAACCTTTTCAAAGAAGCAACTGGTGCCCTTTTGGGCAAAAATTGGCTCAAAGGATTTGGAATTTTTGGTTGGTTTGGTAAAAGATGGTAAACTGAAGCCAGTAATTGATTCAAAACACCCATTCGACAAGGCACCAGAGGCATGGGCCAAGAGTATGGAGGGACATGCAACTGGCAAGATTGTTATTGAGATCTGACAAAAAAGAGAGGGTTTTTCACCATGTTTGGATTTGAGATTACGTATGCACTAGCAGTTGTGGTAATGGTAACTAACTGCCTACTATTATTCAAATTAAGGTTTCTACTTGACCAGCAAATGTAGTAAATATTTTTTTTATTGCTTGTTTGGACCTTCAAAAGGAAACTCTGCAATTATTAATGTAATAAAGACCTGCAACTCTGCAATTATTAATGCTGTTAGTCAAACTCTAAAATTATTGTTTTTAAATCAGAGGGACTTAGTTTGGTTTTGCAAGAGTTAAGACAGTGTATGTGTTATACATGAAGATTGCTTGCTGGTAATATTCGTTTTTATGATTTTCGGCTTTAGACAGATTCCTATCGGCTTCAGTAGTTATCCATTTTTGTATGGATTCTTACAGTAACTCAACAATTAAGTAACAGAATGAAAATGAAAAAAGAGAAAGATGAAGCAAATAAATTAGAAAGATGGAATTGACATACCCAATATCCAACTGAAATCATACTGGAACCAAAGAGGTACCAGTATAATCTGTTAAGAAATTTACAACTGCAAACTGATACACATAATTTCTTCCCCACGAGAACAATAGTCAAACAGGCACTTTCCCACCAAAAGCAGCAGCGTAAGCTTCACCGAGGCCAGGCACATCCTTCTCATATGGCATGACATAGATCTCACGGAAGCGCCTTTCAGGAACCAAACAAGCATTGAAAAAACTGCACCTTTTCTTCAGTCCCTTGCTTTGAAGTGTACTCAGTACAGTATACCTCGGGATCAATACATTTTCTAAGCTACACCCGAGAAACCGCGGTTGCGAAGCAATTGTCCTCGCCTCAAACCCAGCTTTACACATAAGAAAGTTCATATTCAACTTGACTTTCTCCTCTGAAAAGCTGAGTACTGAAGGGTACTTCCTAAAGGCAGCACACACTTCTTCCTGTGACCAGCCATATGTGTTCCTGAAGAACTCTCCTTTGCTTTTAAATTTACCTTTGCTAAAATGATTGATAGCTTTTAACCCCCATGGAAACATCCCGGATCCCCTCAGAATCCCCAGCTCCTCAATTAGATCGAGTGTCTGCCTTAAAGAAACCAAGTTACAGATCCAGCAGCTTCTTTCCCCTAACAATGAAACCATATCTTCATTCGACAATCGATATTCTTTCAGTAAATTTATTCTCGGAAGAATATGCTTGTCAATGTGCAATGCAAACAGGAAAGGATTCTTGCAATAATCTTCAACAAAGCCGTGTCATTGTTCCCCACAAAATCTCTCCAAAACATTAGGCGTGCAGGGGTGTCTTTCAATTGAAGTACAGTCGGGTTGTATCGAATCAATTGAGCCAGTACTTCTCCAGGGATCCCCTTTTCCATCATTTCACGCACCTTTGGTCTCAGGGTCTTATCCACATTGTATCCCAGAAGACCTGGTCGGAGTGAAACAACAGATTTGATCTGAGTATGGGATAAACCAGTATCAATTAGAAACTTTACCACTGCTTCAGGCCGTGCCGGGGACTTGATTGCCGTAAGATGATTGTCAGCCGAGGCCTTGAGTGCTCGATCGACAGAGAAGCCGAAGGAGGAGATGAGATAGTCGGCAATAAAAGGCAACTCTTGGAACTTGCTCTTTTGAGTTGAAAGAGGAGAGCGGAGGAGATGGTGGAAATGGCATTGGGGAGGAGAGAAGAAAGAATATTAGATTGCTTTCTTTAAAAGAGGGGAACACATGGTTGTTGAGTCGTGGCGTCTAAGAAGCGGAGGTGATAAGAATCCGATTGCCAGAGACAAAGGCGACGATTGATTGTTTCTCTTTATTTATTTATTTTTTTGGGCACAACAGGCGGCGAAGGTTTTACGACAAGGTGGCGTTGCTAGCGGAGCTTAGTTGATTTCGAGGGTTTTGACATTTTCGTTGGATAAACTCTGGGTCCTGTTCGGGAGGCTAATGGGAACAAGACAGGTGCAAAAATTGAATTGAAAAGTACTATTTATGTGAGGAAAAATAAAATAACAGATTCAAACTCGATCCAAGAGTAGAACTAGGGTGCTCCTAAGTTTATCAACTCTCTTTGTAAACTCAATTCTAAAATCTATCGAATTGACTTCAAATGACAAATTCAAACCGTTAAAATCCGTCTATATTACGAGTCATGAGTCTACATGTAAAAAAAATTAAAATTTTGAATTAATTTTGTATAAAGTCAAGCAGTCAAAATTAGAAGATTTATAAATTAATTTTAATGCATTCATTTTTTTAAATATTTTTTTGACAACTTGACTCTATACAAAATTAATTTGAAAATTAAAATTTTTTGCATGTAGATACATCACTCATCAATTTATAATAACTTCAAATCCGCAATTTCTAACAATTTCTAACAATTTCTGCAATTCTAACAATTTCAAACAAATTCCTTAATTTCTAACAATTTCAACCAAATTCCGCAATTCGATCTAATCTAACAAAACTAATTTAAATACAAAATGTGTTACCCGAAAACAGTGGGATGTCGTGGTGGCGGTGGCGGCAACGGTAGCCGAAAGTAGAGAAAAAGAGAGAGAGGAGTCGGGATAGAGATGTCAACTAACACTTTTGAAATTCTAGATTTAAAAATTATAAAGTTCAAACAATAAATATGTTCATGAATTTTTTTTTGTCTCAATTGGTTGTCTAAAGAGAAATTTGAATAAAAAATTTAAATCAAATTGTCTTTTGTTATGAGAATTCCACAGTATAATTTAAATAAAAAAAAAAAGAGATATCAACCAACAAAAGTTTGAGTATTTTCATAGCGCCATATATCTCACACTGCTTTAGTACGAAGAGGGGTAATCAAATTATAGACCCTGTTAGCTGTTGCTCTTATGTAAAATATTTCTTATCTTCTAAGTACACATTATTTTTTCAGAAAATGATTGGTATTCATGCACTAGAAATCTAGAATTTCATCCAATTAATGGAGGCTGAAGCAAGCCGGTACATTTATGGGCTTTATATGGGCCTTCTATATGGAAAATAAGGCTTTTTGTTTTAATATTTAATAATAGAAGCGGGCTCTAGCAATCGTCTATACAGTCAACCAGTGTAAAATTTGACCGTTGACGACCAGGCCTGGCTGCTTTTTGAGAAGCAATCAATGCATCAATGTTTCACGAACAAATTTCTTTGTGAAATGATTTGGGTTTGTATATTTGTTTAACTAATAAGCATTGCAAGTTCGCAACTGGTGAATACCTTGTTCAGAAAATGCGTATCTGATATTCATATTATTCCTGCATGTCTTTATAAGCAGACTCAGTGTTTGTTGGCAGCTACTGTTGTTTAATGACCGAAAAAAAGTTCGTACCTTGTGTTTTGATTGAAATTGGTTTGAAAATAAATATATACTTAGTTTGTTTCAATATGATTTTGCTCGTTATAAGCAAATTCAAATTAACTTGAGTCAGTTCGGCTCGTTAATTAGTTCATTGTATTATTAACAACTCTTGTATGATTTTTTTTTTTGTCTATGAGAGGACGAACCTCGTTACAAAAAAAAAAAAAAAAAATCTATACGCCGTACTAAACTGATGATTTTTTTTTTTTTGTCTATGTGCGAGTCATAGCACAAACAAGCTGTTACGGGCTGACTGGACTCGACTCGATTCGTAAAGTTGTCCGGATCCACTGTTTGTCTATGTCCGGGTTGAATAAGCTTAGATTGTTTGAAGCTCAATTGCTGCTTCCCCGAAATTTTTATTAATATACAAATTAATAAATTAATTTAACAATCTATACAATTTTTATAAAGAATTTCAAAAGTATCTGTAATCGGTTTCAGAAGATCAAACCGATCACAAACTCATCGGTCACAAAAAATTGAAACCGCTGACAATGTCACCAATTCCAGAACCGATGACAAAGGTCATCGGTTTCAGAAGCTTGAACCGATGACAATGTCATCGGTTTAAATTTAAAATAAATTTTCATTTAATTAATTTATTTAATTAGAAAATATTATAATTTATTTTATTAAAATATTAGATTTTTTTTTTGAAATTAGATAGAATACCATATAATTTGATTTATTAGAAATACTTAAACAAATAACCCAGGTCAATATTTTTCAGATCGAATTTTTTGCGGCTGTAAGAAAAATTAAAATATTTATTTGTGTGTTATTGGAAAAAAATAAAAATGCTTTGAATCTAAATTATTGATCACAGTTCAAAAGTCACTTCTAGGTAAATATAAAAAAATATTATGGTCTTTCTATTTTTGAAAAAATAAAAAAATTTCCGCAACTTTGTAATCATTACAAAACGTGTTTTAATATGAGTCGTTCGTTGTTTTAATCTGATATAATTCTCGCATCAAAAAGTGTGTATCATGCATCAAAAATCGTGCATAAATATATTATGCAATTTTTTTTGGCAGAATTTGGTTGAAACCGATGACAATGTCATCGGCGGTTATAATTTCTGAAACCGATGACATTGTCATCGGTTTCGATAGATTTTGAATTTCATCAAAAAATTATATAGATTGTTAAATTTATTATTTTTTTTTGTATATTAATAAAAATTTCGGGCTGCTGCCCGTCTTTACCACATTTCTATCAATCTCGTTTGTGTCACGTGATGCTAGTTCGAGTTTTGAACGAAAACAGAGAAAGGGTTTCACCGATTTAATTTTGGTATTCAAATTATTTCCCCCAATTTTTGTTCTCTCTTTGGACCTCTCTCTTGTCAAAATTCATCATTATCCAGGATCTATAATCCACAATTTGAAATAGAATTTATAATTAACATTGCTTTGGCTTCTTACAATGTAATAACAATTATATTTGAAAATTTTGATCCAATGAAGGATCACAAATTTCAAATCTAGACTAATGAATAGTTACTATTTGTCAATTTGTACGGTTTATGAAAATAACCATGAATTTCGGCTTGATAATGTTGTTGCTCAACGTTTGGGTTAGATTCTAAATTTATGTGGATATAATAACATGCAGTTTTTTGCATGATTATTGTATGGGTTGGTGGTACGTGTGGTACTGACTTTGTAATGCCGTTTTTATTATAATGCAAACTACTTAGTAGCACCTACCATGCTTTAAAAAAAAACAAAATAACCATGAATTTACAAATGCAAGTATAATGTATGCAAAAGCTGTTGTTCCATTAAAGAAAAGAAAAAAAAATCCAACTCAAGAAGTGAGACATCAGATATTGAATTTCCAACGGATCTCAGATCTTACTCTATTGAACATCGATCAAGCAGGTCTTCACCTAATTCAAGTAATTTGTGAATCTCACATGTGAACAAAACATAAACTGCTTTCCTAGTGATGTTATTGAGAACTATGAGTTTTGTTGCCTTCGTAGTTAGTAATTTCTCAACGAACAGATATGAGAAATTAAACATTTTTTTTTTTTTTAGTAAAGTCGGAGATCAAGCTACCAAACTATTTAATACATTTGTTATTATAATAAAGAATTTTCTTTATCTGAGTTTCGAATTCATGATCTTTCAATAGAAACCATGTGTCTTAGCAACTAGACTAAAGACTAGTTCTTGAAATTAAACATATTGTATCTAATTGCATTTTCTTTCTTTTTCCCATTGGTACTTTAATCACAAACTCAGACAGGAAATATTTCTCTCTATTTGGACCATGGGCTCTGTCTCGATTTTATTATTTTCTCGTGATAATTTGTCTGCAGTCAGCGGTGTAAAAGCAGAGGTATGTTGAATTTGGCGATTTTGCTCAGTATCTTAATTCGTATATTTTCGAGCTTAAACTTTTCTTCTAACTTTTTGTCCATAAATCCAAGTACCGAGAAGCACATATCATTTTCTGAGAATATAAGTGGTGCGCAAAAACCATAAAAAATAAAATAAAATACTTGATGCAATACTCATTTTTAGGCAGGGACGGACCCAAGTTCAAACGGGGGCCAGGGGGCAGCTGCCTCTCTGGATTTTGCGTTTTAGTACAAGTCGGGATGTTTCGATGGACTCTGCCCCTCTCTGGAAATTTTTTTGCCCCCGCTGGGTGTTTAATTTGTTGTTTGGGTTAAATTAAGGTTAAAATTAAAATAATTTTTTTCAATTATGATTAATAATTAGAATTATATATTAAAATATCAGAAATTACAAGTAAGAGCATTGAAAAGTATAGATTAAGATATTATTTTTTATTAAGTACTTAATTAATTAATAGATTTGAGTCCAATTAGCTATTTAAATCTGATTCGATATTTTTTTGCCCCCTCTTGACGAAAATTCTGGATCCGCCCTGTTTCTAGTTCATCCAATAGTTTGTTACTATGAAACTGGAACTAGTACGATTTAATACCCATTTATTGTTCAACTGGTACGGGATGGTGACCACCACTGGATACGATTTTGGCACTGGTACCATTTCTGAGTTTAAATAAGTTAAATTGTCTTGATATGTGATTTATTTGCTCTGTAAGTTAAAACTGGTATCGGTACAGTGTCTAAAATTGCAGCAGTTGATATATTTGTTTGTTTTGTTTTTTGTTGTGTTATGCTCTAGTTGGGGAGAGCAGTTTGGGTCCGATTCCCATCGGTCTCAAATTTGAATCCGATGAGCTCCATAACTGTCCGATCTGTTTTAAAATCTGTGCGCATGATTATTAAAGCAAACACACACAGATATTAAAGTGAAATACACAGATCTTAAAGAAGATTGGACAGTTATGATCCCATCGAACTCAGTTTGAGTCGGATGGATATTGGACCCAAATTGCTCTCCTTTTTTTTTTTTTCTTCTTCTTTTGTTGACTGTAGAAATAAATGAAGTGGCTAAGTAGTTGTACAAGAACCCAGTCATGACTCATGAGTGCATTAGTTTGATTTTATATCTTAGCTTTCATAATTCAAATTACTTAATTAGTTTGGTACCATGTGTGATTCGAATTATTTTATGGTTCAAATTTGAATCGCAAACTTACAGCATGCACTAATTAGTCTATTTTTTCCTTGATTATTCAGTTTATAATTTGCTTCTCACTCTTAATTTTTTGTTGCTACGTTTTTAATAAAATTTATTTTATGCAGTAAAGGTTGGTTTTATTAACTTAATCAAAATTAATATTATCATATATATAAACCAAGTTGTAAAATCATTTAGTTTTCATAATTATATTTATTACATAACAAACAGATAAGGGATAATTTGGTATTTACACACCACTACATATATTCTATTCATATTAAGTCTTCATTCTTCATCCTACCATCTCATTGAACATATTTTCCTTAGCAAAGGTTAAATTTAAAATTCTTGTCCGAGGGCTGACAAACATGCTTAAAGAATTTATCTCCTTTGCATACCCATTTGAAAGTTATAAAATTAATTAATTTGTATATATAATTCACTTCCTTTCAATTTATCTTTTCTCAAAATTTAGTCTTCGGAATAGGGGTGTCAATGATAACCTTTCCGTTTACCTGACCAGTATCGTATCCGAAAAAATGAGTATGGATAAGATTTTTTTTCGTTAGTTTATCGGGTATGGGTAAGAATAACAATTTTTTCATTATCTTACCCGTTATCCAATAAGATAATTTTTAAAAATAAAATTATATATATATATAGAGAGAGAGAGAGAATTAGATATATATATTTATATGAAGATAATACATGATACAATAAAGTTTTGTAATTTACTAAATTTTCTTAATATAAATTAATTGTATTCATTTTTTTTTCTTGTTTTGAAAAATATTTTATTGAAAGAATAAATCGAGATGTCAATGGTACTTTTTGGTATGTTTATCCGACGTGTACCGTATTCGAAAAAATGAGTAAGGATAATTTTTTTTCGTTATCATAATGGGTATAATATAAAAATACCTCTACCCAACCCGTACCGCACCCATTAACACCCCTACTTCTGAAACAAGTAAATATTAATCGGTCATATCCGGTCATATCTCCTCTCGTCTTTTCTTTTCTTTTGTATTCTCTTCTATGGCACGCTCTTAACACAAAATATGTTTTGGCCCATTTCATATTAAATTAACACAGATAATCACTAAGTTATCTGGCATCATATATTTTTTTTTTCCATGATGCTCTTCTTGTTATTCTGCGACAATTTTTGCTCGGATAGCATTCTTATTTTCCTTTTAGTTCATCAATTTGTACCCGCTACATGTATCGAAACAGAGTTATGATCACAAAAAATCTTGCAAGAAGCGGTTCATTATTAATTCATCCACTGGCCACTGCGCATTATAAGGAAGTCGAACGTGCCTTGGAAATATGTACCTGGGTAAGAAGTATATTGATAAAAAAAAAAAAAACTCAAATGCAATTGAATTGAAGTCAATCATTCTGTTTGTTGCATATGCATTTAGGAATGTTCGTTTCCAAAATAATTAAGTGCTTACAGCGCATGTTCAAGATGACTTTATTCTCATTATTGCTGGTTTAATCATTCATTAATTGTCGAGTGCTAATGAAAGAATTTTAAGGATATTTAATTGAATATTGTGTCAACATGGTAGCTACCAACTTCGATAATTCTTTATTTTTAAACGAACATGTCATAACTGGGATACAACTGGAATTGGGCTACGTACTTTCCAAGGTGTATGCGACTTTGTAACAGTTAACAATTCCAACCTCAAGAAACAAATTAAGTGCTGAATATTATTTAACAGTTTCATTGTAATTAATTTTGGTGCATCATTTTTTTTCCTTTGAAATTACAAACCAGAACTTGCAATGAACTCTTAGTTTAATTTACATTCATATTAGTATGAATTTCTCTTAATGTACAAGAAAGCTACTTGTTGAGATTTTGTGGTTAATTAATTTGAAGTTTAATTTATTTTATTATTGAACACTGAAAAATTGGCATAAACATTTGATTTTTTTTTTTTAACCTTCGCAAAAGCTGCAGAGTCATGAGGGCATCAAACTCTCTCAATCATTACCTTTAGATACAACAATCTTAGTCATTTTTCCTAATCAGACTACCTCTCCTTTTTCACATTTGATCTTTTTAGGACATTGAACTAATGACGCTCTATGGTGCAGCTGAACACGACGATATTAAATAAGGAAAACATGATCAGCTTTGGCAAGATATTAACATTAAAGGCTAATTAGAAGAAAGAATATCATGCATAGTAATTAGTGAATCCAATTAAATCTTCTTGTTGTACTTTTACCATATTTTGCAAACTTCTATATATATAGATAGTTTTTAATATTATAAATAAGCTAATAGGTTGGAGAAGAGGGCATATATATTAGAGTTATTTCTTTTTGTCTCAGTGTGATGTTAAGCTTAGAATGAGTGAGTTCCTTTCGGGTCTCCTTTAGGTGAGTGAGTACGTCTTCTTTAGGTTTCTGTTGGATGAGCGAGTCCCGTAAAGATTGAGTGAGTCCTCTTTTGATTGATTGGCTCCAACAAAATATCTTGTATTGTTTATTAATTTATTAATAAAGATTTCTTCTTAATATTTTTACTATATATCTCGGTTGTATTTGTAAATTTTCCGCTATCACTTTAACTTCTATGTGATGTTATGAAATAATATAAAATTTATATTAAAATTCATAAACATGGCTCCAATCTAACTTGCACTTTAAGCAGTAAGCTATTACGTACGTACATTTACAATATAAGAGGTTTTAGATTCAAATCCAGTCGACATAATATATATGGTGAGAGATTTCTGAGCCATGTTTATTACTTAGAAAAGAAATCATTGGTAATTCATGTCCTCCTTATAATTGGTTTTTCAGACTCAGTATTGTTTGTTCGAGTCATATCGATCTTAGAACTTGTAAGATGCTGATAATTAAATAATATTGTTTCGAATGAACTTGGAAGTAAGACTCAAGTGGTTAGAACATAGAACTATAAAAGTAATATATATAATTATATATACTCATACTCAAGTGGTTAGAACTTAGAACTATTAAAATAATACATACAATTATATATACTCATCATGCATCTTTCCATAACACCTTGTGATCTATAAATACTCAACATATCTCCTCAATTCTTCATCATCAGCTCTCCTTAATTCTCTCTTTCAACTATCCAGTCAATATATATATACCTTGTCATTAATTCTTTGATATATATATATAGCTGAAACTAATTAAAATGGAAAGCAAGATTTCTATTTTGATCACATTCCTTATATTTGCTACAGCATTCCAGCTCCTGCTTCCAGTATCAGAAGCATCTCTTAAGGTCGGGTATTACAAGAGCAAATGTAAAAGGGCGGAGTCAATTGTGAAGAGCACCGTCGGAAGTTATGTTAACAAAAATCCCGGCTTAGGCGCTGGTCTCATCCGCTTGTTCTTTCATGACTGTTTTGTCAGGGTAACATTATTGCTTTTAAATTTATTCCCAGTATACTGTTCAATTTGTTCCAGCATATTATTTTATTTCAGTGTGAAAATGGCCATATGCAATGTGGTCGTGAATGTAGATCTACGTAAAATTAATAATACTATTATATACATATATACTTATTGCAAAGTTGCAAACTGTAACTGGTCTTTTTTTTTATACGACGACACCCATGAATATTGTTTCAAGAATTAGTTGATATTTATTATTAATTGTAAGGTGTTTTTTTTCATATGTAGTGCTGTACCTAGTGCTGAACTGCTAATTTGTTCTTGTAAAAAGTCAGGTTTTGTGTACTATATACATTTTCGATATGGCCTACCTTTGACAGAACCTTCTGTGCTATGCATGATTAAAAATAATTTAACAATCTAATTAAGTTCAAACTAAAACTAACCATGACCTCTGCGTTTGGAAGATGCATCATTGTTTTGAGACCATTATTTAATTGAAATTAAAGAATTACTGCATGAATGTTTTGATTAAGCGAATGACATAACAACAAATTCTTTTTCACTCACTAGGGTTGTGATGCTTCAGTCCTCCTGGACCCAACTCCAGCAAACAATCAAACAGAAAAGCTCTCCATTCCAAACAACCCGAGCCTCCGAGGCTTTGAAGTGATTGACGCAGCCAAGGCTGCAGTAGAAAAGGAGTGTAAAGGAGTCGTTTCATGTGCTGACATCATAGCATTGGCTGCCCGTGATGCTTCATTCATCTTAGGCAATATCTCCTATAAAATCCCGACAGGTAGGCTCGACGGTAGGGTTTCCAACAGTACTGAGGCATTGCTAAATCTCCCCCCACCCTTTTTCAATCTCACCCAACTTGTGGCCAGCTTTGCAAAGAAAGGGCTCAACGCTTCCGAAATGGTCGCTCTTTCTGGGGCCCACTCAATCGGAAGATCGCATTGCTCCTCCTTCACCAGCCGCCTCTACCCCTCCATTGACCGCACCATGAACCAAAACTTTGGTGCCTCTTTGAGAAAACTTTGTCCAGATCCCAAGAATGCAACCAATGATGGTGTCGTTCCACAGGACTTTGTTACGCAGGATAAACTAGATGTACAGTACTACAAAAATGTTGAATCGCTAACTGCACTTTTCTTCTCCGACTGGAGCTTGCTTACCAGCACTGAAACCAGAAACCAGGTAGATACCTACACTAGGGAGCCTGAGAAGTTTAAGCAAGATTTCATAAACGCCATGGTGAAAATGGGGAGCATTGAGGTGCTCACGGGGCCACCGGGCGAGGTCAGGGGGCCCACATGTCGTTTCGTCAACTGAGAATGTTATGTAGTTATCTGGTTTAAAATGCCATTGCTTTTATTGCTTTTTTTTTGCTTTAATTATGTACGGGTTATTCCATTTATTCCTATTGTATTGTTACAGTGTGATGACATTATCAACAAAAATGAAAACCGTAAAAGATAACCAAATTAAACACTATTTACACCACCAAAACCTTGTAAAATTTCAGCTACCCACATAACCGAATAAATATTTCGGCTACCTCTTCAATTGAATTTAATCACCATAACCAAACAAAATTTTCAATTACCACTTGAATTTGATTAAATTTGAATATTTAATGAAATTTGTGGTGTAGCCGTAATAAAAGAGTAACCGAAATTTTTTCTCGGTTGAGGCATGGGGTAATTGAGAAAAAATTTCGGTTTTTATGGTTTTTCAAAATCTGAGAGTAATCAACCTGTTTTTTTTATTTTCTCTTTGTTTAAATATGTTTTACAAAAAAGAAATCCGCTAAACTCCACGCCGTACTAGTTTAGTAGCATGACCCTTTACCAGTACCAGTTTGGTACCCGGACCCATTACCAGTTACACCCACTTACTGACAACTCCATGCAGATCCGCAATTTCCATATCCTAATCAGGGTCAGGTCTCAAATTGTGTCCCATGAGCTTTCTCGTGCTTGTATTGCAGAATTTTAGCCACAATCTGCTTTCTTCTATGATATTTAATTTCCGCGAGAAATTTTTGTCATTTCGCCTCTTTCATATATGCCAGCAAGGAGAACTTCAAGCATGTGATGGGGAAATAATAGTTTTGGTCTTTAACAGAAGAATAATGATTAGTTAGCTGAATTTCAGCTGAGATTCTAAATAACTGAAAAGAAAGGGAAATATGAAAGGCATTTGAGTATTGATGAAAAAAATAAATAATTTCAGAAGTTCAACGGCTTCTCCACAAATCAATATTGCATTATTATCTACGAGGAGGGATCAAGTTACAACAAAGTTACAACAATAATTTTTTTATTTTCAAAATCCAAATCGTCGATTCAAACCGTTCAACATGATTATCTAAATAAAATGTGCTTCATGATCAAATTTTATATTTTTTGAATTTTTTTACTATTTATTAAATATTTTACAAAAACTAGTCAAATTCAGACCAATGAATTTTGTGCTCACCTTAATAAATAGTAAAAATCTTCAAAAAAAATATAAAATTTGATCTGGAAGCATGTTTTTTTTATATAATAATGTTGAACGTTTGGATCGATGATTTGGACTTTGAAAATGAAAAAAAATCATTGTTGTAACTTAGTTGTAACTTGATCCCTCCTCTATTATTTACTGTATAAATACAAGAATCTACAATTTCGGAAAAGGTCTGTGCTCGTTATATTGTAAAATCAAGCATATCTACCTATTAAACAAAGTTAACGGTTGTTATTTTACAAGTATTGGTAGTTAAAAGTCACACTAACAATTAATTAGTTGAAATATTCTGAAATTTATGTAAAAATGAGCTTGTGGTTTTTTTCAATTACGGGTAAGACTTAGAAATGTAAATTAGATGACTATGAACAGTTTTGATTCATTTGTCACTAATAAGGTGTGAGTTTCCATGCAAGAGTTGGTTTTTATACTCGGTACATCACATGTACATAATACCGTATGAATGCACTAACACTTTTATAGTTTGTAGGGGCACTAATTTCTTCAAAAAAAAAAAAAAATTAAAGGAGAAAATTTTCTACGGCCACAAATTGTCATGAACTTTTTTAAATATTAAAAATTAAAAAGTTCAAACAATATATCTGAATCATGAATCTATTATCTCAATTGGCAGTCTAAAGAGAAGTTGAATAGACGTTTTAACTCAAATTTTCCATTGTGTATGTTTTTTTTTCTTCGTAAATTCAACAGTATAATTTAAATAAGAAAATGTATAAACAGTGCCAAAATATTTTAATAAATGAAAACAAAAAATAAAGCAAGAGAGAACTCATTGCTATCTTAAGAACATAACAACTTACAACTTTAAACTAATTGCTCCGTACACTTTACAATTGACTTTAAAAAGGAATATCTCACAATTTAAATGTACAAGAGTTCTAATGCAAAAACTATCACTCAATAAGTCATCTTAAGTGTATTCTCAAATGCTAATAAAATGTACTTGAGACTAAATAATTTGATTTTACAATATAACGAGCACAAATCTTTTTTAAACTGTAGATACTTGTATTTATTCAGTAGATACTAATGCTTTGATTTATAGAGAAGCTGTTAAGTTTGTTTAATAGGTAGATATGCTTGATTTCTTTGTAGGAGCATTAAATGTACCAAGTATAAAGACCTTTTGTGTTTGTAGCATTAAGGTTTTATTTTCTAAGATAATCTAACAATGGGCCAAATTTCCCTTCTTTTAGTATATTGAGCACGAGTTTTAAAATTTTAAAAACACGTTTCAATTTACGGATCAATAATAGTCATAAGTACCATAATAATAATATAAAACCAAAATAAAGGTGAACTAATTTTCAAATTGCTCAATACCTAACAAAAGTATCCTTCCATCACAACACTTCCATTAATGACTCTAGACTCCAAATCTTTCAATCTCAGATTTTCCGACTCAACTTCTAAACCTAAATGTGCTTCACCTGAGCTCCAAATCGGCAACACCTCCATAATTACCTTATTTAGCATATTGCTCTCATAAAAATTCCTCAAAAGGCTCCTAATACTGCCATCATCCTCTATAAAATCCACAAGAACCCCAGATAAACCCCTATTTAAACAATAATCAAGAACAGAATTCAAGCTCAAGTTCTCCATTACAACCATCTCTACTTCAAAGTTTGCTTCGATCGGTACAGATTTATTTGCTAAGACAACTACATTTGCTGCAATATCTTCGCTTAAAGATTTTAATTTCAATGGAGGGTTCCCATCCTGTGCTATAACTATGTAGACGGGTTGATTGGCACCAGTTTCTTTTGATTTGGGAAACCCTAAGGTTTCTACAAGATTGCTAGAGAGAATAACTCCATCATATTCTTGTAGTAACTTTGAATAATAGCCGCCTAATCCAGATGCACCTTCTCCAATTTGGTTTGCCGCCTGTCCGTTTGCGGAGAGGCTATACCTATATAGCAAATCAAGGAGTTATGCATTTCAAATTGAACAATACATTTAATAGACCAAATATTATTTACTCAGATCAATAAAAATTGGAAAATTTAGTCATCTAATAGTTCTGTGATTTGTCCAATAGGAGATATGTTGGATGGGGTCTCAAAAACACATAATTTTATGGGCTGATTGCCAATTTTTTTTTTAAAACTATGTACCTCAAAGTGACAAATGGTTTCCCAGTAAGCATCCGATGGATAAAAAACTCATTCAATTTCCTGCACAAATTTTCTTCCACACCGGTTATAACTTCAATCCCCTCTTGTCGAAGCCTTTCAATCCCTTTGGAGTGAACAATTGGGTTTGGGTCGGTCATGCCAACCACAACCCGTTTCACTCGTGCCCTAATAAGGGCCTCTGTGCAAGGTGGGGTCCGCCCAAAATGGTTGCACGGCTCAAGGCTGACATAAGCAGTTGCACCCTCAGCTGAGTCCCCAGCATCTCGCAGTGCAAAGACCTAAATTTATGAACTTATTAAATCAGTGCTCATTATATGTTTTTCAATTGGGTATCACTGCATATGCACAAAAGCAAGCTAGACAACACTTTAAATTTCAGACTAGTCATGCCACATAATTAACAAGTCTTCTAGCAATGTACAATTTTTAAATTGTTTTTCTATTTTCACCAAAATTGTATGATTTTTTTAAACAAAGAAAAAAACTGCCTAAGACATGGGAGTGCCTATTTTTCTTTGCAACTAGCAGAAATAATGATTTTCAACAAAGTTTGCATATGGATACAAGATATATTCAAGTGTATATGCGGGACATTACAATACTGACAATCAGCACTATGTTCCACTATCATGCCCTTTCAATCAAAAAAAAAATACTATCAGCACTATGCTGGCCGAAAAGTTGACCAACAGTTACATATTTTTTATTTGAGCTATTTTGGATTTAATTGCACAAATGCAACAAAATAGAGACAAATAAAGAAAATTGTGGGCTAATTAAGCAGTGAGGGTTAAATTAAGCAAACATCTTTCAGTCAAACAGTAACCATGGGCGGATGGTATTGAGGGGAAAAGCCCACCCCCTCAACCCACACACACCCAACAAATTGAAAATTTGTAGGTTGTCCATCAAAATTCTGTAATTTTCATATACATCAATACTTTTATTTTATAAAATGAATTACACTAATCTAGATTTTCCAACCCCCAATCTCATTTTTTTAGTTCTGCCCTGCTGTAACCTTGACTGTTTTTACAATTAATGGAATATATTCCAATTAAATCCAATTTATTTTACTCAACCTCCCACAGTTCTGCTCGCATCAGTAGCATAACAAACTTGATTTCAGGAAATTGCTAAAGATCTATTATTCAACAAAGAAAAATAGATTAAAAAAAAAGTGAGAATATTACTTCAGCATGTGGTTGTCCTGCCTTGGGATGAAAACCTTCCCCTACAATCTCACTATCTCGCACTATCACGCACCCGACCATAGGGTTGGGACTGGTGTGCCCAAGTGCTGACCTGGCAAGCTCCACACAACGTCGCATGTAGAACCCATCATCGCGCATCACCTCGCAACGAATAAAAAATTGACGAGCAGGATTCTTCAACGCAATAGACACGCCATGATGAGGGTTTTTCACAAAGGGTTTAAAAGAAGGAGAAATCGGGATGAGAGAAGACAAGATAGACATGGGTTATGTATTCGATCTAAGGCCAGTTAGCATGAGCTTAAAATGCACCCAAGCTAATATGTCAAAGAAATTTATAATTAGAATATTTCATGGAAATTTTCTGAATGTACCCTTGAAGCAAGATACTTGTAATCAGAATAGTCATATGCATTATTGTTGTTTGCAAAGCAAAAATTTGGTTTTCAAGTAAGTGGGAATATGTGGTAACTCCTTGTGTGATAAGGATTACCACTTTCAGATGAACCGACACCCACGCAAACAATAGTTCTTTTCTTATTCAAAGTAATCATTAAGAGTTCAATATACAGAAGATCTATTTAAGTTTTGATTTAATTGCATTTGCTTATTCCTTGACCAAGTTTGCGACTCCCAATGACCAATATAAAGTCACTGACACTAATTACTCAAATTTAAAATTTAAAATTTAAAATGTTATTTTTTTTAAATTAGGCAAAACACCTACTATATTTCATTAATCAAGGAAAAAGAGGTAAAATTGTAAACATTGAATAGCTGAGATATAGTGGTTCTAATCACCTTTTATCCTACTGAAATTCAAAATGGACACATAATGATACTACAATCAAGCATTACACTTTGATGTGAAGCTCAACTTACAAAAATCATGTCAAATAAATTATTTGAAAATATTCAACTCCATGTGTACAAAACCCTTTGTGTTTCCATCTCATCAAAACCCATTAGTGGAGGAAGTTAAGGGCCATAGTCAATACAAAAACATTGGCACATTCCTAGGACTAAATCATGTAAATTTAGCATCAAACAGTTAGCTATACAGATAATTTGAACTTGTGAAAAGTTCCTCCAAAGACAAAAGTATACTAAAAACAATCCCTTTAGACTGGTTAAGGGGCCTCAAAAAGTAACACATTCTATAGAATGAGTTGGTTTACAGACCAAAATATTAGATCAAACACAGCACGTGAAAACGGAGGAGATATGCATCAAAAGTGCAAGTCTACACTCAAGGGAGATTACAAGCAAAAACGCAAATATTAGATTCAATTGGACTCAATTAAAGAAGATTGCTTTTACACTTAAGAGGAAGAAATGAAACTGCATAACAAGAACAAGTATTGTGAAGAATTAATTCTGGGATGAAACAATTAAACACTGGATCTACTGAATAATGCCTCAACAATAATTTGTAATCAAGCAATACAAAAAACAATATCTCACAGATTACTTTCTACTGCTTTCACAAATTTTAAGCTGAGTTCAGATCAGCCCTAGCCTCCTAACAAATACATATAACAGGAATTTATAGAAACTAAAAAGTAGAAATAATAACTAAATATAAGGAACGTACGTACCTAAACTTCCTTTCAACTTTCACTGCTGAAACATCAGGTTCAACTCTACACAGATTAAAAGGAACCAGAATCTGCACGATAAATAAAATAAAACTCAAATTAAGGCTTAGTTAAGTGCGGAATTGGCATTTCTTGAAAAATGAACTTATCCCAATGCAAGCTTTTATTCACAAAATTTCATGTTTATGATGAAATTTCTTACATTCAAGCTAAATTTTACAATTTCAACACACATGTAGCGGCAACAGATGATTAAATTGAGGCTACAGATCTTAATTGAATAAATGAAATGCTCAATCTTAATCAATATTTGATTGGACATTTTGATTTTCATATCTTCGTGATGTTTAATTGAACTGTTGAAGACCTTGCCAATTAGAGGGTTAATTGAAGTTAAAATAAACAACAGGAAATGCTTGGTTGAAAGGTCAAGAGGTTATGCAAATTTGTTAAACCACGGTCAATCCAATAATTGCACAGCTGAGAAACTATTTGACAATTAAATGAACAGAACTTTTCCCAAATTGGATGACAATCCAATACAAACCTCCCAAGGACAAGATAAGTTAAAAATCTGCCAGTAATTTAAGTCAAATAGGAGACAACTGAGGCTCCTTGGTGCAAACAAGGTGTTTAACCAAGGTCTTAAACTGAGCTTAAAAATTTACAGTTGCACAATACAAAACTGGCATCCTATATTTACCTTAGGAAATAGCCACTGGTAGAGTGTGGAAAGAAGAAGGAATTGAACAGGTTGTGCGCGGACAGAGGGCGAGGCGACGGCACAAGGCGAGAGGGCTGCTGCGCCGAGAGAGACGAGGCGCAGAGATTCTGTGGTGAGGGGGGCAGGGGAGTGCGTACAAGTAACCCAATTTTTTAGTTTTGATCCGGACCGTCCGATCAGAAATTCGAGCAATCCAGCCCTTTAGTGATCATCTCCATATAGAAATCGGAGAGAATTCGGGGCGGCAAGAGAGGCATGAAATTCACTGCACTGCACTGAGAGGCATGGGATCCGAATAGATAAAGTAATCCAATTCGGGGCGGCAAGAGAGGCATGAAATTCACTGCACTGCACTGAGAGGCATGGGATCCGAATAGATAAAGTAATCCAATTCGGGGCGGCAAGAGGCATGAAATGCACTGCACTGAGAAGAACCTAGAAATCGGAGCGAATGACATTGGCCGAGCCCAAAGCCCGAATTGCAATAATAATTGACGACCCAGTAAGCCCAATGTAAATAATTCAAGATACAGCTAGATGCTTCGAGATTAGACTCGAGCCAAAATATTTAACAGAGTGGTTTTAACTTCGCGCAGTGCACGAATCATATGACCTACTGCTTTGATTCTACAGTCCGTGCGCTGGACGAAGTTAAAATAACTCTGTTAAAATCTTTACCAATTATTCGTTGCATTCCGGACTTGCGAACATTCTAGATAAGCATGAGACCCATCTACAGTCTCGTTCCTTTCTCCTTCCAGTCCCCAGTCTATATAAATTCACCAGCACAGGCATCGCTCGCCGCAGCAAAAACAAATCATTACAAGTATTATACTACTACTGGAATCTTGATCATCAATCTCTTCTCAGTTCTCACCTTCTAATCAAACAACAAGAATGTCGATCACCAGGAGGAGCAACATCTTTGATCCATTCAACTTCGACCAGTGGGACCCATTCGATGGCTTCCCTTTCAACCAGAGTCTTCTCCCTTTCCCTCGCTCATCTTCCTCCCTCTCCGTCCCGTCTGACACTTCCACCTTCGCCACAGCTCGCATCGACTGGAAAGAAACACCTGAAGCACACGTGTTTAAAGCGGATCTTCCAGGAATTAAGAAAGAAGAGATCAAGGTTGAGGTGGAGGAAGGTAACGTACTTCAGATCAGCGGGGAACGCTCCAGAGAAAACGAGGAGAAGACTAACACATGGCACCGTGTCGAGCGCAGCAGTGGGAAATTCTTGAGGCGTTTCAGGCTGCCTGAGAATGCCAAGATGGATCAGATCAAGGCTGCCATGGAGAACGGAGTGTTGACTGTCACTGTGCCAAAGGAGGAGGTCAAGAAACCTGATGTCAAATCAATCGAGATTTCTGGTTAGTTTTGCTTTAGTATATGAGAAGTGAAGTTGTAATTACTGTGTGTTTGTAAAATTTGTTAAATGGCTTTGTTTGTGCTGTGTTTGACTTGAAAAAAAAGTTTGTGCTGTGGTTGATGTATAAATTTGTCAGTGGAATTTCGTGAATCATTTTTGTTTTTGTAATCCATTAGAGTTCACTTTTAGCAGCTTTCAATTATTTGGTGATTAATTGTGTGATCAAATTCCTTAAAATTGAAAGCTAATTAATGGTGTGCCATTCTCTAATCGTATCTCACTCGATCTATTTGTTGCATTTAAGGTGCTTGATAAAATGACGGAGTAAAAAAACTTGGTATTTGAACTTGCTATATGTATATAATTTATTCAATCGCAAGGCAATTGTGAAATTGCTTG
>CAXKVW010000468.1:0-365289 GCA_964058825.1 Carex arenaria | reverse complement strand
ACATTAAATATGCCTTCTAATCTAGCAACTGGTTGTTTTTTTTGCTAGTAGTAATGACATGGTTGTTATGGTATGAATGCTATTGTCACATATATTTAACAGTTAGGTGACTTTTACAAGTTCCTTTTAAGTTTGGTGCTGGTTACGTATATGAGAAATGAGAAACCTCTCTCCCTCTCTTTCTCCTGTTTCTGTGAAAAATACATATATGAAAATCTTGATCTCCAGTTTTCAATTAGGGTGCAAAATTGTTTATAGAGACAGCCAAACACCTGTCATAAAATTCTAATCCTTGTCGCACCATTCACACATGTTGTAGTATATAAATATTGATATACATACTTTTATTTTGTTCAGTTAAAGGAATATCCTGTTGGGGGATGCCGTTTGAAGCTCTCTGCTCTGGATCTGTCAAATAATTCTCTCTCTGGATTGCCACCTGAGCTTGGTACAAACTCCCCACTGTCTGCTTTCTCTCTGTGTTCTTTTTTCATTTCTGAAAGTACCTCAACCTTGCATTATTGATGTTACCCATCAGATTTTCTCAGTGTATGGTTTCATTTGTGATCTCGAACAACAGTCCTCTATATCTGAAAACTTGAATCTCATCTATGCGCTTGATTTTGTTCATAGGGGTGGGGGCGGGGTTATGAAAATTAGAATATCAATACTTAAATCTCAGAAAGTTGGCTGTTAGATGCAAGTATGATAAACCATTGGGTAATTTGCAAAATCATATTATATAAAAAAAATTCATTACCTTTTAGGTACAATGACAAGCTTGAGAAGACTTCTGTTGAACGGAAATCCTATAAGAACACTTAGGAGGTAAGCTGATCACTTTTGCAGTCATTTGGGGTTTTGATTAACTGCTAATTTTTTATCATATAACCTTTTTTTTTTTCATTGACCAGCTCATTAGTTACTGGGTCTACAGTTGCTCTACTGAAGTATTTGAGGAGCCGGCTCTCATCAGATGAAGAAGGTACTTGCATGAATTTTAAATATCAACAGCTTTTACTGGGCAAGCTTCTTTTTTCCCCTGTTGGGGCTTGGGACTAAAAGAAAAGAAAAAATGCCAATTTAGAGAGTTATTGGTATAGAGATGGGAAGGGCCAACTTGTGAGAGATTTTGTAAGAAGCGTCATTTCATAAAGTTTCATTCTTTAAATTATGACTTTTAAAATAATAAGGTGAAGTGAAGATGTAATTTTAGTTTTTCTTTTGCAGAACGGGCATCTACAAGCACTCCTAGAAAAGATGATGTAATTGCTCAGGCAGCTCGGTTGTCTCTTTCCTCCAAGGTACTGCACCCATTCATTTATTGCCAAATTGCATGACAAACTTCAACTCTTCTGCATATTTATTGCCAAACAAGAAACTAGACAGCTCTAATTTCGGTATTTATTATTAAATAAGCTTATTCTAAAAAAATTTCAGATACTTGAATAAATCACAAATTAGAATTGAGAAATTAGAATTCTCATGCACACTTCAGAAATATAAACTCATAGAAAACTTTCCTTTAGTACCATTTTAAGAATATCCAAAACAATTTTCTTTTAAGAAAATGGAAAGGACTAGTTGCAATTATAGGTATCTCTATAATACCTCTTAAATTTTGGGTCTGGCATTATGTTTGAAATTGGTCCTCTTTGCCCCTTTGTGTTATAGGAGTTAAATCTGAGTGGTATAGGTCTGACAAGTGTGCCGTCTGTCACATGGGAGACTGCTAATTTGATCAAACTCGATCTTTCAAAGAATTCAATCGACAAGTTGCCAGATGAACTATCAAGCTGTTTTGATCTTCAGGTTTAAAATTGATTATCATTTCTTACTTGTTTGAAACATCAATTTTAAATTGATGTAGTTTTTATTATTTTGTTTAACTATCCATTATATTGAAAATTTACATTTTGAGACAACAACAGAATAAATTTTTAAATTGAGGTGAGTTCTTTCAGGAGCTGATTTTGTCGGGCAATAAAATAAAAGAATGGCCAGGAAATGTGCTATCCTCTCTCCCCAGTCTTGTCTGTTTGAAGCTTGATAATAATCCTTTGTCAAAGGTAGCTTCCTGTGCATTACGTTTCATAAATATCTTTGAATTATTTTAATTAAGTCTAGAAGAAATCCGAATTACAATTTGAGCCAATTTAATGAAATATCTGAAATCTTGATTTGGCAATAGTGTCCATTGAAAAAGTCAGGATGCCAAAAAAATACAATACCCTATATGGACATGTTATAGTGTTGATAGAAATTGAACTAATTGCTAATTTCCAATGTTTTAGTATTATGGTGTCCCCTTTGTCCTTTAATTAATAGAAGACATGAATCTTGGAGAGGGGCCCATTCAACCCTTTAGCAGAACTTGTGAAGCTTGTGGTTTTTGCCCTATTATGAAAAGGGAACTCGCATCAAGAGTTACAAAAAAAAGAATATTTCCTATGATTTGCTGGTTTCTGTTGGTAAGAACGATTTTGAATTGAAATAAAAATATTGGCACTATCATGATAACCAATCAACCACAGAACATGAATATGGTTTTTGCTTGGAAGAAAAATGCATGTAATTGAGATATGGTAGAGAAATTTGTTCTTAAGCATTAGCTTTGTATTGCATTTTGTCTCATAGATTCCAGCTAATGCTCTGGAAGAGCTGTTGAAACTAGAAATACTGGATCTGAGTTGCACTGCATCTCCACTTCCAGATCCTTCTGCCATCTCTGTGTTATCGCAATTACAGGAACTTTATCTAAGGTGTGCACATTATCTAAGGCCTCTTAAAGCTTTTCCTTTCCCTAGGTTTGAAATATGGAGCCTGTATATAGTATATAGTTTCATTTTTTAGTGAGGCAATGCTTCTATGCATAGCGCAGATTGGTCCGTACTATGGATCTATATTTTCATTTTCAAAGTCCTAACAGTCGATCCAAACAATTCAATATGATCTTCATATGAATATGTACTTGCCACTAAATTTTACATTTTTTTGAAGTTTTTTACTATTTTTTAGATAGGTAGAATATTACTGTTTTTGAATGGTCTGGAATTTTCAAATCAAGTGATTTTCTACTTATCTAAAAAGAAATAGTAAAAAAATTCTAAAAAAATATAAAATTTGGTCTGCAAGTACGTTTTCATATGGAGATCATGTTGAATAGTTTGGATCGACCGTAGGACTTTCAAAGCGAAGACATGAGTCCATAGCGCGGGCCAATATGTGCTATGCATAGTACCATAGCCTCACTCTTCATTTTTTGCAATTATGGGGGCAGAAAACATTCAATCTGTCGCTGATAGTGCATCTGTGAATTAACACTATCTAACACCTCTATTTTGAAATAGGCGAACACAGCAGGGTCAATTTCCCACTGGTGTATTGGGCCTAACAAAGCTAAAAATTCTTAACTTGAGCCAGAACCATTTAGTAAGCATCCCCCAGGTAATAACACCATTAATTAGTAATTAAAATGCAATGTGTACCACCACTAATAGCATGCGCCTTAATTTTAAAATGTAAAAATGCTCTTCTTTTTTATTTGTAGGAAATCAAGGGAATGACATCTCTTACAGAACTTGATCTATCAGATAATAATATAGCTTCGCTTCCAGCAGAACTGGTTTTCTTTTTCTTTAAATTTGTTTCAGTTGTTTTTGGTTTCCTTAAATCTCTTTTTGAGGGCTGATATTAATAAGCAAGAGAAGCTTCTTTTGGCCTCTCTTCTTCAGATTTAGAATTTAAATGCCAGCCAATACCAGTGCACACTAAATACCGTATAGTTGGTATATATTCCTCCATCACCTCTAATTGTGAACTGTTTCTTTCTACCCATGCAGGGATTGCTGGAGACAAGCCTTCAGGTTCTGAAAGTTGATGGAAACCCATTGCGGAGGTAGTCTCTCTTTTCACATATTTTAATTATTTTATACAGGTACCTCCAAAATCCAAAAGTTAAAAAGCTGAAAAGTTAGTATTTTATACAGGTACCTCAATGAATGTGAGTTCGTAATTTAATACTGTTTCAGTTCGGACAAATACGAGATGTACAACCAAAAGTTGGGGGACGTCACATAAGTTCTGATATCACCATTTACTCTAATTTTGGGAATTATGAAGTTGTGATTAATTTAGTGTGTTTGAAATGGTCAAACTGATTGGAAGGTTTTAGTGCTATTCTATCAAAACCAGCTTTCATATGGAAATGAAAGCTAAAAAAGGTTTTGCAGTAATCATATAATAATCGAACTCAAAACCAAGCTTTGGTTGCAGAAATTTTGATCGACTAGCACAAATTAAAATGTTTATTGTTCATGGGTGTCTCTTTTGATTTTGATTATTGCATTGAAAAGAGTGGTATTTTATAGCTCTCTCTCTCTCTCTATCTATCTATCTATCTGTGACAGTATAAGGCGCAGCATCTTGGATCGAGGGACAAATGTGATTCTCACGTACTTGAAGGATAAATTGCCTGCTCCCTAAGTTTTAGTTTGTGAGTGCATGTGTGTGTGTTTTGAGTTCTTGTGTTTCTATATCTTTGGTGTGAACTTGAATGTTGGTACAATTTCTGTTTCTAATTTTCCCAGAGGGATGTATTTAAGAGGATAGCACTGCAAATTTTTTGGTTGGTTCAAATTAGATTGCTGTATACTTGTAATCTTTATTTATATTGGTGCAAAGGTTTTAGTTAATTTGTTTTGTATTTTCCCCGGGCTTGTACTATATTGTAATATTAGATAATGATATGCATTGCAAATTATTAACTCAACCATTGAATCTTTGATGATTCCATCGCTATGGTTCTCTCCTTCCCTCCCCCTTTCATGGATTTTTTCACTGAGCTATATAAGTGTGAACCATAAAATTGAAATAAAATTGGAGTTTCATATTATTTTTCTTAATTTATATGTTAAAATAAAATTGGAGTTTCATAATATTTTTCTTAATTTATATGTTAAAATAAAATTGTTAAATGTGATCTATATTATTTTCTATATATTCACATAAAAAATTATCATTTTTCAGTTTTATTTCAATAAAATTAACAAGTTGAAAAACCGGCATTCAAAATGTATCCATATTAGTGTATTTTTGCAATTTCTTAATATCCATAGTAAAGATTTTAACTTTGAAGTTACGCATCAATTATATATAATTTTTTTTATTATGTCTCTATTAATCAAGCTCTGTGTAGAGTTAAAATATTTTTGTCAATATCTTTGCCGCTGAGCAACTCCCTGAACCACATACTAAGATTAATGTATGGGAATTTATCAATACTTATTTCAGAAAGATACATAAATTCGGCTTAGTACTATTTTAAGAGGATTTTTGAAAAATCATAAATATTAAATAATGTACGATTCGTCAGGCGGTGGGGCCATCGTTTGGTAATGAAGAAACATATTGGACCTTTGTTATAATTTATGCAGACCTAGGTATATATATATTGGGCCGTTATTCCAAAAATAAATATGTTACGTTCGTTTTGTTTTATCGCTCATTCAGCGGATCAGCTTTCTCTCCCTCACTTCATTCTTATATTACCTTATCCCTTCAACTCAACTCTACACCTTGTTTGGATGGAGAGTAGAGGAAGGGAGGGAACGGAAAGAAAATAAAACTTTTTGTCGAATCGTGTTTGGTTGATAAAATTATGTCGGAGGTGAAGGGTACAGGAGGTGAAAGGTTTAACCTTATATCATTAAAATTAATAGAATCGGTTTCCCTCCCAATTCGGAGTGTAAAGGATGGAAAGAAATTTTATTGCAAATATTATTAAAAAAAATAACACAAATGCCCACCTCTATATCTTACCTATATAATTCGTATATAAGTTTTTTTGTCACAAACCTATAACAGCTACCGAATTTCTTATTAACTTTCTATATTTTAATCAACCAAACAAAAAATAAGACGGAAAGGAAAATTAAATTTATTTTTCCTCATTAATCATCCAAACATAAAAAAAATTAAATATGTTAATCTTCCTTTCTATTCCATTCCATTCCTTTTTATTTTTCAGATTCCCTTCCTTCGTCTACTCTCCATCCAAACAAGGTGTAAGTCGGTTAGTTTCTTCCCTCCCCAACACAGACACTCCATTTATCTCTGTATATTCCTTGCTAAGGCAGTAGTTGAACCTGGAACCGAAGGCCGAAGCTCAACCTTGGTTAGATAAAGAGACTAACCAAATCAAATCAAATGGGGTCATCAACCTTATCTCTTGCTTTCTTTTCACTTTCACCTACAGCTTCCCCATCACCATCTCCATCCCCATCCCCATTTGTTTCTCGCCAAGGCCTCTGCCTTGCTTGCTACGCGTTTCCCCAGTCTCAATCTCAATACAACAGACCAAATTCGCGGCGTCAGCCGCGTTGGAAGTTTAAGCAGGAGAAGGAGGAGAAAAGGTGGCATTGGAAGGCGGATGCTGTTCCTGACCAAGAGGCAATTCACCAGTTTGATCAACTGTTGGCTGCCAAGAATCTCCGTCAAATCAATCAATACCTCAAGGACTACACCAAAATCTCAAGAAACCCTCACCCCACTGTCTTTTCCCTCTTCACCTGCTTAATCCAAGCTAAAGGAATCAGTCCTAATTACTATACCTATGAGATCTTGATGGACTATTGTGCACGGATGAATCAGGTTAACCTAATGTTTGGTTTTCTGGGACGGTTTCTCAAAGAGGGTCGTAGAACTCATGCTGCGATCTTCAGTCCTATACTCAAAGGCCTCTGTTGGGACAAAAGAACTGGTGAGGCTGCTACTATAGTGCGCTATAAAATGGCTAAGGTAGGATGTATACCCAATGTAGTCTCGTATAGCATTCTTATAAATGGGTTGTGCAAGAAAGGTGAAATTAAGAAGGCAATGGATTTTGTAGATATCATGATTTCCGAAGGGCATGACCCTGATGTTGTCACCTATAACACTGTTATAAAAGGGTTGTGCAAGAATGGTGAAACTGATAAGGCATTAGATTTTCTAGATGTCATGATTTCTGTAAGGCATGAGCCTGATGTCGTCACCTATAGCACTCTTATAGATGGGCTGTGCAAGAAAGGTGAAATTGAGAAGGCAATGGATTTTGTAGATGTCATGATTTCCAAAGGACATCAACCTAATGTCGTGACCTACAACACTCTTATAGATGGACTGTGCAAGAAAGGTGAAATTGAGAAGGCAATGAATTTTGTAGATGTCATGATTTCGAAAAGGTATGACCCTGATGTCGTGACTTATAACACTCTTATAAAAGGGCTGTGCAAGAATGGTGAAACTGATAAGGCATTAGATTTTCTAGATGTTATGATTTCCCGAAGGCATGAGCCTGATGTTGTGACCTACAACACTCTTTTAGATGGACTGTGCAAGAATGGTGATATCCAAAAGGCAATTGATTTTCTAGGTATCATGATTTCCAAAGGGCATGAGCCTGATGTCGTGACCTACAACACTATTTTAGATTGGTTGTGCAAGAAAGTTGAAATTGAGAAGGCAATGAATTTTCTAGATGTCATGATTTCCAAAGGGCATGAGCCTAATGTCGTGACCTACAACACTCTTATAGATGGGCTGTGCAAGAAAGGTAAAACTGAGAAGGCAATGGATATTGTAGATGTCATGATTTCAAAGGGGTATGACCCTGATGTCGTGACTTACAACTCTCTTATAAAAGGTTTGTGCAAGGAAGGTGAAATTGAGAAGGCAATAGATTTTGTAGATGTAATGATTTCCAAAGGGCATGAGCCTGATGCCGTGACCTACAACACTCTTATAAATGGGCTGTGTAAGAATGGTGAAATTGAGAAGGCAATGAATTTTGTAGAAGTCGTGATTTCCAAAGGGTATGACCCTGATGTCGTCACTTATAGCACTCTTATGAAAGGGTTGTGCATGAATGGAGAAACTAACAAGGCATTAGATTTTCTAGATGTTATGACTTCCAAAAGGCATGAACCTGATATTGTGACGTACAACACTCTTATAGATGGGCTGTGCAAGAAAGGTGAAATTGGGAAGGCAATGGATTTTCTAGATGTCATGATTTCCAAACGGCATGAGCCTAATGTGATGACCTACAACACTCTTATAAATGGGCTGTGCAAGAATGGTGAAATTGAGAAGGCAATGGATTTTCTAGACGTCATGATTTCCAAAAGGCAAGAGCCTGATGTCGTGACCTACAGCACTCTTATAGATGGGTTGTGCAACAAAGGTAAAATTGAGCAGGCAATGGATTTTGTAGATGTTATGATTTCTAAAGGGCATGAGCCTAATGTCGTGACCTACAACACTCTTGTAGATGGACTGTGTAAGAACGGTAAAATCGAGAAGGCAATGGATTTTCTAGATGTCATGATTTCCAAAGGGCATGAGCCTGATGTCGTGACATACAACACTCTTATAGATGGGCTGTGTAAGAACGGTGAAATTGAGAAGGCAATGGATTTTCGAGATGTCATGATTTCCAAAGGGCTTGATCCTGATGTCGTGACGTACAACACTCTTATAGATGGGCTATGCAAGAACGATAAAATTGAGGAGGCAATGAATTTTCTAGAGGTCATGATTTCCAAAGGACATGAGCCTGATGCCGTGACCTACAACACTCTTATAGATGGGCTATGCAAGACAGGTGAAACTGAGAAGGCAGTAGATTTTGTATATGTCATGTTTTCCAAAGGTCATGAGCCCAATGTTGTGACCTACAGCAGTCTTATAGATGGGTTATACAAAAACGGTAAAATTGAGAAGGCAATGAATTTTGTAGATATGATTTCCAAAGGGCATGAGTCTAATGCCGTGATCTACAACACTCTTAAAGATGGGCTGTGTAAGGAGGTTGAAACTGAATAGGCATTGTAATTTTGACTTATACATGATTTCTAAAAGCCTTGAGCATGATGTCTCGTTACGATGGGGCTGTGCAAGGGACATGATATGGAGAAGACAATTGGGAAAGCGTGGTGATAGAACTGACATGTCGAGAGTGGAGAGAAGCATTGTTATTATATTATTATTGGATGTCATTCCTTGATTGAAGATTATTAAGAAATTTTTTTTTGAGACATTTGTGGTTGTATTATTATTGGATGTTGCTCCTTGATTGAAGATTGAATATTGGAATCGTGTATTGTCTCATTGTCCTCATCTATATCTAATTTTTTTCTGATTGCTAACAGTGCTCTGGTACTTTCTATTTTGCTTTCTGCGATGTATAGTGATTTCTAATTTAGAAAGTTCTCTTTTAAAGAAAGTGCTATATAAATATATAATTTCCCCCTTTCTGTTGAGCACGTAATGTGTAAGTCAATTGTTGCTGGTTGTAATTAGTGAGGATTTAAGCTTTGCTCCTCTCTCTGACACATCCTGATTGCTACTTCCCTTTCTTTTTTTTTTTGTGATAATGTGTTGTGGGGTAAATTGATTCCTGACTTGCATACCCCATCTTTTAGGCTCTAATTGATGTGCTTGACTTGTGAAAACCTATATTTGGTAGTTGATTTGATTCAGCTCAAGCTGTGATTGTATAATGTTAGTATTGCTTGCTTGCATTCCCTCTTGCTCATGCACTACGCCCTTTTTTGACTCATGCACTGTTCTTGACTATCTTAGCTTAAGATCCCATATGTACTCTAATACCAAGTGGTGCCAGAGCTTGTAGCACCCTGAATTGCCTATTGTAGGGCTTGCGATGCTGTACTAGTTGGTACCAGCCCTAAATGCGCATTTGTGTAATTTCTAGCAAAAGCAACTGAAATATTATTTGTAAGTCAGTAGAGAACTTAAATGTGAGACCTTTGGAAACTGGTACCAGATCGGTGCTAGATTGGAGGCGATTCTGGTACTGGTTTGGTGCTGACAGGGACTAATGTACCACTTTCATGAAATTGGTAAGGCTGCTTCTGTACCACAGTTGGTCCAATGTCCTTCAAATACAATGTGAGTGTTTGGTTTAATCGTCGTTACCTGATTCTCTCAGTTTTTACAAGATTAATTGAGGCCTAGTTTATCTTTCTAGAGTTGTTGCCGATACATCATTGAAGGATCTTATTCCATTAGGTTTCAGGTAAATATCGGAATAAATTATAACAAAGTTTGTTATAGAATCAACACATCAGAATTTTGGATCTTATTCCATTAGTATTTCCCATTTTGGATTTTGTTTCGCACCCGGTAAATATTTATTTGTTTTTATCTATTTATGTTTCATTGTTTTCTTTTATTTGCCTGGAATGAATTTTGATTATGCATGCTCTTTTACAGGGCATGGATGTGAGTCCATGAACTAGTATGTTTGGCTTATTTAACCATTTGTATTGGATTTTACTTAAAAAATTATAGTTTCGTCATAATTCTAAAAAGAAGAATTATACTTGGTGTTGGGGTAGAAACATAAAATTAATAAAATAAAATATTGGCACTATCATGATCTTACTTGGATCAATCTACCACAGAACATGAATAATGTTTTTTCTTGGAAGAAAAATGTATGTAATTGAGATATTGTACAGAAATTTGTTCTTAAGCATTAGCTGTGTATTGCATTTTGTAAACTGTTTCTTTCTTCACCTTTAATTGTGAACTGTTTCTCTCTGGTACTGGTTTAGGGTTTAGGCTTTGGTACCAGATCGGTGCTAGATTGGAGGCGATACCAGTACAAGTAATGTTGTAACTGAAGCAACTTGGTGCTACTGGCATTGATTTTATGAAAACATAACAATTCCATTTGTTTACATCTTGAAAGAAAAAGGTAACTCTGTAAGAATCCGATATTCACCTGGCCAGTAAGGATTCACATGGAAAGCCCTCCATTTAGCAATAGAAATTGTTGGATAAAAGAAGTATATTTTGTCAAAAGACAGTAGCTCAGATCGCGAGAAGAATATGTGCTAGACTCAAGCTACTAAAGAGTAGGCAATGATCTTCTTAAGATCGGTGAACACAATTATAGAAGGCAAAACTAACAAGTATTCATTTCGTGAGTACATTAATTTACTTGAATGTTTTCTTCCAGTGTGAAGCAGCAGACCCTACTGATGTATTGAAAGTAGTCTCAGCTTTGAAGAGGGAGAGAATGTACTACTGAGCCTGGAATTGAGCCAGAGGAAATCACACCTGGTTCAGTTGGAAAGGTGTGTTAATTTTGTAATCCAAAGTATGTCGAAAAAGTACAGTAAGTTTGAAACAAGTCCCCCTAAAGCAACCTAATTTTTTAGTTTGGATTCGGATCGTCCGATCAGAAAAGACGCAAATATTAATGGATCTCATGAATTTTCAACTCGTGCAGGATTGGCCCGGATTTTTATCGGATCCAAACTCAAAATTTGAGTTACTTTAGGGGATCCGGACCACAGGATGCATGGGGCATATTTCATGACAATGATAAGTTTCAAATTCTCCTTTAAAAAAACAGAGAAATTTAGAATATATGCCCATCATAATTCATAACTTCATCAATTAGATATTTACCCATCAAAACTTTAAATTTAATTATCTCTCCATTCAAATTCATTTATTTTATTTATATACCCATTTTGTGATTTAACCAATTAAAAACACTACCTAACACTGATAAAAAAAAATGACATTTTTTCCCTTCTCTCATCATTTGCTAATAACCGGCCCTCCTCATCTTTTCCCCATTACTCATTTCTTTTTGCAAAAGAAAAATGTCCTGAGTCACAATCAATTTCGAGACCCAATTTGCAATGCCAGTGTTGCTGATCGTACTTTGCATTTATCCAAAAGAGAAAGCTCCCCAATTTAAAAGAGTACAATCAAAGTATAAAACAAAGAACCAAACAATGCCCATTTGAGTTCCATTTATCTCCGATAACCCAGTGCATTCCAGAAAGACTGAAAGACACTATACAAACCTCCAAATTAAGAAGAAATAGTGTGCTGACAAGTAGAATTTAAGCTAAAGATAAGGCTAAACTAGGATTTGGGTATTACTTGAAGCAAGGCGATATAACCCTGGTATCCATCAAAATGAGGCTATCCTCACAGAAACAGAGACCGAGATAAAATTCTAGTATCTGTTCGATTTCGATCCAATGGGTCAATTCCAAATGGAGTTGCTTCTTGAAATAATTTCATCCATTTCCATTGATGACCTATGCGCTTGAGCTTATCATATATCAGTTTATCACGACATTTTGAGCACATAGGCAAATATCATTCCCTCTTAGCTTTTTAATTTATCCACTTCTGAAGTTCTTCTTTTGTAAAAAAGAAACCAAATAAATAACTAATGGAGAAGAAGAGGAGGACCGGTTATTAGCAAAGGGAATCAAGAGATAAGGGAAAAATGTAATTTTATTTTTTTTTATCAATATTAATTAGTGTTTTTTATTGATTGAATCATAAATGGGGATATAAATAAATTGAATAGGTTTGAATGGGAAAATAACTAAATTTAAAGTTTTGATGGGTAAATATATAATTGATGAAGTTATGATGGGCATATATCTAAATTCTTCTAAAAGAAGAGAAGTTTCAAATTAAAAAATAACAAGTGACTCAACAGTCAACACCCACCAATAAAAAAAATGATCCATACAATAACATGTTTTAAGAAAATAGTATAATAAACATAGATAAATTTTATTATTCATCTCAAGATCCACATCTTCCATTAAATAATATAATTTCTCAAAAATAAATTAATTATATACTGAAAGGCTTTAATTTTAAAAGAGTGAATGCATTTACAAGAGTTAGAATATTCCATGAATATGTACAACAATGCACATTATTTTCTTTGCTTTTGTAATTTTATATTCTTTTTTTTTTTTTTGAAATCACGTTTATGACAGGGAATAAGATTTGGTCCAAATGGCTTTGGACCGGACTCCATCCAAAGCCTCTAAAAATCGTACAATTAAAATTTGAACAGTCGATCCGAACCGCTCAACATGATTTTCATATTAAAATGTGCTCAATGACCAAATTTTATATTTTTTTAGATACGTACAAAATCACTGTTTTTGGACCGTTCAGAAGCAGTGATTTTGTACGTATCTAAAAAAATAGTAAAATTTTTCTAAAAAATATAAAATTTGGTCTTTGAGCATATTTTAATATGAAAATCATGTTGAGCGGTTAGGATCAACTGTTCGGACTTTAATTGTACAATTTTTAGAGGCTTTGGACGGTGTCTGGTCCAAAGCTATTTGGACCAAACCTCATCCCTTATGACAGTTGTTAAGGTATTATTTTCTGTGAACAAGGTTCAACAAAAAGGAGCACAACTTTCTTGCATTGTCGTTTGACAGTTGCACTTTTATAGATGCCAGGAATACAAGTACTGAACTTCAAATCTGATTTCCAACAACCTTGAATTAATTAACAAACACATTAATTAGGTTGTGTAGCACAACTACCTAGTTTATTTTCTTTTCTTTTTTCCCACCTATGACCTACTTGGGTTTTGGATTTTTTTTTTTCATCTACAGGAAATGGTACAGGCTTGAAATCATAAATAATATAGACCAAATGTTGATAAGTCAAATCTGCAAAAACCAAACTTCTTGGTAAGGAAAGAACAATCACAAATTTTTTATGGGTCGGATGTGATGGACGGATTTTTTTTTTTAAATTTTAACAATACTACATAAAATCGAAAAAGTCAAAAGTAAAATAAATAAATAATTTTCAGAAACTTATTTGTGGAGAATATTTAATTTCAGAAACTTTGGATGCTGATTGCATGAACTTCCCATAAATTCATTGTCGATATATACATAATATCACATAATGATTTGAGCCATCAATATCATTACATTGAAATAAGATAATTGCTTTGCCTGATTCAAAATCCTAAGTTTGCAAAGGTACCTGTTCAAATAAGAAAAAATAAATATTAACATAAAGGCCAACTCTACTGGACATAGGAAATCACCTTACGTTGTGTTACAAAAGTATGGACTCAATCACATTTATATTCGCCTCATTAAAGTTATTACAGACAATACTGAGGTGTTGGCGTGTTGTAAGGAAATCAGGGAAAAAAAAAAAAAAAAAAAGCGGTTTTCTTAGGGAGGAACAATGAAATTAAGAGAAGGATTCCATGTTCCCGGAATCAGAAACACGCGCACAGTATAAATATACAAAATTAAACTGTACTTGTAGAAACGTGTCAAGATTTGGATTCCTGGTCTGATATTAGAAAAATAGCGAAGAGATTTGAATTGATAAGATGGACCCACTGTACAGATCAACTATATACAGAGTAGATAGGGCCCCATGGCCCTCTGCTGCTGCGAATTCGCATTCTCTGAGATATCTCAAAATTTGCGCGACTTTTTGAAATATCTCAATCGTTTAAATACATTCTGCACGAATCTCAAAGCTCAAATAATACTGGCCCATACTGTTCCCCGAATAGACACCGGACACGTCGTTCATGCAAAAATTGAGGTACTTCAGAGAATTTGCACCCTGCTGCTGCTGGATCTGATAATTGATTCGACAGCTACTTTCTCTGTGACTATCATTTCATCATTCATGCATCTAAAAAGCAAAAGAAGAATTCAGAGTAGGTCCGATGCCCATCGGACCTACTTTGGTTCGATGGTGTAATGACCATTGCATCTGCATCAAGATCCGTGAGAAAAATTAAAATTCGTGCAGGTCTCTTTCAATTTCCATGTGCACAGATCATAATGCTAATCGTATGGTGTTGAAAATAATTGGACCTAAAAGTAGGTCCGTTGCCCATCAAACCTACTTCTATCTCGCAAAAGTTAAAAAGAACGCTAGCTAGCTAAATAATTTTTAATTACCTTGATTAGTATTCATGTTAGTTTTGGTAATTGATATCATTTGCCAACTAGAGTAGAAAATGAGCGTCTTAATTAATAAAATTATATAATAATTATAGCAGCATAAACGTCAATTAAGTTCAAAATGCTTGAAAACCAAATAATAAATTTGTTGGTATTACGTAATTTGAGTATTATTTGATGATAAAATGCAGGAAAAAAAACGTTCTACAAATAGTAAAATATGCATAAATTTTCATAATATTTACTATGAACTATACCTATAAAGTTGATATTTGTATTATAATTTTTACTGGTTACTATTGTTAAAATGATTAAATTTATTATATTATCATCAATAGATCTGGAGGCGGTCAATCATGTCAGAACATCATTTAATCAGATAGATCTTACACTGTATCAACATAAAAATAAACACCCCACAAAATAATTATCAATTATTAAGGACTTAAGGTGGGTCATTCCAGTCATTAATTCTTACTGTACGTGCATCTGCTAATGTTGCTTAATTAAGGCTGCTAATGATTAAGATTCGGCTCAAACTCGGCTCGGCTTAATGAGAGAAGCAAAATGATTCGGCTCTAACTCGGGTCACTTTTGAAAGAAAAAAGGCTCAACTCGGCTCGGCACATGTAAACAATTGGCTCGGCTCGGCTCGGCTCGCAAACCGAGTTTTTTTCATGTTGAAAGAGAGTACAATATAAAAAAAATTGTCCAATATTTTATTGAATTACATGTGTTTGGAAAATGATATATCTTAATTACCGGATTCATATATATAAATCATGTATGTTTCTATTTTATTATCTTAGAATTTGTTATAACAATACAATACGGTTCGGCTCAGCTCGTGAGCTGGTTCTTGTAATAAAAATTTTGAATTTCAAATTTCAAAGTTTTTCAAATTTGAAAACTTTGAAATTTGAAAAAAATTTAAAATTTGGATCTTGTCTGCACAATTTTTAAAGCACATCGGATGGACCAGATTGAGAGGGGAGGTCAGGGTTTTTGAAATTAAAGTCAAATTTAATTTTGAAATTTGCAAAAAATTTGAAATTTGCAAAAAAATTGAAATTTGAAAAACATTGAAGTTCGAAACAATTTGAAATTTGCAATTTTTTTCAATTTTCAAAGTTTTTCAAATTTAAAATTTGAAAAAAAATTGAAATTTGAAATCGGTGAAAAAAATGTTATTCAATGTTTAATATGAATGTTATTTACATGATATAGTTAGTTTATTACTTTATTTATTAATTTATTGTTAACTTATTTTTTTTAATATTTGTATAATATGAAGACCTCACAGTTGAATAGTAACGTAAATGATGTTTATGTATTGAAACAGAATAAAATGTTCGACACAATTTTTTTGTTAATAATTAAGTAAAAATATGAGCCGGCTCACGACTTGCGAGCCGAGCCGAGCTGATCTTTTTTTTCTTCAAAAGTGAGCCGAGTCGAGTTTGGCTTTTTTCAGTTTTGAGTCCGATTTGTTATGAAAAATTGAGCCGCTCAACTCATTGATTCGCGAGCCGGCTCGACTCATTAGCAGCCCTAGGCTTAATAGATATTCTTCACTTGGCTAAAAAATATATAAGAGATATATATTCGTCATAAATTTGTTTGATAATGATGAAACCATTTAACAATTGTAAAAAAATTGTAGTTTTTTTGAGAGAAAAATTGGAGGCCGTCAAGCCCATAATTAATCTTTCACACATAAAAAGTGTGTTACTTTTTGTTACTAATTAAATTAAAAACTGATTCTTTGAAAAAATTGTAGTTATAAAATTATTATTATTATTTAGATATATTACGCAAATCGACTAAACATTCATTTAACTGTTTGGTGCAGCGGTTGAAGGCATAACTCTCGTTCTGGTTTGTAAAGATCAAAGTTTAAAGTAATTGCAAATGCAGTACAGTACGTACTGCATAACATACAGATTTGTGATAAATAAAAATTTAATCTTTTAATACCACTATATACTTGATCAATAACCAAATAACCTTTCAAATTGTGTAATTTTTTATACAACTTGTATATACACACACACTTCGATGTCTTTTATATACAACTTAATTGTAACTAATTGAGGTTAATAAAAAATAAGAGTTTGACTACATGATGTACTTGAATTTCCCATGAAGTACATCTGTGAACGAACAGACATAAATTATTTACTATCATAAAAAGTAAACTAATATTTGCATTAAAACTATTTGAGAGGGAAATTTACGAAATTAATTATAAAATTGAAGGAGCTACAAGGTAACATGGAAACATGGTAAAGCACATGTTACAAAAGTCGGTTCCGCTCCAGGCCAAAGATGTCGCTAAAGGCGCATGTTAGCACAAACGAATGTTTAAATTATAGCATACGCCGCCTTATTTTTGGGCAATATTAGGATCAAAGAGACAAAAGTACCAAGAAGGAAATCCATCAGTACAAAAACAACATTTTAAAATTCAATCTATGTACAAAATTATCCAATGAACAAAAAATAAAAGAAAAGCATTGCACTCCAGCAGCAAAAAAAATAAGGAAAAGAAGGAAAATCAAAATGAGGAATGAATTATATCACTTGATCGACTACTCAGTACCCTCGCTCTTTCCCTTGTTTGGAGCAGCACTTGCACCAGCTCTTGTTCCCACTGACGAAGTGGGGCCTCCTCTCTCCCTTCTATCACCTTTAAAGATCCGTTCGAACCCAAAAACGGACACGGACTTCCTCGAAGCACGAAGTGAGCAAACGGGTACATTCAAAACGGGTGCAATCCTCACCCCGTTAACATTGACAGAGTAAGACCTCTCGATGCCTCGGTATTTCACACGGGGTCCACCAGTGAAACTACCCGGGCTACTGGAGCTCCGCTCAAGACCCGTAAAGACCACCCTACCTGCTGCATTTAGCCTAGGACTATCCACCGAGGGACCTGTTCTAAGTGGTTGAGTCGGTTGGGTCGGAGCATGGTGAGCTGTGACCCGGTTCAGCCTTATCGGGTCCATGTCCGAATTAGGTTCTTCAGGTGGAACAGGACGGACCAAGCGAATCGTAGGTGGCAATGAAGCAAATTCGGATTTTTGTTCCTGATCAGAACCAAATGGGAG
The DNA here is from genome assembly GCA_964058825.1 of Carex arenaria. Taxonomy (NCBI): domain Eukaryota; kingdom Viridiplantae; phylum Streptophyta; class Magnoliopsida; order Poales; family Cyperaceae; genus Carex; species Carex arenaria. The sequence goes on along the minus strand of CAXKVW010000468.1, from coordinate 347,378 downwards.
GAGAGGTAAGTTCATGGACTGCTCAGGTGTAGCTTTCGGATTTGAGTTTTTCTTCAGAAGGAATCTAAGTGTTCGCGGATTCGGATTCTGGTTGGGGCCCGTCTTTTTAGAGGGAATTGGTACTCCTTTGGCTCTCTTGAGTCTTAGTAGATCTTTCCATCGGCTGGCACACATTGGTGCCCGAGGTGAAGGAGCAAGGAGGTCAGAGGATGAACTGTCGTTAGGGGGTTGATCCGAATCCGGATCCGGATCCGACAAAGAGGTCTCCTGATCCGATAGAGGTTGGAGCGGGACGAGCTTACCATTGGAGAAGAGCTCATCTGCCGATATAATGGAGGCTGGTTCATGGAGGTGGAACTCAAAATCTGATGCGGGTTTGGGAGATGTAGATGGATCCGGCTGAGAAAGCACGTCGCATTCGGGTTGGTCAGAGAGGTCGTTGCTGAAGGAAAGGCGAGGGCTTAACCAGAGAAGCCTATCAGGCGAGCTCGTGGTGGCGTTAATGGCACATGCTGAGGCCATTGTGTTGCATTAAAAGAGGTTTACAAGAGAGAGACTCGGGGAGTGATGAAAAAGAGGAGGGTGAATGGATTGAATGGTGATACTGACACCCACGACGCCACTATCTTGATATTAAAAAAAAAAAAAATAGAGAATAGCTTTCAATTGATAAGACGGGTCCACTGTACTAGGACTGTCAATGTCTATTTTTTAAAATCCGTTTATGCGATATCTAATAAAATAAATAATTTTTTTGTTACGTAAATTTATAAAATATAGATAATTTTTATTGTTATTTAAATATGTAAGGGTACACTTAGAGTATGAATAAAAGCTATTTCATATCTGTTATCTTATTAGATAATTATAAAAAAAATATTATATATATTAATAGACATTGAAGCTAATATTTTAATTAGTTTATTTGTGTTTAATATGATCAATTTTTTTTAATAAAGCCCTATGTAAGTATGAAATGAATGTATATATTTTAACATTTTATTTAATAATAATAAAATTAATTATTATATTGGTATTACTAGTTATTTATCTGCTATCCGACAATTATAACAGATAAAAATAAAGTACGAGTAAGATAATTTGTAGCAGATAAGAATATAATACAGATAAGAACAATTTGTAATGAGTATAGATATGAAAATACTTATACCCAATTTTCATAACAAGTATAGATATAAAAATGATTACGTCTGATTTTTATGACAAGTATAGATATGAAAATGTTTACACCCGGTTTTTACTGCAGTGGCTGATACTCCTCCACTATACATGAGTGCGTATCCTTTGAGATATCTCAATTTTTGTGTGCCTATTCGGGGCAGCGTAGGAGATTCGTGTAGAATGTATTTGAACGAATGAGATATTCCAAAAAATCACGCAAAGTTTGAGATATCTCAGAGAATGCAAATTCCACTGTACATATCAATTATCTTTTTTTTTTTTTGAAACCTTCGCAAAGGCTGCGAAATCGTGAGAGAAAATTGAACTCTCAACTTTTGAGTACAATAATTCTAGAATTTTTTTTAACCAAATGTGCTACCTCCTTTTTATGTGTACAGATCAATTATCACAGGTGGCCTTTTTTAGTTGAATCAGAGCTGTGTTGGTGCGCTGCAAGAGATTTGGTTTTTGCTGACCCATCCGTACGAGGAATCATTGACCGAGTAAAAAGAATCACTTAGACAATGATTATGTTGGTAATTTTATTATTATTAAAAACCAAAAATAAAAAGTAAGCTTATTAACAATTTGGGACTTGGGAGATACTTAGATGGTCTGAGAATTATATTTTATGCAATTTTAATCTTATTTATTGATGCATTCGTTGAAACACCAAATCTCATTATTTTTTATAAACGATAGTACTAGGTTTTAAATATAAATTTTACTTTTATATTTGTCAGAATAAAATTGTGAAGTGAAGATATTTCATCTTTATATATTATTATTTTAAGCAAATTTCTATAAACTTAAATAGCAAAGAAGCTAAAATGTCATGTAAAACTCGTTGTAATATTCAAATGTTCACTACTTCACGAGAAATTAGAAAATCTCATCAGACCTTTTTAGTTAAAATAAATCTTGCAAAATTCTGTTAATATTTGAAAGTTCTTAACATTATAGTGACAAGATTCGCAAATTATTCGGTTGACCAAACTTTGACCGAATAATTCTAGAATAATTCACAAATTTTACGAATTATTTCCGAATTTTAGATTTTTTTCCTAATTATTCCCGATGTTTTCTCAGAATTTTATTTTTTGGGTTATTTTGTTTGTTTTTGCTCCCTTATATAACTGAGATATCTGATCCGAATAATACCGAATCATTCCCAAATTATATTTGAATTATTCCCGAATCACGAATTTTTGACCTCGCCGAACCGAATCCGAATAATTGATTTGTCACTATGCTTAAAATCAATAAGAAATTTTTTCATTATATTAATTTCTGTCAACAAATCTTAAGATAGAATTTTTAAATGGGTCGAGGTAGGTAAACCTTAAACTCGTATCAGAAAGAGACGAGTTTGATTTTAGCAGAGCTAAATTCACAAACCAAGCTGAGCCAGCTTTTTGAACAACTCATTCATGTTGCGAGCTACATATAAACCTTGTCAAACTGATACCATAAATTGTTCATAAACCAAGAGTTGAGAGAAAATTGCATCTTCTTCTTTTCATGATAAGAACAAAAATAAAATAATAAAAGAGTCGACAAATAACTTTAGATTGTACTTCATAAACCGTGTGCGGAGAGGAAGGGAAACAAACAGAGAGGAAGGTGATCAGCGATCATTCACCTTTGAACAATATTTCTTACATTCCAATTTGGGAGTAACAAAATTCAACAAATTACACAACGTGTTCACCTCCGAACAGTGTTAGTTTCCTTCCACTCCCCTCCGCTCCCTCGTCGCTTCTCTGCTTCTAGAGCAGGTAATGAAATCCGAACACTCACGGTCTGGTCGGTTCTTCACCTCTTTCCTACCTTTAATGAAGACCTTTTTCTCTCTATTAGAGGACAACCTTAACTTCTTGCAGAATTGGTGAAAAAATAACTTGAGCCGAGCTAGATGAAACTTGATCTCAATAATAAACATTCTGAGTTAAAATTGAACAAACTAATTGCCAAAAATTTCTGAACTTATCTCGAACGAACCACAAACTACAAATTTTTTCTTTTATTTTTTTTGCCAGCCACGCGTACCGTAAAAAAAATTCATAGCCCTGCTTCAAAAAAAGCTTCACTTGTTCTTCAAATTTGACCAACCTTTGTGATTAGCTAACTAATCAAACTCTCTTTTCTCATCTAAATATATATTGAAAGGAGATCAGAGACAAAATTGACTTTCAAATTATAGAGATTAAATATAAATAAAATTAATGATATACAAATTTTAGATTTTTAATAAAAATTAATTTTACACTATCCATAATATTTTATTTAAAACTATATAAAAAATTATATATAAACTCAAAATTTTGGAAAACAAAAAAAAAGATTGAGGTCAATATTGATCCCCGTTTGTCGTTACCTCTGCCCTCAATGAGACAATAAAATGCCTTTCCAGTCATTTCGAACGGCCTCCACTTTCTTTTCGTCCTCCATTTTCTTTTCATCACTGCAATCATCATCTCTGTGCACATATGACATATCCATCTCGTTTAGCTTTTCCATCGCCTCTGTACCATTTAACAAAGGCACAAATTCACTATAGTAGAAATTAGGCGTGTGAAACTCCACTATATTATGTTCTTACGCCCAAGTTCTTTGTAAAAATATCGTCCCACGATTAAAAATTATAAAGGTAACGCTATGGACAATAGATAGCATTTGCTCTACCACTTTCTACGTCTTTATAATAACTTTTTTTTAAAATAAATTTTTTGAGGATTAATTTAAAATCTGTCTATTTGTCAGGATCTGTACGCATCTAATTTAGTTAGTGTTAGTCTTGTCTTAGGGGTGCAAACGAATCAGATATTATTCATCTGTATCTGAAATTTTACGGATTCGGATAGTCGGATAGTCGGATACGGATATAAATCATGTAGATATGGATATGAATACAATTTTAATTTTGAAAGCGGATGCGAATACGGATGCGGTCAGAAAGTCCAGGGTTAACATTTCCCGATAACTGACAGAATATCAGCCCGAGATCAAATAATTTATTCAGCTCGTGATCACCGACGTGGTTAAGATTCTCCAAGCAGAAGTATAAACCCAAAATGCATCAAAACTTACGCATTCTGGCTTTGGAAGTTAATGTTAGGGTCATGTACAAAGGCTCTTCTAGAATTGGTCAAGGATCACGAATAGCTCAGGATTTGGATCCCCATTAGGGACCAATTCAAAAGCAAACAAAACAGCCCGTGATCCGGTAGCGACCCGGCTTAATAAGACCTCTAAAGACTAGCTTAGTGAGAGTCCTAGTGAGAATTCTTGGGCTCAACAATAAACCAATCTCGGGCCTCCCTTAGGGTCCAACCTGAGATCGAGTGAAGAGAAGCCCAAGGATCAAAGAACAAGCGAATCCAATAGAGCCCAACAAGGGCTCACCTCGACATAAGACCGGCCCAGATTCGGCATGTGTCCCTATCTCTTTATCCATACGAATCAGATAGGTAACTGCTCTTATGCGAACTCCCGTAACCACTTTGACATCACAGAATGACGGTTAGGGTTTAGGATTTAGGGTTTAAAGGATGACTTATTTAAGACAAAAAGTCTTATTTCACAGAAGCTAGACATTTTTCCTAAACGAGATATCATACATGATAGAGTCCGAATATCTCCACACTTTCTCTCTTTCTTAAACCCCGGCCCCCTTTTTTGGACAGGATGAGTCCAAACCCAAAACCTAAAACCTTACATATAGCCTAGTCTCGCTCCGAGATAGGACATATCATGGATAATTATCTGTATCCGATATTTTTCAGTTTTCAAATATCCGCATGTCACTCCGCTGAAATCTTTATTGTGCTACATTTCTCCAAAAGCACGCCCACCTCCATTTCCCCTTCTCCCGACACATCTCCTTCGTTGCATCCGCCACCTCCGTCACTTGTACCCGCAGCACCGCTCTCTCTTTTCTCTTCCACCGTGTCAGATTTATCTGTCTTCCATGCCTTTGCTAACCTTTCTTTCTCCATTCCCTTCTCTTTCCATCTCGTACTCTGCCCCGGGCCCGGAACAATATCTCCAGTTGAGGATTAGCAGATCCAAATTCAAACCAATTTTATGGCCATTGCCTCTCAGCCTACGGTTGAAGGAAGGTTCAAGTTTTTTTTTGAAGAGGGTTCCTGAATCGACTGCATGTATACAGATTTACAGGTTGAAAAAAAAAAGGTGATTTGGTGAAGCTTGGACCCGTTATGGGAAAGGGTTTTTCAAGTGAGAGAACCGAGGGATCTGAAGCAGTGGATACTAATTTTGTTTCCGCTACTGGTATATGTGCAAGCATCAAATATAATCTTTTCTCTTGTTTCAGAAAATTTAATATTATTTGAACTTGCTTTTTAGAAGTTCTTAAAACTTCTAATAAATTTTTCTTATTTTATCATATGATGACAATGCAATTCGATTTTTTCCTATTACATATACAAATTACTCAAATGTATTTATATAAACAAACTATTTTCTCACTATGATAGTGGAAAAATAATTTGTTGAATAATAATTTAATTTTATTATAATATCTGAATTATATATTCGAATTATATCTATATTCGTATTCATATATGTTAATATCTAATCCGTATTCTTATTCAAAAAATAAAAATGAACAGGAATGTAATTTTACCATTAAATGATCCGTATCCGTCTATCCAATCTCTTTGCATCCCTACTTGTCAGCATAGTGACAATATTCGCAAATAATACCCGAATTATTCTGTTGACCAAACTTTGACCGAATAATTTTCAAATAATTCACGAACGTTACGAATTATTCCTGAATTTTACGAACTTTTCCCCGAATTTTTCCCGAATTTTTTCCAGAATTTTATTTTTTGGTTATTTTTTTGTTTTTTGCTCCCTTACACAACTGAGATATTTGATCCGAATAATACCGAATAATTCCTGAATTATACCCGAATTATTCCAGAATTACGAATTTTCGACCTCGCCAAATCGAACTTGAATAGTTGATTTGTCACTATGCTTGTCTGTACAAAGAGTTTCATAGTTCATTACATAGTTCATTAAAAAAAAGTTTGAAGTGATGTGACACGACGGGTTCTACTAACGGTACTTGGATGGCCTCAGTTGGGTCCTGCTTTCACCAAGTCTTTATCTATGGTGCCAGCTCTGACGCAAAGCTGTAACACCAACAAGTTTCTGTTTCTTAAATTATTATTATTATTATTTTTTTTTTGTTTCTTAAATGAAACTGGGCCGTCAGCCGTGTGCCTTTTTAACCAAAAAAAAGCTGTAACACCAACATCTTATGGAGCCTCCTGCTTTTGACCACGTGAACTTCGTAGACTCCATCTCCTCCGTCAGTTTTACATTACAGGTTCCAAATCCAACGCCTATTGTTCAGTGCCATGAAGGAGACAGCACCTGCATGCTCACGCAGTCACGCCAGATGCGTTGACTGCACGGACTGTCCAACGCAAAATCAATTTGGTACTTAATTTCTTGAGATTTGTGTCAGATTAAGACGGATGATTTTTGTTTCGCTCTTGTAGGTCATAAAAATTGTACATGTCCTCAACCTGAAAATTATTTCGTTGATGTTTGGGAAGTTATTCGATTGATCGGACTAATATGACCTACTTGAAATATTACGAATCTAAATTCGAATTGAATAGATGTTGATTAGCTTTTAGTTAACATGCAAAACATATTAATATATTATGGATATGAATTTAAAAAAATATGTCGAGTAAAATCTTATCCGAGTATTTTAAAAATGTTTAATTATTTTTTATTTAAACTAATTATAACGGTAATAACATTGTAGAATCAATGTGGCAGTTTGCTATTTTCATTAAAATTTGATTCCTATTATTGTTAGTTGAAATATGTTATCATTTTTTTAATTAAAATTTGATTGCATGTTGGTGTGCATGGGTGATGAGATATTTACTTAAACTGGTTCCAAGATCAAATTAAGGCTTTAATAAGTTTGAATGTTACAAAGAAATAACGTGAAAGAGAACCTTGATGAGATCACTTGCTTCGTCCAATTCATACTAACACCTTTCTGCCTCTTGTAATTACAATCATCTGCATGCATTCATTTAGTTGATTTCCATTTGTTTATTCATTTAATATTCTTTTACTCAGTTGTTCCTGCCATTTCTATAACAAAGTACAAGAGAACACTGAGATAAACAGAAATGCACTTCTCTTCAAATTTTCCCTAAGTGGAGTAAGATAGGACCCAAGTACTGCTTAAAAATGCATTTGGGCATGATACGTGACACGCCGTGACGTGACGTGACAAACACGCCGTGATTTGGTCACGTGACGTGATGGACTTTTTTTTTCACGTGACGTGACGTGACGCGACCAAAATGGTGGCAGATGGTCACGTCACGCGTAGTCACGCCGTGACCACGCGTGACGTGATCACACGTGACGTAACGTGTCGTGACGTAAATTAGTCATGTAAATTTTTTTTATATTTTAATTTAAATTATTGAAAATTTAGAAAAAAAGATATAAAAACTTCTATAGTACGTAAATAATGTTGTAAAGATTATTTTTTTTAGGAAATGTTGCATCTGACATTACTTTAAAAATTTTAATTACAAATATTAATTAGACTAAACTAAAAAAAAATAAAAATCAGTACTACATGAGTACCAATATAACTGAACTTGCACTAAAATAAAAATCTAAATACTCTATACATATAAAAAAAATTGGATACTCTATGTTTCATACCGTGACGTGACGTAACGTGATCACGTGACGTGACGTGACTGGTTCGCGTGACGTGACGTGACGTATATTTTCACTAAAATGTGGTCACGTCACGCGAATGATCACGTCACGCGTCACGCGAGTCACGTCACGTAATCGACACACGTAACGTGACGTGACGTTTCGTGACGTGACTAGTCACGCCGTGACAAATTTCCTTCTCTAGTTGCATGTATGTGTCGAATTTGGATTTGATGGAAAAAACAAAGGCATAGTTTTATGTTAGCTATTAAAAAATTGTTCTAATTGTAAGCATTGATTTAAACATACCTAGGAGGCCGGATCACAAAATTGATGTACTGTTCAATCATGTTAGTTTATCGCACTCGTTGGAGTGCTTAAGCCTGGACAGGAATGCCTTGAGACCATGAAGAATTTTACCGAAACAAACTCCTATTTAATTCCTATTTAATTTAATCAATGGATGAGACCCCTCTTCTAATTTTGAATTTGTAGCAAAATGGTTTCAAAACCACCTCAAAGAAGATCTTCTTCGCCTCCAAATGAACGAATTTTCTGATTTCTCAAACCCCCTCAAGCTCTCAACTTTTTCACCTAAAGACCGCAAAGTTAGCCACAAAAAGATTTTCTCATCAGCTGAATAATCCAAGTTAACTGATTTGCTAATAGCCCAAATTGAAGTAAAATAGAATCACTTAACTGCTGAATTTCATGACCAGATTTGTTAACTATGAAACAATTAGGTTCAGCTTGTGCAAAGTCATTGATTTACCCTTAATTAGCACTTGAGTATCAGTTTCAGTTAGGTTCAGCTTGCGACAGGTCCAGGGACCAGTCCCTCAGCGACCCAAATCAACGGTCATGACATCGTTTGCGTATTTCAAGAGCTTCTCCTTTTCGATTCATACCTATCAATAGTAAGAAATTATAATATTATCTTAGCTTTGAAGCAATTAAGTTGAAGTTGAACAAAAGTTCAAACAACTAGAGTGAGAGAGTACTGGCTTAGATTTTCAGAATTTCATTTTATTAAATCTCAAGTGCATTCAGTACATATATTATTTCATTCTTAATTAAGCACTCGCTTACAGAAATTAGTAATCGTAACCTTAAATAAATTTCTTAGTAATCTCAATTATTTGCTATACGTTGCCAGCTCCAAACACTGGAGCAGGAAACAGATACAAACTGGTGCATACCAGTACCACAAAATATTCATTACAAACAAAAATAATACTGTTCAGAACCCTCCAAAGTGAACTATGTTTCACAGAAGGAAATTAAAAAATAAAAGGAAACAAGATACCTGGAAGGGAATAGGAGATGCATGAAGCTCTCCAGTTTCTCCATGTGGCATTGCCGGTAATCTGACCCTAGCGGCCTAGCTCTTCCAATCACCTCACATATCCCACTCATTAACTTGGCACATCCTTTTTCAAGTCATAATCATATACAAAATGAGAAACCAACCAGCCATGATTTCCATTTTCAATTTAGGCTACCATTGCTTCAATCAAATGAAGTTGCCAGTACCACGAAATGGATCATACCATAGTACACAAATTATAATTATTTCAGCCTTGTTTGCCCAATCACCAACAAATTTCCCCCACATTTAGCTGCTTTGATTAGAAAAACCTGCAATTAACATTATCAGACATAATCTACATTGAAGTTCCCATCTCTCGGTCAGAATTTCTCAAAAGAATAAAATTATCCCCAAACAATAAAATTGAGCACGATTGTAAGACCTCAATCCGTTACACAATCAGAGGCATAATCCAATCGGTAGATACAGTTGAGAGATACTTGTGGATAACAAAATGTATAAAGAAAGGTAATTACCTTCTTTGCTGAAAGTAGCAATGAGTTAAATGGAAAAAGTAGTCAATTCACCGAACAACAGTCTAAAAGATAACGAAACAATTTGGGGACATGAAAGTTAAAGATGCACTATTAAATGATTTAGTAAGAATGATCTAGTAGGTAATCACATATAGGATTTTAAAGCCACTATTGATCGTGAAGGACGTCAGTCCAATTTCATGACCTACAGTATTCTGATAGTTTGACTATGAAAAAGAGGTGCAAGTGAAAAGGCAATGATTGTGCATGACAGGTGAAGTGAAAAGGCAATAATTTCCAATGGATAGTAGCCCGATGTCGTGACCTACAGTATCCTTGTAGATGAGATGTTAAATAAAGGTGAAACTAAGGAGGCATTGGACTAAACCCTTAAATAACTTGATGAAAGAGGAAAAGTAAAATGAAGAAGCTAATCTCCTCCCAAAGATTCTCCTTCTCTTTTTCTTTCGTTTTGTTTCTTCTTTTGTTCCTGTACAAAAACTTCAAAATTAAAACTAGCTTGAAGGCATAGGTGATTGCTCCCTCAAATGAAGAATAGATCAATCTGATCACTCACAGTAAGGTTGGCTTATTTATTAATTGGATCTCAGTACTGGTGCTTGTCTTATTAAACTAGCTTGAAGGCATAGATAATCGCTCCAGCTGCCTTCTATTTTCCTGCACCTCCTGTGTAGAGATTGTGGTAGTTGACGATTTTGATATTAATATGGTCAATGAGTGTGGCCACTGTCTTGTTCTCTTATTGGAAAGATAAGAGAGCAAAGGAAGAGCTTCAAAATTTGAGTTGAAGTTTTCGATTAAGATTTTCATTTCTATTTCTCGAACTAAGTAGCTCGATGAATTGGTTATATAACGAATTTGTAGAATACCAATTTTTGATATTTTTGGAATTTTTTTATTATTTTTAATGATTTATGAAAGATGACACAAAATAACTTAAAAAGTAAAAGAAATATGTGAAGAGTAAATATTCTTGGTACTTGGATTGGGTTCTATACAATATATATACAATACATCTCATTTTATACACTTTAAACAACTCAGATTCATGTCTTAATATTTTCTAGATTTTGTTGAAAGAGATGAACTCATATTTTGTTTATCTCTAGGATCATTTTTTTCTAATGTTTGAAATTGGATTTTAATAAATAGTAAACTTTTTTTTTATGAATTATATATATAGTTTAATTGAAGTTGTGATTTTTTGTGAATATATTGTTCACTGTTCAATAAGAAATTGTGTAGTACACTGTACGCACCTAGCAGGAAATTTGCGTAGTTCATTGTACGCACCTCAAAATTATTTTTATATTGTTTAGTTGAATACTTGAATTAGTCCGCAGTTCACTGTTCGAATTGAACCAACCGGGCCTGTTTCGAACAAGGCTCAAGTTCGAACAGGGTTGGACATGAAAAACCTTGTTTCAGGCCGATTACAAATAGGGCCCATTCATTTGAATTTTGATATGGACCGGTAATGAACAGGACTTTTATTCATTAGCAGGCCGAATCTTTTCTCTCTCACGTATCTTCTCCTCTTTTTCGATTTTTTTTATTTCTCGCTCAAACCTCAGGAGATTGCGAAATCAGCCTCAAAGGTTGAAAATCTATCTGAATCAATGAGGAATCAGAGGAAAAGAGCTTGACTTGGCCAGCACTTCTGCTCACACCATGACAAGACCATCGGCCACAAGCCGCCACCTTTGCCGGAGAGGTGACAGATCAACCTTGCAAAACTGGTCGGATCTACCCAACGGACTTCTTCACACTATTCTCACGGGTCTCTGTTCCCTAGTCGACTTCATTTCCTTCTCCTCTGTCTGCCGCTCCTGGGGTGTCATCACCTCCTCTGTCTCTCATTCTTGGACTACCTCTCACTTCCCACCTCTCCTTCTTTGTCCCACCTTTTCAAGCCAAAATTTCCTCTCCAACCTTAGACTCCTTGACTCCGCCTCTCTTTCTTTCTCTTCCCCGCTCTCCCTCAACTCAAACGAATTTGAATTAGCTGGCTACCTCTCCTATTCACATGGCCATTTGTTTCGCTTTATGCCTTCGCAAAATCGTATTGTAATACTCAACCCTTTAACTGGTGGTGAGCTCTCCTCTCTCAATCTCCTACAAAATTGCATGATTTACAACTATTTTCCTGTGCTTACATTCCCTCTCTCCTCCCCAAACTCAGGAGTCTTAGTATTCACCACCGAATATAAACATGAAGGAAGCTACAATACCTTTCACTACTGGAAAATCAGCTCACCTTCATAGTCCAGTCACTGTCCAAGAGTTAAACCATCTGGTAGAATCAAAATGATAGTTGCAACTATGCAAGGGAAGGTGTATGCAATGGACTCTCAACACACCCTTTTAGTGTTACATTTATCTCCTCAATTACATTTGAGACCACTTGCAGTTGATGGTCTTCGGAAAAGCTACATTTTTCAACACTTTATGGTTGCTTGTGATGGTGAACTCCTGCTTCTTCTATTAGTGCAAACCAATGAAGATATGTTTTATGCACAGCTTGAAGTATATTGGCTTGATTCATCATTGAAGGGACAAATTGGGTGAAACAGGAAACATTGGGACATTGGAAAATTGGGCAATCTTTGATTCATCATTGAAGGGACAAAATGGGTGAAACATGAAACATTGGGAAATTGGGCAATCTTTATTGGGTATGACTCTCGAGCACAGGGTCCTGCAATTCAAAACCCCGAGAGATGGGGAGGGAGAAAGAATTATGTGTACTTTGCAACAGGGACTGCAAATGGTGATTGACTTTGGGCAGTGGTTACCCCGAGAGATGGGGAGGGCAATCTTTCTTTCTCTTCCCCACTCTCTCTCAACTTGAACGAATTTGAGTTAGTTGGCTATCTCTCCTATTCACATGGCCATTTGCTTCGCTTTATGCCTTCGCAAAACCGTATTGTAGTACTCAACTCTTTAACTGGTGGTGAACTCTCCTCTCCTCTTCTACCTGAGCTCTCATCTCCTTATCTCCTGCAAAATTGCATGATTTACAATCATTTTTCGGTGCTTACATTCCCTCTCTCCTCCCCAGACTCGGGAGTCTTAGTATTCATCACCGAATATAAACATGAAGGAAGCTACGATACCTTTAACTATTGGAAAATCGGCTCACCTTCATGGTCTAGTCACTGTCCAAGAGTTAAACAATATGGTAGAATCATAATGATAGTTGTAACTGTGCAAAGGAAGGTGTATGCAATGAACTCTCAACACACCCTTTTTGTGTTAGATTTATCTCCTCAATTACATCTGAGACCACTTGCAGTTGATGGTCTCCGCAAAGGCTACATTTTACAACACTTTATGGTTGTTTGTGATGGTGAATTCCTGCTTCTTCTATTGGTGCCGACCAATGAAGATCTGTCGTATGCACAGCTTGAAGTATATTGGCTTGATTCATCATTGAATGGGACAAAATGGGTGAAACAGAAAACATTGGAAAATTGGGTAATCTTTGTTGGGTATGACTCTCGGGCACAGGGTCTTGCAATTCAAAACCCCGAGTGATGGGGAGGGAGAAAGAATTGTGTGTACTTTGCAACAGGGACTGAAAATGGTGATTGGTCTTGGGCAGTGGTTAAATTGGGAGATGAGATTAATGCGATTAACCCAATATGGCCTCTGTTCTTAGGAAGAATTAAACAACAACGCTTGTTTGCATGGGTTCATCCTGTCTTCTAGGAAATGCGATAGGAAAAATCTGGTCCTTGAATGACCTTCTGCTTTTTTTTTTCCTAATTAGTTATATGTCTTGTATTACATACTGGATTAGTTTCTTTATTTAAGAACTGATATATGCCGATTTAAGTATGGCAGTAAAAGTTTTAGTGTTACTGTTAATGGTTTTTGGTGGGTTCATTTTGTTGTTGTAATCATTTGCAGTTAACTGTTTTGGATATGAGCTGTGTATTGCTTCCTATTAGGTTGTATGCTGATTTTAGTGGGTCTAAGGGTCAAAATATAGTGAGTAGTTGACTAGGGATTAATTGTAAATTAACTGTTTCATATTAATGAAATGAGCAATCCTGCTTTTTTTTTTTTTATCAAAAACCATACTGTATTAGTTTGCTTAGTTTGTTTCTCTTTTCCTTCTTATTTTCATCCCCCACTTTTGCCCAGCCCTACTTGTAGGATTGCTCTCTTCAAATATACTAAATATATTATTTTGTTCATCCTGGTGATTAATGAGGGAAGATAGCACAGCTACTATCTGATACCATTAAGCAGTTACATATACTATTAGGTAATCTTGGTCTCAACTGAACCTTAAGCAAAACTATTAATGATGAATCAGGGTGCTAATTCAGGGGCACACTCATGGGTGCATGATTAAGGCTGAACATCCAACACACACTAAATAAGGCTGCTAATTGAGTAGGGTTCTTCATGAACAAAGCGGGCCGAATAATAATTGAACAGAAATTGAATGGATTCCTATATGAACTGGGCCCGAAGTTCAATTCGGTCTAATTGATATCAAACCAACCGGGCCGAGTTTGAACTGGCTTTGAGCAACCCGTTGAACAGTTCGAATTTGTGTTCAATCGATTGTTGTTCGAACATAACCCTATCGAACAATCATTCGATCTAACTTCAACTCTTCCCCTCTCTCACGCGACGCCTCTCGTCTTCCCTCTCCATCACGCCACCCCCTCTCCATCTCTCTTGCTTGTCGCCATTCTTGGTAAGCGTCCCCTCCCTTGCTCTCCCTCGTTCTCTCTAATGGGTCAAAGTCAGAAACTAGGACAATCTCAAAACCGGTAATACCATACCTCATGTTTCAATCAACCAGCACCATTATTTTATTGCGTTTGTAATGGGATCGCCAGTCAAAGTATTTAGGATTTTGGAGCAAGCATCAACTTCTGGCCTAACTAAAGACACCAATTGGCTTCTACCGAATTAAGCTGATACCAAAGCGGCTTGGCTTGTATTGCAATATTTTATTTAGTTTTAACATTGTTGAATTGAAACCAAACTTCTGTTTTCTATGTTTTTTTGTAGATAAGCAAGCAGCAAAAGCACATTCAACGGCCATCTCTTCATTATGTGGCAGGTTGCTCTTTGTTTTTCTGTCTTTTCTGTAGTATCTCTCCCTTTAGCTACTCTGAAGATTGATATATTATTTCCATCAAGTACTTTAAGCACTAAATATTTTGGTGTTGCCAAAATATTGAACTAACTTCATATGACCTTACGAATTGGCTAAATGGACTTAGGTAATCAAGGGTAGACTGCTTGAAAAATTATAGTAATTATAAACCTAGGACTAACTAGACATGGTCGAGGCTCGATTGAATCAGATTTGAGTTTGTTGCACAATTAAGAAGCCGATACAGGTTATGCCAGGTACCACTAAATACCAGTCAGAGACCTTAGCTCAGTATCATAATGTAGCTTATTTTTTAGTTATATATACTTATGTTTTATATTGTTCTTTATCATACAGGTTATTGGAGGAAACAGAAGTTGAGGTACTCTCTATCATACAGGTTATCATATTGGTTTTAGTACCTACTTCCTAAATTGCTATTGGTATGATACCAATTTCAGAATCTGTGTTGTTTGTGATCGAATTGGTATGATTTGAACAACAGCTAGGGTTAAATATGATATTAGAAATAGATGGGGCAATATGTAATTTCAAGGTTTTGTGAGAGGTATACATGAAATTTTCCCCTTTTTTTTTAAATCCTGTTATTGTGATGAAAAAAGTGTATAATGGCAAATTTTGTCTTCTCTATTCAAATATATCTGAATGTGAACATGCTTCAAATAGATTAACTTTTCCCCATGATTTAGCATACATGGCACACAAATTTAAAAGTTTTATAGTTATTTGAGTTATGATTTAAACAACAGCTAGGTGAACCGGGCCTCTTCCACGCCTGAATTAGTCCGCAGTTCACTGTTCAAATTGAACCAACCGGACCTGTTCAATTTGACCACAGTTCAGCGCTGTTCAATTGAACCGGGCCTGTTCCGAACAGGGCTCATACGACCCCCTTCATTTCATTTTCTTCACACTTTCGCACCGCCATCTCCCATGGCGACGAGAAAACTCCCAAAAACAATGCCCATATACGAACCTGATTTAAATAAGATTAATCTGATCTCGAGACCCATTCCTTGATCTCTTGATTCCTTCCCTTCGAAGTTGAATTATGAAACCCCTCAGAAAGACTAATCTGTCACTGCAAAGACCAAACCCAAAACCAAAATAAATAAATTGAGAATTAATAGAAAGTCATCTTGCAATTCAGTGTTTCTAGAGGATGATCTTGCAAGAATTAGAGAGCACCGATCAGATAGCAAAAGAGACCTGATCTAAAATCAATGTATATAAATGCAGTTTTGTTGCAATATGCAGATAATTATTGTATGTTGTATATACGGATTTTAATGTGAATTTATGCGAATTTTTTTGTTAAATATTAAATAACACTTTTAATTTAATATTTAAAGGATATTTGCTGCTTGAATATAGAAGTGACCAAAGACAGAGGAGCAAAATTATGATTTTAAACTAACCATTGTTAAATGATGAAACTGAACAACATGCAAAAACAACTAATCCGAATATTAATAATAAACTAGGCAAAAAGGCTAACCAGCAAGACGAAATAACATAAAAACAACTCAATTCTTTGTAACATTAGATGAGAATATTTTAGCCCAATTAAAATTCTACACCGTACCAGCTCAATTAAAATTCTAACCAAATAGGCCCAGTATAAATTTATGATCTTACCGGTATTTTTTGAAATTAAAGATGGAGGTCAAGCCTACTAGATTTTTTTTTCAAATTTCTATTTATATAACAGAATAGATAATTTCTTCAATTTGTGAGTTTCAAATCTATGATCTTCCACATGAGAATTATGTGTCTTTGTTATTAGACCAAAGACTGATTCTCATCTTACTGGTATAATGCGTTGGGAGCGTGGAAGCTTAGTCCCACGATCATTTCAAAACAAGCAAAACACTGAGCGCCTATTAAACAAGCCGGAGGTGCTGGAGCATTACTTGGATAGGTCCAGAACTCTCCAAATACGGATCTCAGATAATGGGTTCGAAAAATGGGCTTTGGATTTTTTGGGTTCAGTAATAGATTTTGAATATTTTTTAATCTGTTTTTAGCATGACTATACATATTGTCCGCATAGTCATTTTATGCGGTAGGAGATTGCAAATGCATCTGCAATCTATGCGGCGAGATAACTCCATTAAGAGAGATCTTATTTGAAAGAGAATAATATCTTCTTTACTCTTGTCTTTATTTTTTTCATTGTCGCCGTAAATCACCGTCAAAACGGAGGAGAAAATTTTTCTTAAAGCGTGCAAAAAAAAAGAAGAAGAGTAATTTAAATATATACCCATCATATATATTAGATATTTTTCTACCAAAAGTTAAAAATGAATTATTTTTCTATCTAAACTTAATTATTTCATTAATATACTTATTTCTTAATTTTATCACTTAAATGTATTTAAATAATAACACAAATCTAAATGGACATATTTTCCCCTCGTTCAATACCTTTCTTCTTGCCGAAATTTTTATTTATAACATATTAAAAAAAACAAATAACTACTGTTTCCACATAATTTAATTTCTACCACGTCTGCCAATTGAATTGGCAGATCCTGTCTGGAGGTCCGCCAATGGCGGACCACTTTTTTTTTCTTTTGCTTTCTCTCTGCTTTTAGATGAATTATGTTAAAAAAAAAAAAGTGGATCTGCCAACTGAAAGGGCGGACTCTATTTTGGATCCGCCAATTCAATTGGCGGACGTGGTATTATTTTCCAAAAACAGTGGTTATTTGTTTTTTTTAATATGGTATAAATAAAAATTTCGGTTTCTTCTGATGTTTATTAACTTATTAAAAAAAATTGTTATATCATAATAGGGGTCTTGTTTCTCGCTTGCAAAGCAAACAAGGTTGTTATTTTTCTTTTCTACTGATCGAAATTGTTCTTTTCATTTTTCTTTTTGAAATAGAGATGGACATTCAGAAATCTAAAAAATATTTTCATAGCAAGAAAATGTATACTCCAATTTCCAAAACATCCTGCGTATAAATGTAAATTAAAATAAGTCATCAATCTTGTTGAAAATCCGAATTCGACCACTAACCATAAAAATAAAAATAAAATCCGAATTCGACCACTAACCATAAAAATTAAAAAAAAAATCCGAATTCAAAGGAAAGAAATCAGCTGTTATTCTTCTGGAATGACAAGAATTTGTTTTTCCTTGTCTAATCGTTAATTTTTATCGAAATTCTTTTATAAAAACATTTAAACGGTTGGAAAAAAATAAGTTCTTAGTATTTAAAAAATAATAATAACAGATTCATATCACAAGATTTGCGAATTATTCGTAAATAATTTGTTTTTTTTTGTTATGGCTAACAGAACGATAAATTATCCGGTTAACTAAATTTTAACCGAATTATTCATTAATTTAACAAAAAAATTCCGAATATTATTTGCAATTTTTTTTTGCTCTCTTGTGGACTGAGATTTCCAGTCCGAATCATTTCCGAATTATACTCAAATTATTTTCAAATAACGAATTTTTAACTCCGTTAACCTGAACCCGATAAATCATTTATCACTATGATCCGTATTCAAATTCGGATTAACTCGCTTTGAATTTGAATCCGGACCGTTCGATTTTATTTGGCATGGCATGAATAATATTAAAAGAACTCTGTACATAAAAGAAGCTCGGTTCTGAATAATCTAACAGCTGTACATAGTTCTTCTTTTATCTTACCCTAACAACAAAAGTGCAAAACATTATCACTTACCAACAACTGTCAGATATCACGGAGCGAAGGGATTGTGCGCTGTAAGCCTGTAAGGCTGTAACGAAGTCAAAATCTTTGAATTCCCGAAGCATCTAATTATGCAACCACTTGTTCGACTCTTTAACCAATAAGTTAATTTGGTAGTAATTAATTCGCCAAATAGAGACAGGCGCGCTACCACCTGGCGAAAAAGAAAAGCTTGCTCTATTCGAGTCGTGTCACGAGCAGAGAGAGAGCTCTCTCTTTCCTTCATTGCCTCCCTTCCTACGGAAAGAATACAAAAACAAATAAATTAGGGAATTAATAAACTAGGGTTTTGAGGGTTTGGTGCTTGGATGTTGTTGAGGCATGTGCATCCTATCCATGGGGAAGTCATTCAAGGAATCGCTGAAGGTGCTGGAAGCTGACATACAGCACGCCAATTCACTGTAAGTCCACTTCCCGCAACTGAAATTCTTATTATTTCGTTAGATCTATTTGCACAGATTTCTCGCATGCCTCGTTTTGCACTTGTGAGGGTTTTGCCTTTTATCTTTTCGATTTAGAATTTTGAATAAGCTTATGCTGTTATGCACCGTTTTCTGCAGCTCAGAATGTTATCTTGTCAATAGTGTCAGTATTTAACTATTTATTTATTTGTATCAATTTGAATGCACTCTTTTATTTACTTATCGCGAAGTGCTTCGTTGGTTTTTTTTTGAAGTTAAGATTTGTTCTATTTCTCTCTGTTTTTTTTTTCTTTTTCTTATTTTGAGTGGTGATAGTTTATGTCAGAAAAATAGTGCTGCTAGCCGGTTAGCATGTCATATTGTCATGTTCCAAATTTGTAGCTTCTTTTAAAAAAAAAAAAGTCCCAAATCTTAAAAAATTTAGGGAATGACTAATAGTCCCCTCCATTCTATCCCCTAAATGTCCTCCTAACTAACTTATCCATAAAAAAGTACAATAGGGACCACTAACTAACTTGGAGAAACATTAATTACTTGGGGGACCACTTAAATTTGAAAAAAAATTACAACTGGCAGGCACATGTATGAACACTTATGCGCGCAAGTATTCATATATAATATATCAAGTATTCATACCTAAAATATTAAGTATTTGAACAAAAAACTGGACATCAATTTTCTTTTCTCTCTAGTCACACACTTTTTACATGTTTTTAGAAGTGGGTTATTTTTTCTCCATTTAATCTAATCAATATTTCTAACGATCCGCAAGGAATTTTTCAAATCTAAAACCATGAATATTTTCTACGTAATTTTCTCTTTCAAATGAGATCCATGATGAAGTACTTTCGGATTCTTCGTCGTTCAAGTACTCATATTTCGGCATGCAAGTATTCATACATTGTCAAGTATCAATACTTACTCAAAAAAGAGCCATTTTGCTATTTCAAATTGTTTAGAGAATAAATTTGCCTGTGCAGGAAATAATTTCATAAAAGAGTACGTCTAATGTCCTACAAAATAATACACAAATGAATAAACTTTAAAAAATATTCATACTAAAAATAAAAAAATATTTATACTAAAACATAGAAAGTATTCATAATATAACTTTCAAAGTATCATTACTATAAAATATTCATATTGCAAAGTATTCATACTAAAGTATATAAAATATTCATACTAGAACATTGTAAGTATACATAACAAAATCAATAAAATTAATATTACTAAAATAATGTAAGTATTCACACTATAAGATTGAAAGTATTCACACTACAATGTATGAATACTTGCTCGACGAGGTATGAATACTTGCATGCCAAGGTACGAGTACTTGAACGACGAAGAACCCGAAAGTACTTCATCATGGATCTCATTTGAAAGAGAAAATTACGTAGAAAACATTCGTGGTTTTAGATTTGCAAAATTCCTCGCTGATCGTTAGAATTATTGATTAGATTAAATGGAGAAAAAAAAAATCCAATTCTAAAAACATGTAAAAGATGGGTGTGTGATTATGGAGAAAAAAAATTGATGTCCAATTTTTTTTGTTTAAATACTTAATATCTTAGGTATGAATACTTGATATATTATATAGGAATACTTGCGTGCATAAGTGTTCATACATTTGTACACCAGTTGTAAATTTTTTCAAATTTAAGTGATCCCCCAAGTAATTATTGTGTTCCTCCAATTAGTTAGTGGTCCCTATTGTACTTTATGGATAAGTTAGTTAGGGGGACATTTAGGGGACCAAATGGTGGGGGACAAAATCTTTACTCAAAAATTTAATATATGGCCCTTGCCCCAACGACATGAAACCAGGTTAAGCTTCGCTTCCATGTCAGATTACGCATCCGATTTTAGGCCGAATTACCACAAATTTATTCCGCAGTTTTAATTTTTTTTAATTAAACAGAAAATGTTATAATTTATTTATTTTCTATATTGAAATATTAGAAATATTTTATAAATTTCTTTAAAAATAGATGAAATACTATATAATTTGACTTAATAGAAATACTGCAACACATAATTTAGATTAATATTTTTCAAGTCGGATTTTTTGTGGCAGTAAGAAAAATTAAAATAATTTTTTGTGTGTTATTAAAAAAATAAAAGTATTTTGAATATGAGTTATTGATCCGGTTCAAAAATCACTTATAGGTAAATACATATCCTTCTATTAAAAAAATAATAATTCTGACAAAATTTTCATTGAAAAACTTTTCTCACAAATTTTCTTACAATATTTAATATTTTATGTATTTATCTAGAAGTGACTTTTGAACCGAGATTAATAATTCAGATTAAAAAAAAAATTTTCCAATAACACAGAAATATCTTAATTTTTTCTTACGGCCGCAAAATATTCAGCCTGAAAAATGTTGATCCGAGTTATTTGTCGCAGTTTTTCTAATAAATCAAATTATATAGTATTCCATCTATTTTCAAAAAAATATAAAAAATATTTCTAATATTTCAATGTAAAAATAAATAAATTATAACATTTTTTTAATTAAAAAAAACTTAAAACCGCAAATTTAACTTGCGGTTTTGGAATTCGAAAACCAAAACCGCAAAATAAATTTGCGGTAATTCGGCCTAAAACCGAGAAATAAATATGTGGTTTGGGCAGTTTTCAAAATCTTATCAAGTAGTGTGTAGATTTTGAAATTTATTATTTTTTTTGGATATTAATAAAAAATTTGGGCTATTCGTGAAATCACGAAGATCACCAGTCATATCCATTTTTGTTCTCTTTTGATCTTGTGCTGCCTGTAGCCTAAATAGCTCTGTCAATATCTTTACCCTTGAATTGCTGCCCATTTATTCAAATTCGCATCCTCTGAGATATCTCATATTTTTTGGGACTTCTTGAAAAATCTCAACCGTTCAAATACGTTATGTACGAATATCAAATCTCAAATAACACTAGCCCCTGCGCTATCCCCGATTAGGCACAGAGGATATGCGCTCAATATATTCATGCTGCCCGCTTTTATTGGCAAGGGTCAGATCAAGTGTGTCATGGATAATAACCCAGATCAAATTGTGGTGTCATTACCAAAATAAAAAATAAAATAAAAGGCTGCTCTTTATAGCCCCCCTAACATTGGAGGCATAATCTGTGGTATTACTTAAAAAAAAATGTGCATGTTGAGAAAACATCAAGTCTAATGTATATATATTTTTTGATGTAATTTCAGGGCTTCAGAATTTAAGAGGGAGTATGACGGGGCATGCCTGCAGATGAGGATGTCATACAGTCCTGTGGCACATATTTTTCTATTCCTTGTCCAATGGACGGATTGTAGCTTTGCTATTGCTGGCACTCTTGGTTTTCTACGAATACTCATTTACAAGGTCTTAATTTCTTTGTTCTGTTTTTCCTTAATTCTCTGTTTTTATTTTTCTGGTAACATTTCATGGTCTCTAGTGATCAAGGTCCCTTCTTGTTGAAACATCTGAAAGCGGTTGAGTTTTAGTTTTAGGAATAGAATTATGCAAGTAATTAATAAAATTAATTACTCAAAGCCAGACAGTGGTACTAGGTGTGTCAATGGCACCGTATTCAATAAGACAGACGGGTACATGTAAGATTTTTTTTTGTTTTTCGTTTAGCTTATCGGGTACAAGTAAGGGTAACGTTTTTTTCGTTAACATTATGGGTAAGGGTACGAGTAAAGACTATTACTTACCCGTTATCCTATACGGTAATAATTAGAAATAAAAATTATAAAATTATATATATAGATATGTATTTATATGAAGATGATGAGTGGTATGATATCATTTTACTCATGACTCACATATCTATTCAATGGCACCCTTTTATAGTTTTACCCGTTTACCTGACCAGTTCCATTTTCGATAAGATGGATTCAGGTAAGGTTTTTTTTCGTTTAGCTTATCGGGTACGGATACCGGTAAGGGTATGAAAATGTTTCCACCCGACCTGTTTTGTACCTTTGGACAACCCTAAGTGGTACAACTGATTGATGTGAATTGATTAATTAGTTATATATTTAACCATCTATGATGTTAGTAATATCAAGATATTTTTCTTTTAGACTTGGTTGTTTTCTAAGCTTGTATGTTAGAGCATTTATTCAAGTTTTTTGTCTGAGCAGGTTTATTTAGATGGAACTACAACTATGTCTACACATGAAAGAAAAGCAAGCATCAGGGAATTTTATGGTATATGATTTTTGTTTAAAATCAGTTTTCTCACTCTGGTTTCTTTGCTATTTCATTCAATGGAAATTATGGAATACACACACTTAGAATTGTCTTTCCGCTACAAGTAAGCATTGTCACTGCATTTCCATAATACAATTTGTTGCTTCAATATACCTGTCTAAATTATCTTATTTTTCGATGTATTGTATCCTGTTGAAGAAGTATTCTGCTATGTAAAAGGAAAATAGAATGATCTTTATCCATCTTTCTCTTCAGATACCTTCAAATTAAATTCTTGAGTTGTGCTAAGGTGCTTCATAAAGTAAAGATGTGTCCTTACTTGAGTTCCAGATCTCAATATCCAAAATTGGAACGACAGATACGAACTGCTCAATACATGTCAAAATTTCGTTGGAAACCAAAACTTACTTTATTTAATTAGATTATTTTTACAAAAGAAAATCAGCACTATTGGATGGTTTACAATCATCTAGATCAATGGTTTTCTCCTATCAGGGAAAAACAGCAAAAATAATCCTAGTGAGGCTATGATATCTCCACTTTGGTCCATACTATGGATGCATATCTCCAAGTTAAAGTCCGAACGGTCGATCTAAACTGCTCAACGTGATCTCCATTTGAAAATGTGTTTGGAGGCCAAATTTTACATTTTTGTAGAATTTTTTTAGTATTTTTCTAGATGGGTTGAAAATCACTACTTTCGGATTGTCCAGAATCTTTAGATCAAGTGATATTGTACTTGTTAAAAAAATAGTAAAAGAATTCTAAAAAATGTAAAATTTGTCATCCAAGTTCATTTTCATATGGAGATCATGATGAACGGTTGAAATGAAATCGTCTATTTGGACTTGTAAATGAAGATATGGATCTATAGTACAGATCAAAGTGCACTATGCATAGTACCGTAGCCTCACTAGAATAATCTAAAAAAAAAATTGATCTTTAACAAGTAGATAATATTGAGCAGCTTGGATCGGTCATTCGAATTTCAAATATCAAGATTTGGAGTGGAAGTAACGGTACATTTTTCTCTTCATAAACCACCTTAGCAAAACTCCTAAATCAATTATAATTTATAAGTTAATAAATATATTGTAAATGTTATGTACTTAATGTACCATAACAATTTCTATATTCAACATAAGCAGCTGTAATATTTCCTTCGCTGATGCAACTTGGAAAGGGAATTAGTGACATGGAAGACAGGAAGCAAAAGGCAATTTGCTTGGAGAGATATCGGAAGAGAGAACAGGAGGAAAAGAGAAAGCAACTTCTGTATGAGATTGAGGATGAGATAGAAGAGGAATGTGGGATTTGCTTGGAGACTAATAGCAGAGTTGTCTTACCCAACTGCACTCATTCCATGTGCTTAAGCTGCTACCGTGATTGGTACGCACATTATATGCTCAATTTTAGTGATTGCAAGCACATAAGGTTATGGTACTATGCATAGCACGAAATGGTCCGTACTATGAATCAGTATCTTCATTTTCAAAGTTCAAGTAGTCCTTTTTTTTTTTAAAACTCTTGGCAGTGGCAAGTTCAAATAGTCAATCTGAACCATTCAACATGATCTCCATATGAATATGTACTTGAATGGTCTAGATAGATAGAAAATCACTACTTTTGAATGGTCTAGAATTTTTAGATCAAGTGATTTTCTACCTATCTAAAAAAATTGTAAAAAAATTGTAAAAAATGTAAAATTTAACAAATACATTTTCATATGGAGATCACATTGAACAGTTCAGATCGGTTTGGATATTAAAAAAGATATTGATCCATAGTACGGAACAATCTGCGCTATGTGTAGTTCCATAGCCTCACTAAATACCAGACTTCCAGTACTATATTAGGCTTTATCCAATGGTCTGCAGTAGATGTGAAAGAAAAAGTTTGAAAGACTGGCACAATACTGATACAAACCACGGCCGAACTGTACCAGGTTCTGAATCTTCTGATACTGACCCCTTGTTGTACATTGATTCGTGGTCTCTTAAAAAAGTTTGACAAATCATTTCTAAAATGTAGGAAATCAAGATCTCAATCATGCCCATTTTGCCGGGACAGTATAAATAGAGTGAACTCGGCTGATTTGTGGATATTAACTGACAACAGGGACATAATCGACTTGGCAACCATCAGAAGGGAGAATCTAAGACGTCTTTTCATGTACATAGATAAGCTACCTCTTGTGATACCAAATTCAGTTTTGGATGCCTATGATCCTCATGTGAAGTGAGTTTCTCTACAAAACCTCAAAATGCGCTCGTCTTTCTCAACGAAGTTGAAGCATTTCTCTAGTGACCAAAATGCGCTTGTCTTTCTCAGAAAAAGTTTACATTAAATTTTTCCTTGTGGTGAGTAAATAAGATTTTTTGTATTCTTTTTGCTTCTACTTGTGATAAAGAATATGAACTGCATAGGGCATTTTGGTCGTGCAATGTTACGGCACTTGCGAGTATATAAGAATGTATTTTTCCTTCTTTGAGGTCTAGATTTCATATTAAAATCTTTGTACAAAGATATGCCAGATACATTGCCATTATCGGCAATTAGCTCTGGTGCTGTTTGACATTTTCGTTCCTTTTAGGTGTAGAGAGCTCTTTTTTTGAAAAATAAATAAATAAATAGATTGGTTCATGTGCATAGAATTCAATTGTCAGCTGAGAAGTGTGATTCTAGCTCGGTTACCTTTGTAAATTTAGCACGTCTCTGTTTCTTTTGTATATTTAGCTTAAAAAAAACATAATTATGCTCATGTTTTTAAATTACGATAGCTGTCTTTACTGTACTGTTTTGATGATATGTATATATTTGTTCACAATCTATGACACGAATAATGCATGCTATTCTTTCATTTTTCGTGTGAAATTCTGAAGGCTCACAATTTCATTATGCATCTTTAAGTAATAAAAGTTAGAATTCATTAACATTTTTTCCGACCATGAATTGCTTGAAAAAAAATTCATGTTTTTTGAGACGAAGATGGGGATCAAGTCTTTTAAGTTCCGATTTTAAATATTTATAAATAACTTTTTAGTTTGATTTTGGACTAGCAATCTTCTATGTAATAATATTATTCTTTTTAATTAAAAAAGAATAAGGCTAGCTTGTCTGTAGCATAGTGACATGTCGTGCTACCTCATCAAAAATCTATCGAATAAACTTCAAACGACAAATCCAAATCGTTCAAACCGATCTACTTCACGAGTGATGTATTTACATATGAAATTTACAAATTTTTACACTCATTTAGTATAAGGTCAAACGGTAAAAAAAATAATAAAAAATGAATGTATTAAAATTAACTTATAATTCTTATTTTTTTGACCGCTTGACTTTATACTAAATGAATTCAAAACATTATAATTTTGGCATGTAAATACATCACTTATGTCACTTATGTAGATTAGTTTCAACGGTTTGAATTTGTCGTTTGAAATTTATTCGATAAGTTTTTGAAGAAGTAGCATGATATGTCACTATGCTATAGGTAACCGCTAGCCTTATTCATTAAAAAATATAAAAAAAATGTGTCCTGCAGCTCCTGCTACAAATTGGATCAGTTGTGTCTTTTTATTGCTGTGCAACCATGCATCCAGATGCAACTTATGAGTTGATTATGTTAGCTCCCGAATATTTTTTGAAATAAAATAGAGTTCACACATTTTCAAATTTCATTGATAATGAACATCAGATGGAACTCCCGATTTTCATTGAGTGGGAACTCCCGATTTTTTTATTTGTACCATTTTGAAAAATAAAATAAAAAAGTAGTCCGCGTGCATTTCTCAAAAATCTCGAAACTTAGAGAATACGTGTTATTGAGATTTTTTTTTTTACTTTTTTTTTAATTTAAAAAATTTACGTATTATTTGTTATTGTAATTAAAAAATTACATTATATGTCGTTGTTAGCCTTTCAAAATGATATGCAATATTATTTGTCACTGTTAGTTGTTCAAAATTAAAATAAAATAGAAATATCTAGTAATATGCTAATTCAAAATGAAGTTTTGTGAAGTAATATGACATTAAATTAGAAAGATAATTTTTTTCATATTTTTTAGATTGCTCGTTAATTTGTTAATTTGTTGACAACTAATTTGTTTTTTGGAAGTGTTGATAACTAATTTGTTGACATATATTTTATTTTGATAAAAAAAATATTAATTTTCATATAAAAGAAAATCAACAACAAAAATGTAAATGAAAATTCAAACTTCATGCACAACTTTTGATAGAAAAATCTAATTTCTAATTATAACAATACTCCGAAAAGCTCGTGAAGAGATCTACAAAGTTTTATGGATGTAATAGGGAAAGTCCGGTTCTCGAAGTTTTTGATAAAAAAAAAAAATTGTTGGATGTCTCAAATTCTCAGTTGAAGTTTTTGATCCTCAATAGTTTGTTTTTAAATAATATGCAGCTCATTTTGAACGACTAACGACAAATTTTAGTACGATTACAATGACAAATAATACACAAATTTTTATATCAAAAAAATAAGTAAAAAAAAAAAAAAATCTGGCCTACTAACAACATGCAGACCGAGTTACTCCTGGCCCACGGGCCACGGGCCACGGGCATGTTTTAATGCCGAAAAAAAAAAAAAAAACTCACAGCTCCTGTCAGTCTGTCACTACCAAGTTTTCAAAAACCCGAAAGCGGGAAAACTCCAATGTCGAAATCGGACTAAGCTCTGATTGGAAACCCTTGCGAAGAGTAAAAACGCGTAGAGCTCTGATCGGAAGAGGATAACGAGAGCGAAGAGAGTTCAGTCGACTGGATTTCAGCGTTGCCAAATCGCACAAGGTAGTATTTCGCGCGATTACAGTTCGAGACGTCAACGTTATCTTCTGTCGTCGCCTTTGATCATAGTTCAACAACTCTAGATAGAGAGGTTGCTTTGACAAGGTAATAAAGTTTTTGCTCCTTTTTTTCCTGTTTATTTGACAAGATATGTGCGGTGAGTTTGGTAAATTAGAACAATAATTTGGATTATTTTAATTATATATAATGAATCTACAATACGCTATTATTTGGTAAATAGGAATCAGACGGTCATCTAGTGTTGGCTTTGTTGGCTTGGCAGTTGGCACCCTTATTAATTCATTTAACACATTAAGCTCTGACCAATGTATCAGATTGGTCGGTATGGACCATATTGTAAGGATAGAGGCCAGTACAGTAAAACATAGAGTCCAAACTGAACTGAATCGCCTGGTGGATTAGTGCCAAACTGGGTATCTTCAATATTTTATACTGGGACACAGTAACATTGGTACCAAAATCCTTGCTTTGTAGCCTTAGTTATCTTCAATATTTTATACTGAGATTTTGATTTGTTGAAATTTGGATTACTGAATGCTTGGTACAGATAGGTCTGTGCAGTCTCTATTGCATATCCCACAAGTGTGCATCTAAAAATGGGGAGATTTTTATTATTGGGTTATGTTCAAATCAATTGTGAGACTGATAAGATAAATTATGAGGGTGCTTCAGTAAAAGTTCTTGTAGCAAGATGGCTTTGGATTATGAAGGATTATATAAAATTGTCATTTACTTAGATGTGATTGTATTATGGTAGTGTCAATTCTGATAATGAAATTTGTAATTTTGTCTCAATTGACCAAAATACTTGCTGATTTGGCTTAAATAATGGTTCGCTAGTATTTGGCTTAACCTTATTAGGTATTTATAGGACCAATTATGTTGAAACAAATGTCAACTCCAAATTGGAACCAGCATATATTCCGTTATAAGTTCTATTGGTTTGGTTTTGACTTGAAAGAGTCTATACCTTGATATGAAGGCTTGATATTAGAACCAATACTAATTTGGATGTAAACTCGCTATGTCTTAAAAACATCTTTACTTGAATTGAAATCAATTGAACTCTAATAAGTGTTGTGTTCCGATCACACCCTTACAGATGATATTTTCCGGTCAATAAAATTCAATTCTGAATTATCATTTTCAATCTCTTCTCTGATGAATTGAATTCTATTTTTTTTTTTTTCTATTTCTTTTAGAGAGTAACAATTCTCTATATTGCAATATTACATCCTCGAATCTCGCTTTCTCCTCACTTATTAGAGGTTAATCTTTCTAGATGTTATTAAGTGTTTTTGTGTTTGTTGTCAGGTTTAGAGGGGTTGAGAATGAACCATAGTTACAAAGAGGTGGAGATTTAGAGGTTCTTTAATCACACTTTTAGGTGTCAAAGGTGCAAATGGGTTCTCTTGTGATTCTTATCAGTGACAAGTAGATTATCTTTTGATTATTGAGGCTTGGATACTAATTACTGCTCACTTTAAATTTTAGTTCAGAAAAAAACTTTCAGACAAAAATAAAAAGGAAAATTATGGTATTATAATAAAACAATAGCTTGCGTTTTAATTGGAAAAGGAAAAACGAGATTCCTCGTATAAAGCAACAACCATCCCTCAAATGAGCTATGTAACAACAAACTGAAACAAATCACACTGGATTCTCTCTAGAGATTTGGTATTTCAAGGCAACTGATTGTGCTCAAGTCTCACTACTAGTTGCCTTGGAGATGTTGTCGTGTATATGAATCGCTTAAGTTTACTATTTTAGAAAAGAATAACCAATGTTTGCATAAGTAAAGCATTGAGATATGACCAATCTACCAAATCAAGCAAACTACTATAAAATTCAGTGAAGAAAGCTACTTGAGGGCACAATGTTTTTTTAAAATTCACATGTGTGATGTATGCGTGTGTTTTAGTGTCTTGTAACCACTTCCTATTCTTCAATTTTATATTCTACAACATTGAATTGTTGATGAACTACCTATTTACTGTAACCTAATAATTACGAGATTTTGGTTTTTGCAAACAGGGTGAGTGCCTGCTTAAAATGGCTAGCATTGACAGGATAAGCAACCTACCTGATTCTATGCTTCACCACATAATGTCTTTCTTGGAATCCCAAGAGGCTGTGCAGACATGTGTGCTGTCAAAAAGATGGAAGAATTTGTGGGCTTCTTTACAATCTCTTCACCTTGACCTGTCACAATTTGAGACAAATGAGTGATTCATGAGTTTTGTTAACACACTGCTACTCCTGCGGGGTACCTCAGATCTGCAGATGTTTCGTCTAAAATATTTTCACCATGATGCTAATGTTAATGAGGGGACATTCATGTCATGGATTTTTTATGCCATCAAGCGTAATGCTAAAGTGATCGAGATATATGTTACTAACTTTGAAAGGTTGCCTCAATGCATGTTCAGTTCTGCATCTCTTGAGGAGTTAAAGCTGTACATATCTAGCATAGACAAAGGCATTGGGTCTAGGGCAATCAATCTTCCTAGACTAAAGAAACTGGAGCTTTCTGTACTATCAGATGATAGCGATATTTTGAATAAGCTCGCTCTAGGTTGCCCTGCACTAGAAGATCTCTACTTGAATGCTTGCCTCATGAATATATGTGTTGTTTCCTTCCCCAAACTGAAATATCTAAATATTAGCTCGTGGGGGAAGGACATGTGGGTCGAGTCCATTAGAGCTCCCAATCTTGTATCACTTGCATTTGATGGATTCGTACAAATCTTTGGAGAAACATTTCTGGAGAAAATGTCATTTCTAATGAATCCAACTATTAATCTACAGGGTTTCTCCTGCTTTGATGCGGAAAAGTGTAACTTGCTCGGTGTTATTTCCAATGTCCAAAATCTTGAGCTATCTGGGAGGGCAATTAAGGTAAATCCTTCATATTAAGGATAAATTCTCAAGGATTCTATGATATTGATAGGTCATGGGTTTTGTTGACCGCTGATATTGTTTACAGTAACATGTGATGCTTGCTAGTACGAAACCTGTATAAAACGTGATAGCTAATATAAAACCTATTTCTTTTAAATGCAGGATTTGTTTGAAATAGAATTGCCTAGATGCCCTACTTTCTTCAACTTGACAACTTTGTCACTTCACCATTTTTGTATGATTTGTGATTCTAATGAGGCCGATGACTTCTTCAAGCACACACCTAATTTGAAGAAGATTACTTGGTCATATTTTTATCCAATGGTTAGTATTGATCTGGCATGTTTACTGACCGGGCAGGGTGTTTGATGAAGTGTAGCAACTATGTTGCATTTTATTGAAATTCTCTCTTATTTTGTGGTTTTTATCTTCTTTTTTTCCAGCATGAATGTGACATGGAAGCAGACCAAGGAAGCAACTTGATCAAGAGCGCATTATTCCAGTGCAAGAACTTAGATGAAATTGAGGTTAAGTTAGATTGCATAAATGTTGGAACAAAGCAATTGATGAATACGCTGGGGGAGAGTCTAGCTGACCTAAAGAGAACACGTCTTATACTATCCTTCGACGGCTTCGGGTTTGAGTCTACTAGCCCCCGTCTGACTGAGCTTCATCAATCCTGTGTTTCCTTGGTTCAAGGAAAAAATGTTGGCACTTTACTTCGTGATAACAAATTTGTTGTTTGGTCCAAATGAGTAATCAATTAATGTCAGGATATTAATGTTTGAATTTTGTATGATTTTCTTTCGTGTTTTCTTAATTGCATACTCCTGGGATTATGTTGCTTTCATATTAGGCTTTGCAGTAGAACTACATTATGCCTCCTATTGTTTTCATGACTCGTTCTGTTATTAAATATTTTGGATGTTTTTTGTAAAAGAACAACTTTGAAGTGTCTTTTTAAAGTTTTATCAGTGGTTTAACTAGTAGCTACTGGCATCATGTGGTATTGAATAATCTCTTTATTTTGTTAAAATAATCGTGATATCAATACCATTGTTCTTGACTTGTTTTTTGAAAATAACCTGAATTATTTTTTGAAGTTTTATTAATATGGTGTCAGAGTTAAACGATTGGTGTTAGAATAAAGCAATTGGTGAACACCGGTATGGTTATGGGAATTTTACTTTTCTTTCTATAACACTTGATATCAATACAATTATTCTTTAGCAGCTTTTTAATTGCATACTCTTAGGCTTATGCTGCTTTCATCTTTCGCGTTGCAGTAGAACCGTTTTATGACTCTGTTATTTTTATGACTTGCTCTGTTACTAAATTTATTGTATGTTTTTTGTAAAAGAACAACGACTTCAACTATTTTTTTAAGTTTGTTGCGAACAAGATAAGTTTCACTGTTTGTAAAAAATATACAGGGAAGAAAAAAAACTAGCGATAGAAGGAATGGAATAAAAGAAATTAGTTCGGACTTACATGTGTTTTTTCTCATCATTTTTTAAAGAGAAGAAAGAATGAAAAAAAAAAACAAATTCCAATTCCATTCATATACCCGTCCGATTGAGTCATTAGAGCATCTCCATTCCAACAAACGCTCAGCAATTAAAATTGGCAACGTCACTAAATTTAGCAATTAAAGACGCTCATAACTTCTATCACTCCATCCCAGCAATTGCAATTAAAGAGACTCATAAAGAATCTGAGCCAATCAATTCGCCACGCTGGCAATGAGCAAATGTTTGCTTTTAAAGAAAATTTGTTAATTTACAAACTATTTCACAATCCAACAAACCAGAAAACAATAGCCACATCAGATTGCAAATCAGAAAACAATAAGGGTTGGAGATGCTCTTAGAATAAAAGAAAATTTTTCTAATGTGTCCGTATAAACATTTGAAATAGCTAAATTTTTCATGAAAACAATATAATATTCAATATTCTTATAAAAACTTAACATTGATCCTTTTAATCCCTTTTATTTATCCAATATCACAATTAGAGAATCATTTTTTTCTCAAAAATCGATTAGTTAGAAGACAATTTTTTTCTTATGCTGACAACATAATTTTTATTTTTTTAACAAAGGGTAAAATAAGTAATTTATAAATTTAACATGTTTTATAATAGAAAAGTCAATAAACTAGGTAAATTTGTGAGATTTTAAAATTTAGAAGAAGAAATATAATATTAAGAATTTTAAAGAAGGAAATACGTAATTTTAGGTTTCCGAAGGGTATACGTGAAATTCCTCAAAAATCTTAGTCCCGAATAACAAAAGATCTTTTGATCTGATTAACATCTAAACCAAAGTCAAAAGATCTTTTGACTTTTATTCCATGCTTTTATACTACTCATCCATGCTTTTATACTACTCATCCAACTATTTTTAAAACATCAAAATCATCCATGCTTTTATACTACTCATTTTCACTCCGATTCAATACTACTAGCCTTGGTGTTTATCCTTCCCGGGAGATTCAGAGAACAAATCCGAACCAAAAATCGGAAAAAAGAAAATCTCTTTATTTTCTCTAATTCTGAGGTTCATTCTGGTGTAATACCTGTGTATTGTATTGAAGCGTTTCTTCTCAACCAATCGTATATGTCGTATCAGGTACTTAATTCTCTCTATCTCTTGGTTTAATCAGTATAAGCTCGGAATAACTCTCAATTGGGGACCTCTTATATATTTCGTATTAAGGAGAAACAAAAATTGGAAGAAATAGTCAAATATTGCAAAAAAATTGCTACTGATAGATCCTTACTGAAATCATTGGCCTTAAAGCTATTCTGGTAATAAGAATGAATTTCCTGAATAATAACATAAAAGAGAAACTTATATATGCCCATCATAACTTCTTCAATAAGATATTTTCCCATCAAAACTTCAATTAAAAAAAGTTAAATAGTAGTAAAAAAAGGGGGAATTTCATGTATACCCCTCAAAAAATTCAAAATTAAGCATTTCCTCGTATTAAAAATTACAATGACCATTTTACACTAACCCTTCCCCTTGTCTTCTAAACTGTCCCTGCCCCTCCCCTCTCTCTCTCCCCCTGCCATTCCAGTTTTCCATCTGAAGACCAAAAAAAAAAAATATTCCCTCCATGTTTCATATTCCGAGTGTTTCTCTACATTTGGTTGCCGAAAGACAAATCACACAAATACATAGTGGATCAACCTAGCATTAGAAAGACACAAAGTCTCTTCTCAGCCATGTCTCTATCTTTGCAAAATACTTTACTGACACAACACAAGTCCATCAAAATGCTAACCGAGAATCTATTATCCGAGCAGTTCATTGAAGAAGTTTATCAAATAGTTCATATTATCTACTGGTAGTCTGGTACGATCCAGAATATATAATTGGTATAGGAATAGTAGAGTCCGCAATATACTAATATATATAAGTTGCATTACCCGAAAAATTCCAATAAAAACTGACTTTTCTAAGTAAAGTAAATAAGTAGTATTCCAACGATCAGAACAAAAAAATCAGATGAATAAGCTGAGCTAAATTGATTCTTATCCTTTTTTAAAACTCTAAAAGGAACAGTTGGTTATCTGTATGGCTAGAGAAATATTTCATTGGTTGAATCATGCTTGTCATTGTAACACCATGTGGGATAGAGATTAGATTATAACTTTGATGAGTAAATGCAACTATAGTATGCAAATGAAAAGATGCAACCAAGTACTCTTACAGATACAAACATGATACTTCTAGTAGATACTATTTTCACTGATTCAACGTTTACCAGTTTCGGAATGATAGAGACGAAGTTTGGCCTAAAATATATACCACCTTATTTGGAAAGATAAAAGTTCTTCCACTGTTTTCCATGGATGAAATATCCCTCTTTCACCCTCTCTTTATCCCTAGAAAAGTTACTGAGCACCCTTACTGAAGGAGCACGGAAGGTTGGAGATAACCTATTCTTTGAATGTAAGGGTAATATGGTCATTTTTATTTTTACTGGTATCAAATTGTGATTTTAATTGACTTTCTCATATACTCCTGTGGCCAGGTGGTTTTTAGAGCAATGTAGATGAATTGGTTACAAGAAAAGTAGGGACATCAGAAATGACAAGCCGTTTTGTTTCCTTACTGCTTTTGACTATTAAGGGAGTGCTAAATCTCATTCACCGACCAGTTAGAGATGGCTTAAAGGAAGATATTGAGAAGTTAAATCGATTACTAAGGAGGGTTCAGGCTACAGTTGAAGAACTCGAACACAGAGAGATTCACGATGAGACAGTCAAGCTGTGGCTCCAAGAGCTCAAGTGTCTTGCTAGTGATATCGAGGATGTCCTTGATGAGTACAGCTATGAGCTCTTGCGATGCCAGTTGGAAGTAAAGGCAGCTATACCAGCTACCCCATTTGGTAAAGTTGCTAGTACGGTTTATGATTTTGAACCCAACACTGTCACGGCAAACGGTGCCTCTTCTTGTTTTTCTGAGAGTATTTCAGCAGAGATGGTTGAGAAGATTAGAAAAATAAATTGTCAATTTGATGAAATCTCAAGAGATAGGAAAGCCCTACATCTGACAAGTGAGGAAGGAAAGAGGAGAGGTGTTGTCTCTTCCATAAACCTTTCCTTAAGCAGCCATTTGATGAATAAAGATGATATTTTTGGTAGGAGCAATGACAAAGAGAAAATCATCGATCTTCTTTTATCATGGGATGAAGAAAGGAAAGATCAATTTCAAGTCATCCCAATATTAGGAATGGGGGGAATTGGCAAGACTACTCTTGCCCAAATGGCCTATAACGATCCTTTTGTTCAATCAATGTTTGATGTAAAAGCATGGGTATATGTTTCTCCTGAGTTTGAT
Source organism: Carex arenaria (assembly GCA_964058825.1). Lineage (NCBI taxonomy): Eukaryota > Viridiplantae > Streptophyta > Magnoliopsida > Poales > Cyperaceae > Carex > Carex arenaria. Next base: position 311,499 of record CAXKVW010000468.1, on the reverse strand, counting down.
ATTGTTAGGCTCACTAAAGAGATTTGTGAGTTTGTTACTGGAAAACCTGGTGGTAGCTTTGACTGGTTCAGCAAGAACCAAGAGGTCATTCGAAAGGAGTTAGTGGGAAAGAAAATGATTTTGGTACTCGATGATGTGTGGAATGTGCACCGATCCGATTGGGAAATGTTGTTTCTTCCATTAAGAAATGCCAAATTAGTGCGGGTGTTGGTGACAAGCAGGAATGATGTTGTAGCACAAGCTCTGCATACTGTCATCCCTCATCGACTTCGTGTCTTGCCTGAATATGAATGTTGGAAGTTATTCCAACATTGTGCATTTGGTGGGAAGAAAATAGCCAAAACGGCATGGTCAGAAGAAATTGGTAGGCAAATAGTTAAGAAATGCGGAGGATTACCTTTAGCTGTCAAATGTATTGGAGGGGTTTTACGCTACAAAAATAGCAAAGATAGTTGGAAGGAGATTTTGTATAGTGAACTGTGGGAATCTGATGAACTCGATTATGTTTTTCGTGCACTTAAGGTCAGCTACTATCATTTGCCCCATAAACTAAGATATTGTTTCTTATTTTGCTCCTTGTTCCCTAAAGGTTCTCGTCTTAGAAAGGTCGAAATTATTTACATGTGGATGGCCCATGGGTTCCTTCAGCCTAAAGGAAGAAAGATAGCAGAAGACTTGGGGGAGGAGTATCTTGATGAGTTGCAAATGCGATCTTTCATATTATTTGGTTCCAAAGGTAGCTTCATTTTGCATGATGTTATTTATGATCTTGCAAGATCTATTTCTGTGGGAGAAATCCATACCATAATAGATAAGAAGTCAAGTCACTTGTCTGACAAAATTCGTCATTTATATATTAAAAGGGGAAATGAACCTTGCGAGTCCTTCAGACCTCGCTGGTTAAGGACTTTGTTTAATGGTTCTTCCATTCATCTAGTTGATATATGGTCAGTGCGTGTACTTGGATTGATAGGTCCCAATGTATATGATTTGGCATCTTCCAGCTTTAGGCTAAAGCACCTGCGCTATCTTGGAATCAAGAAGGTTAATATTGAAAAATTACCTGATTCAATCTGCCTCCTTTACAATCTGCAAACACTGAAGCTATCTTATTGCTATCAGTTAAGAGAATTGCCTAACAACATCAGTAACCTAGTCAACCTCCGCTATCTTCACATTGCTCATGTGGGAATTGAGGAGCTTCCTTTAATGTTATGGCAAGTTCATAATCTACATATGCTACACCTAGAGGAATGTGGCCATTTGAAATTGCTTCCTCGTGGTATAAGCAATCTGACCAACCTACAGATCTTACGGTTGAAGTCGTGCAAAAACCTCCTTATTTTACCCGGTGACATTGGAAACCTAGTCAACCTCAAAATTTTAGATATTTCTTTTAGTGGGATAATAACCTTGCCAGCATCTCTAGGCTTGGTTCTCACATCGACAAAACTTGAGCTTGTTGGAGCTCCAGAGGGACTCAGGACATCATTGAGCCTTGACCAGGTATATGTCTACTGTACTTTGTACTGTTTTGTATTCAATAGGGCACCTTTTAATACTCTTCACTAAGGGCATTGGGCATTGGATCCTTAAGGCATTAAGAATGTAGGCTTATGGGGTGGCCATAATTAGTTATGATGTAGAGGTTCATTTTATACGTCAACTTCTGTCCAAGTTCCTGTATTTTGTAAATGAAGCAAAAACTCTAGTTTTTTTTTTTTTTTGATTGAACCATCAGACCAAGATTCCCATAATATCTAATACCTTATTGGTACAAAAATTGTCCCGCGTCATAAAGGACATCTGTGCACAAAAATGTAGCAATTATACAGAGAACCTAATATGTCCTTATTATGTCTCTATATACCTTCAGTTGTGCATTGAAACCATTTTAAAGTTTAATAATAGAATTAGAATTATGCTAAAATGCTGACAAGGTGAGTATCAAGTACCCTCAACTGAGAAATTAAGCCTCATTTTGACCTAACTTAATGCAAGTTCACTGTTTATATGCAACTAAGTTGGCCGCACTAAAATCCAGTACAATAACTCTTTGTTCAATTCACTGTTTTGCTTCTACTTTTCTCGAAGAAGATATTCTTAATGATTGTTTTAATAATTATTTGAAAACATTAGAAAAGCTCAAATTTTCTATTATCAGTGTTTCTCATGTTCCTGATCTAGGTTTACTATTTCTAATTTCTAGGTTATGATGATGGCCACAAGTTTGAACACAGCTAGATGTGAGGAAAAGCAAAAAAATGTAATGGTATGTATGGTCTGGTGGGGTTTTCAAAAGTTTAGCATATTACAATTAACACTCTTAGATAATTGCTTATGTATTTCTCAAATAATTGCAATCTTAAAAGTCCAGGGTGGGTTTTTGTTTGTCTATTGGTGTTAATATCGAACCTGTCCCATCCAAGTCTAAAATGGATGGCTTGGATTTATTTGGAAATTAAAGGATCTATAATTTTTAGCAAGTCAATAAGACTGATCCAGACTGTCAAATCAAGGTTGGATGGTCCAAGGAATGAAAAGAAGTGAGCAAAAATCCAGTCTATTTATACATCCATATAGTTTTGCAACAATGGAAGTTAAATTTTTTTTGGCAACAATATTAAAAAGAAAAGCCTTGCAACTGACAAGTTATGGTCATAATGGATACTTAGGATTGAAAAGTGCTATAATATTTTTGCAGGTGCTGGTTCATCCATTTGAAACTTCACACAAAGTTATAGATATCAGTCGATTTTCTGGATACAATGAATTGAGACGCAACATTGCTTTGTCGTTTGGCATACAAGGACTACTTCGTAACATTACTGGTACAGAATGGTGGGATATAACATATTACCGGAGTTCAGGGGATCAGGAGTTACTTTTTGGTTCAGAATCATGGCAGTAAGCTCTTTCTCTTCAGCTAGTGCATGCATTATAGTTTCATAAAAACCTGATAAAGGAAAAAACATCCTAAGAAAAGAAGTTGCGATGTGTTTGGTAGACCTGGTAAATTGGGCTGGTTGGATTAAGCAAATTGTTTTGTGGATTCGTCAGAATAAGTTGGGTCTTATTCACTTTTCAGTTCAAGTAGTTATTTGTTTTGGGATGCTTTGAGCCAGGTAATTTTCGATTCTGTCTGGGATTTACATGCTTTAAGACAAATCATTTGGGTTCTGATTTATGAAATTTCAGACCTACCCAAATAAAAGTTAACTCTGGTATCTTGTTGATCAGGTTAAGGTTATAGTGATTTTCTGATAATCTATGCTATGGCAATCTTAGGTTTATACCGTAGCTATTCTGTCCAAAGCATTTACCAACAAATATTGTTGGATATAATATATTAAATTAAAAATATTCTCAAGTTTATATGTAATCTATGTTTGTTGGATATGTTATATTAACTCAAATTTTCTCAAAGTTCTTTTTAATCTATGTAATGCGGGTCACATGATCAATGCAGGGATTTCGCGAGGTCTGTCAGGATTATAATAATAAGAAAAGGTCCGAAAGAGTACATTGCAGACGATGCCGTTTCGGGTAGCCGGAATACATGGATGAGTTCCTGTGACCACGGATCGACAATGGAGATAAAAGGGCGTACCTAGTGCCGAAAGCTCCAACATGTTGTGTGATGAGTATTTTGTGTATAGGGTTTTGGCTATATTTTGTACTCAATTTTCTTTTAAATTTATAAACCTAATACTCAAAGATTGGTCGATTGCAAGCGCACAACCTATCAATATAGTATAAAAGGTATCGATCCAAGGGATAAGGGGAGACTTCAATTTTTGCTCTAAAGAATAATTTCAGAATTTTGGTTTGTTTCAAAATTCGTTTTAATGTTTGTTTACTAATAATCCTAAGGTTGGCGGGTTCAATATCCAAAGAGTTGAAGGTTTAAACAATAAAAACTAAGAAAGAGTAAAGCTAAGTTGAGGTTTAACAAAGATTGGAGAATTCTAGGGGCTTTTGGTCTACAATCCCTTATTTAATCCTATATATTTGGTTTGTTTAAATTCATGTTTGATTTGATGAGGTTTCTAACCTAATATATTAAAAAGAGTCACTTTCGTGAATTAATAACGTGCCTAGATAATTCGGACTTCACCGATCGGTCTATCACCCTAGCTATCTAGGTTATGAAGCTCTTGTTAGTCTATCATATCCTTAGATATCGGTATTTCACCCTTAGGTTCTTCATACCGATATCCAATTCAATTCTAGATGTCCTAATTAGGGTTTGATTTCACTTTTGGGTCCATCACCAAATACCTAACTTTAATTTGTGTAGTTCCGGTTTAGATTGAAAGATTGTGTTTCTCTAACCTAAATCCTAATGGCTTTGTGACACAATTTATACTATCATATATGATCCTAAGCTACTTTGGAGTCTAAAAGACCTAAAGCGGGATAACTACAATTCAAGTACAAATCATGCGAACCACAAAGAATAAATCACCAAAAATTAACAATCAAATCAAACAATCATAATAAAAACAAAGATCCAAATAAAATAGAATTAAACAAGTTCATGCATTGACCTAAACCCCTAGAGAGAGAACTACTCCCTCTTGGAGAGATCCATTACAAAGTTTGGCAAAATAAAGAGAAATGAATTAAAGAAATAATTACACCCTTTGTTGAATCAAAAACCTCAATACTTGCCGAAATCTCCTTTGAATCTTCTCCTTCTCCTTCCTTGAAAAACACTTTGAACTTAGAGAATTTTCACAGAAATTTGGATGGAAAGAGCACCAAGAGATGATGAGAGAGATGAGAATTATTGATGTAGAGATTCCTCCTTCTCAATAGGAATGAACTCCCCTTTTATAGCAAGAGACCATGCCTAGCTTGAATGTAGGAGTAGTGGGTTAGTGGGTGCTGTTTCCAGGATGCCATGATCAGAATTGGTTGTAGAAAACGTGTCCATGATGCGCTAAAAATAGAACCCGTGCTAAAAATGTGAAATTCTGGTTATCTGCGGGTTCACTGCGTCCGTACTGGTGGAGAGTGCGGGTGCACTCATCCGCACCGACTCAAACTTTCCTTATTTAACATCCTGCGTAATGATCTGAGTGCGTCCGCACTGGATATGAATGCGGATGTATGACCCGCACTGGTGAACTCCTGTGTTGTTCTGAAATCTGCTAAGTACTGAGTGCGGGTGGATCAGACGCACTGGGTTATGAGTGCGGACGCATTACGCTCGGACTTTTCATCTGAAATTCTGAGCGGCTGGAAATTTGGCTAAGTACTGAGTGTGTCCGCACTGGATGTTAATGCGTCCGCATTGAGGGAATTTTTCTTCATTTTTCATCTTTTCCTGCATCATAAAAACAACTAACTGCAGTAACTTGATTCTAGGTGTATTTTATTAACTTTATATTCAAAATACAAGATATTTGGTGTTATTATATGATAAAAACTAGTTCGAATGTGTATATAATATATGCTTATCATTGTGAGGTCTGGAGAAGAGAATTTCTAGACAGCCTTTTCCTTGTTTTTTTGCAAGGAGGACCTCCGAACACAAGTGGAGATACTCTACCTCTACGCCAGGCCTGCCCTTCAGCTCGACAATGGAGATTGTGCGTGAAGTATTTCAGCGCTGAATATTGATGTCACTTAAAAGTTCATTAGTTCATAGGATATTAAAATCCCTCAATTCTAAGCTACCAAATATCCTATTATTTTTAGATAGATAAAAAAACCAGTATGTTGCCTCTCAATATATCTTGTTGCTTTTCTGGTGTTCTTTCTTTTGTGTGTTGTTTGCATTCATACAAAATAATATAACCATGACAGAATCATTCCTTATTGTTACTGATGTTGTCGCTGTATAATAAATTGAACTGTTGATATTGCTATTATTGTACATTGGATTGCTGATAGTGTTTGTATTAATGTGTAACTTTTATGTGATATGTTAACTATTTATAGTCGTGAAAAAATTTCAAAATAAAGAGGTGTTAGAATCTAGGTGGTTCCCTTAGAACTATATTGAGGGATATATTAGATGCCGTTCAATGGAATTATGTGATGATCTACCGAAATTTTTATTGGTAGGAATTAAATAAAAAATAGTAATAAAAGGGGGAATATTACTGGAGGAATTTTAAAAATGGAAAGACAGCCATCCTCTTGGCATCCGCAATGGCGTCCAACATAATTTTTTTTTTTTTCGGATGCAATCCACAACGTCCAGAGAGGACGCCGCAGTGGATGGCTGACTTTTCATTTTTAAAATTCCTCCCATAACGTTTCCATTTTTTTGAAAGGGGAGGTATCACAGTTAGCTAGGAGAAAAGTCATAGAATTGTTAGTTACTCAAAGGTCGAGAGTTCAATTCTCCCTCACGACTTCGCAGTTTCTGTAAAGATTTTAAAAAAAAAAAAACATTTCCATTTTTTATTCCCCGCCAATAAAAATTTCGTGATGATCTATATTGAAAAATGTCTCAAATCAATATAAAAGTTCATCAAAATTAAAGATATCTATGTAAATGAATGTTGGATATTTCTCCATGAGTGAGGCTATGGTAACATGCGTATTACACCTTCAACCGTAATTCAAAATCGGGACCCTTGAAATTTTATCAAGATTCGTATTAAAAAGTTCGATAGATGAAGCATTAACGGAGCGTCTCCGTCAAAGTTTTGATCCCTTCCGTCTCCTAACCCATTCTCTCTCCCAAGTCCCAATAAACCCTTACCCCTCTCGAATTCGTATCCGGTGTAGTACCGCAAAAGGGAATCTTTTAGAATGATTCCCTTTTGAATAGATCCGGACCGTTCATTTAACCTGGCACGAATCTCAAAGTCCAATAATACTGCCCCCTACAGTCACCCGAATCTCAAACCGGCTGAGATTTAATCTCAAACCGTAAAGTGATTCGCATCCTCTGTAGTAATAGAGAGGATACGGATCCTGACACTCGCATTGAATCGTGTTTTTTGTTGTTACGAATCATACTTTTTTGAATCGTATTTAGGTCTTTATTTTTGAGAGGGACAAAAGGAAGAATAAATAGTCGATTGTAAAGCTCTCACCTCATGTGCCTAGTTTTGATGTACCGATTTGTGTATCAGTTGGATTCATTGGTTTCTCTAAGCAAAATGCGAAGGTAAAAATGGTTCGTCTTTTCAACATTTTTGGTTATTTAGTTTGATTTTGATTTTTAAAATTTTTTTCTTTAATTTGATAATGCTAGCTTTTCATTTGATGATGTGTAAAGTTTGGAGTTTACGGTTTCATCAGAATTAAGGCTACCTATTAGGTATTTGCTACTTTAGGTAAATGCTACAAGTTTTGGATCAATATCTCAGTAGCTCGATCTAGAGGGAGCAAAAGATTGAATAAACACAAATTGGAGTCTATTTGGTTAGTCTTATGTATCTGTTACAAATGAGTTTTCTCCTTTTTCTTCTTGTTTGAGAGATTGGACTTAAGCTGGAGATACTTAAAGTGAGTCAAAATTATTTTTTAAGATCATGCTCCTCTAAAACTAGGATTATAGCAGGTATGCTTTGAGGTTTATGTGGTGTCTATTTGTTAATCTGCTATTTCTGAGTTGTGCATTGACAGAAATCCCTTTCTTTATTTGAATTGTTCATACATATCTAATTATTTCTTGATTTTCTCATAGGTGTTAAAATAGAAATGGATACTTATATTCACAAGGGAATACTTTGTGCCATAAGTCAGGTCGGGTACATTTGTGTTTTTATTATTGTATTCACGATACTTGTTTGTATGCTTTAAAGAGGTTTGAATATTTTTTCAATATTTCTTTTTTCAAAATTCAGCTGTAAATTGATTCTTTTATCATTGCTATCTTAATCATCTTTGGTGTCTTATTTGCCAACTAATATTTTTTCCCTTTTTCTATATTTTGTTTAACCCACAGGATTGTTCTGATGGATGCTCTGGATAGAGAAGACAATTTTTATAGCATCAAGAATGATGTGTTATCATACCTTGTTAGGATTTAACCGGTAATCATTTATTTGGGTTAGTTTTCATGTGATGTATTGCTTGCTTATGGGCTCATCTATAAGTGCCAACCTAAGTTTTTGTTAGTTTGAATAATGTTAGAAGTTACATCAGTGTGGTTATAATGTTCTGTGGTATATCAGCATTTTGATCTTAATACATGGTTTGTATTTTTACATTATGTTAAATGTGATTTTTGGAAATAGATGTTATGAGTTGATAGCGCTTTATGAAGTGTTTGTTTTTATTTGAGGAATTGCTACATTAAACAAATAATTTATGAAAAAATATTGCACGGGTATATTCATAATTGTACCCATGCAGATGATGAATCATGTGTTGAATCTGCACTGATGCTGATCATTTTTTTAATGTGTGTTGAACTTTCAATCATGCTGTGTATTATTCTTGCAATCATGTTTATTATTCATATACATATTCCCCCGCTATCAGAATATGAGCCGAAATCAGGAAACTAGTTAAACATGATATTTCCTTCGTATTGATTATAAGATCACAAGTACCATTGGTATACTAGAACTGCCAAGCTAAGATATCCTCTGTGCAAAAATAATTTTTTGAAGAAAAATGGAGGTCTTGCCCACATTTGTATTGAATTAAATGGGTTTCGTTACACAAGGGTGGTAACCACCAAAAAAGAAAAGAGAAAACAGTACTCAAAATAATTGAGTTAAAAAGTATAATAAAGGGTGAAAATATGAAAGAACTAAACAAATAACGTCTAAGCAGGAAGAGAGAAAATTGGGACAAAAAAAATCGTTCATTCCTGATTCCTCTTACTGGTGCGCAGGTATGTGTGTCTGCATCTTCACTTCATCCGAACTCCTTGTCAGAAACAGAGACAGTAAATTTGTCTCCACAGTATAACTTGTGAAATAAGCATATCAGTCCCTGTTTTTTTGCTTAATCATGAATCAGAAATATAAAGGAACAAGACCTTTGTGGGGAAATATATTTCACAGTACGTTTATATCATTGAATAACAAAGAAATATTGCTATAACTACAACAAGAAAAATATATTTCAGAAAATGAATGTTTAATTTTGGGAAATAAATCTGCTGCGATCCTCTTTGGAATCGCAGGGTCCTGCTTTTCCAAATCTAACCATTCATTTTTTTACATGCACAAATTCCAAAGATAATTGATTTTTATACATGAATCTCAGAACAAATGAATGGTTAGATTTGGAAATGCAGGACCCTGCGATTCCAAAGAATCGCAGCAGATTCACTTCCTTAATTTTGTTGAGCCAAGAAAAATGAAAATCAATTTTACAGGTTTAATTTTATTGTATGAAGTTGTAGGTTGCACTTCTCTCAAATTATTATTTTTAAGCCATGTTAGTTCTGAGTAATTCCTGACAAATGAATGTGTCAACCGGGCAAGTATTTTTTTAATCCAACAAAAGGAACGATTCAGAATATTCAAGTCGAGCGCACGCGAGAGAGAGCGACGAAGCGATTCCAGTGCGAGGGAGAAAGGTAGATGTAGGGTTTATCGCTATGGAGAGGAGAATGATAGACGGAGGAGGGATCAAAAGTTTAACAGAGTCACTCAGTTAGTGCTTGATCCAGCGACTCTTACAGCATGAATCAAAGGTCCAGATTTTGAATTACAGTTGGAAGTGTAATATGCATATTACCATAGACTCACTCTTTTTCCATAGTTTAGTCTAGCTAAATTTATGAATTTTGAGTATCGTTCTGACAATTACAGAAAGGGCCCTTAATATTTAAATTATGAAAAAAAGTTTTAGTTGTTCAACCAACGATGATAAAGTATTTTAGATATCATCATCTTTTGTATGTATATATACAAATCATATGATTGTTTCTAAAACATTACTTTCAAATTGAATTAAATGATAATTATCAAAATTATTAAATGAAAAATATTAACAAGTGAAAATAGTTCTACACACCACATTTCATGAGAGAAACTTCAGTAATTAATCTTGACCATCCGATCAAACATGGAATAATTAGGGACTGTTATGCTTTGCTTTTAGACTAGTTTCTAATTTTAAGTGAGAAAATATCTTCTAATAAATATGGATTATGAAAAAAATTACTTTTATATCCTTTTTATTTGATTTTAGAAAACTTGAATAATATTGTATAATCATCCGATCAAATGATATGAAGATCCGACAAAAATAATTTTCTATATTACCGAGCTCCGGATACTTTTGACTAACTTCCGAATTTAATGTAAATTATAAACACAACGTAAATAATAAAGTAATGAACATGAATAATAAATGATAATTTTCGGTGGAGCTCTAACAAGCTCTCTGCAGACAGAGTATGAATGTTAAAATACACAATGAATAACAAAATAAATAAATAAAAATATTTTGATCGTTTTCTTTTATTATTTACGTTTGTGCTTTACTATTCGTATTGTTTAATTTGCTTTGTTATTTATATTAAATGTTTCCGCTGAAAGTTTGGTGGAGTTAAGAAAGAAGAGGTAACACATTAATTAGGAAAAAAATTATTAGATTATTGGTTACTTAAAAATCAAGAGTTCAATTTTTTTCCAAAATTTTATATCTTCTTGTTGGAGTTTGCCAAAACTTGCTCGGAAGTGCATCGAAGCTCCGTCAGCGATTGGAGAAGTTCATCGTAAGTAAGAGATAGATTATATATAAAGAATTTAACTTGTCAAATTGGTCAGTTAAAATGTTGGCACTGGTTGATCGTGAACGTCACTTGAGCCCTCTCTCTCTTTGCAAGGAATGGGGGGATTGGTGTTGTGTTGTGGTACAAGGAAGAGATGGTTTTATATAAATCAAAGGCAGTAAGGGGTTGTTGTTCTCTGCAAATTGAAGCCATGGCCCTTAAGGAGTCTATTCTGGTAGCAAGAAATCATGGGATTGGAGCATGCTCTTTCTTCTCTGATTGCCTTGCGCTGGTGAAAGCATGCTCAAGTCCGCAGCCCCCTATTGATGCTGACTGGCGTGCCTTTGATGAGATCCTAGAAGTTTGGAAGTTGCTGCAAGAAAATAAGCTATATGTGTGTGTTCATGTGCCAAGATGCCAGAACGATTTTGCTGACGATCTAGCTAAGAAAGGGAGAATTAATGGTCGGGATCACATAGGCCATACTTTTCCTTGTTTTGACTGTTAAGAGGAATATGAAAAAAAACGTGCTGTAACAGGGCAGGAGGGTTAGAGGGTTAGATTTGGTTCTCAGTTTCTCAGTATCTCTACTGTCTGAATGGGTGTTGTAATTGTAATAGACCTACGGGTTTTTGATAACAAAAAAAAAAAAAAAAAAAATGAACAGCATCAATTACAACTTTTAAAGTCCCCCTCCCCGGAAAAAAAAAAAAAAAAAAGTAAAGCAAAGGGTATGTTTGAAATGGATTGGTGTCCTGCACGATACACGAATATTACGACCGATATTATACTTTGTTCACTTTTGCATATAAGGCCCTCTAAAATTTGAAAATAACAAAACACATTCAGCAAGGGAATATTATAAATTTTTTAGGTGTATATATGGATATATCCCATGTTGCAAGTCTAGTATTAAATAAAGGAAGCTGATATTAGTACCCGCGCTACAGTACCCGCACTGTACCCGCACCATAACTTTCATAACTGTCATAACAACTTGGGGGACCGCAAAAACTCCAGGACTGAATTTTTTTTCCAAAGTATTAATATCTATACACGAAAGTATTTATACATATGAACGGGAGTATTTATATCTATGAGATGAACAACTTTTACATAAATAATTTTTTCTCTATCTAAATTTCTCAAAAGTACCCACACAATAAATGCATAGTGGGGACCACTCAAACTAGATGGGGGACCATACACGTTTTTAGAGGTGGGTTTTTTTTCTCCGTTTATTTCCGTCCATATTTCTGACGATCTATGAGGAATTTTGCAAATCTAAAACCACTAACGTCTTCTACGTAATTTTCTCTTTCAAATGAGATCCATGATGACGTACTTCCAAACTCGTCGTCACACAAGTATTTATACCTACACTTGTAATATTTTTTACATATGACACTGGATGATATCTGAAAGTATTAATATCAAGTATTCTAAGTATTTATACCTATGTATTGTAGTATTTATACCTATGTGGTCAACTATTTTTGTTAGAGAAATATTGCAAGTGCTTTTTACGTATGAATATATTACACTAGATAACATCTGAAAGTATTAATATCAATTAATACAAGAATTTATATCTATGAATTAAAGTATTTACATCTATGTGGTCAACTATGTTCGTTAGAAGAATGTTGACACGAGGACGATTGGGGAAGATTGATGCAAGGATGCGGGGTCCCCACTACTTCATTTGAGAAAGGTTGACGCTGGACTATTGGGAACTGAAAAAGGGAGTAATTATATCAAGTGACGCACACAAGTATTAATATCTTATTTTATAAGTATCAATTTCTTATTTTGCAAGTATTTATATTTATAAAGGCTGACGCTGGACGAGTGTGGGGGCTGAAAAGGAGGGGACCAAGTAATAAGTGGGGACCATAACACATCATGCCTTTAATGTACAGTGCGGATACAGTACGGGTACTGTAGCGTGGGGATGAAAATAATTATTCTTAAATAAAATCTTTCTACAAAGATACGCCGGATACATTACCATTATCGGCTCTGGTCGTTTAGAATTTAAGGTTTAGGGTTTAGGCTCTTATCCTGTTTGACATTTTTGTTCCTTTTAGGTTTATAGAAATCTTTTTTTTTTTAAAGAAGGAAAAAAAAAACATAGATTGGTTCGTGTACGTATAGTTCAAGTAGTCAGTTGAGAAGTGTGATCGATTGTTTCTGTTTTATTTTAGCTAAAAAAACAAATTATGGTTATGCTTCTAAATTACAATAACTATATTTATGGTACCGTTTTAATAATATGTATATATTTGTTCCAATCTATGACATGAGTAATGTATAAAAGAATTGTTTTCGCGCACTGTGTTATTTCTAAAGGCTCGCAATTTGATTCTTTTGTGTTTGCGAATTGCTTAAAAGGATAAAATTCCATATTTTTTTAGATGAAGATGGAGTTCAAGTCTTTTAAGTTACAGTTTTAAATATTTATAACGAAATTAGTTAGATTTTGAAATAGTGATCTTCTATGTAGAAAAAATATTATTCTAGTAATTAGACTCACAAATAAATTTCATACCTTAAAGATAAAATGTATTGCAGCGCATTCAAGAAATATATGATGGAAATTTTAATATAACATTAGAAAGAGAACATTAGAATAGATTTCTTATTATGACCACAATTTAGAAAGTTCGTGAAGAGATACAACAATGTGTTTTAGGTGTGGTCGAAAAAGTCTTGTTCTTGAAGCCGAAAACAATTGTCTGATGAAAAACATAGGTGAAGTTTTTCATCCTCGACAATTTGTTTTTAAATAATATGAATGTCATTTTGAACAATTAGCAACGACAAATTTTAGTGCGTAACCTTTTCTTACAACTCCAAATAATACGTAAATTTGTATTTAAAAAAATAAGTAAGAAAAATAGCTCCTCTAGCAACATGTAGGGGACAAATTTGGGTCTGATGCCCATCGGACTCAAATTTGGGTTTGATGGGTACCATAACCGTCCGATTCACTTTAAGAATCGTGTGCACGGATATTAAAGCAGATTGCACGGATATTAAAGTAGTGCGCACAGATCTTAAAGCAGATCGGACAGTTATAGAACCCATCAAACTCAGTTTGAGTCCGATGGGCATCGGACCCAAGCTGCTCTCAACATGTAGACCTAGTCTTTGTTTCTGTAAGTTATGACATTTCTGCAATTGCTAGTTTCTGAATTATATTATTTTGAAATGCTCCAAATACAAAAATTAGGAATCTGCTCGACTGCTCTCTGGTTTTTCAACTCAATTTTTTATTTTAATATTTAAACAATTAGTTTGTTGGAAACAAAATAGATTATTTTTTTTCTCGATAAATAGATAGAACCGTATCAATGATAGGATTTTTAGAAAAGACCAATAAGACTGAACTTTAGTAGCCTTTGCTAGGGAATGGTAAGAATAATCAATTTATATTCCGACATTTTATTTTTATAGTTTAAAAAAGAATTAATATGTTTTCAGGCATTTTATTTTTTATTTTCTAAAAATATTTTTTAAGCCCTAGTTCAAAATAATTTGGAAAAAAATATAATGTCTATCAATAAGAATTTTGAATTTAACCGAAGAGAATTAATTAATCTAAATTTACAGATTAGTTAGATAAAATATATTGTTTATAAAACTAGCTAATTAGAAATATAATCATACCCGATATTTAAAGTTCCAAAAATTTCTCCACTGAATAATTGAATATCAACTCGCAGCTCCTGAGAAAGAGGAAGTAGCATAGTTAGTTAGAAAAAAATCCTAGAACCGTTGTACTCAAAGATTGAGAGTTCGATTTCCGACTTCGCAGTCTCAGCAAAGGTTTAAAAAAAAAAAAAAAAAAATCGCAGCTCCTGTTTACATAAGCGGACTGTAGACACGGGATCTTTGAGATTCGCGCCTGGTTGAACCGGATCTGCACTACCCGTTTAGTACGCACTCACCGTCCCAATTCGAATGACGGGGAAATTTTGGCTGTAACCAAAAGCGGGAAAACCAATAATAAAGGAACCCTTGCGAATAGTAATAAAGCGATATGGAAATAGAATTCTCGTCGCAGCTCTGATCGGAAGAGGAGAACGAGAGCGAAAAGAGTTCAATCGACAGGATTGGCTATTTAGCGCCAAATCGCACAAGGTGGTTAGGTGTTTGGCGCATTTCAGTTCGAGACGTAGAAGTTTTCTGTTCCTTCATTGTCGCCTTTGCTAAGAGGTTGCTCTGATAAGGTAATAAAGTTTTTGCTCTCTTTTATTTTATTAGCCGTATATTTTTTAGGTTTTGCCTTTGTTGAGCTGAACGTAGATCAAACCCTAATTACTGATGTGAGTGGCAAGTTTGGTAAATTAGAACAACAATTTGAATTAATTTCATCTTATATAAGTGAATTCTCATTTACTGATGATATTTTCCGATCAATAAAATTCAATTCTGAATTAACATTTTTCATCTCTTATCTGATGAATCGAATTTTATTTTTGTTGATTTTTATTTCTCAGAGAGTAACCATTCTCCATATTGCAATATTACATCCTCGAATCTCGTTTCTCTTCCCTTTCAGAGGTTAGTCTCTCTGGATGTTATTAAGTGTTTTTGAGTTTGTTGTCAGGTTCAGATGGGAGTTAAGAATGAACCAATAGTTACAGATAGGTGGAGATTTAGAGGTTCTTTAATCACACTTAGGTGTCAAAGGTGTAAATGGGTTCTCTTGTGATTATTATCAGTGACAAGTAGATTATCTTTTAATTATTGAGGTTTGGATACTAATTACTGCTCACTATAAATTAAAGTTCAGAAAAAAAAATTCAGACAAAAATAAGATTTTTTAGATATTATAGTAAAACAATAACATGCATTTTAATTGGAAAAGGAAAAACGAGATTCCTTGTATAAAGGACAACCATCCCTCAAATGAGTTATGTAACAGCAAACTAAAACAAATGGCACTGGATTCACTCTAGAGATTTGGTATTTCAAGTCAACTTATTGTGCTCAAGTCTCACTACTATTTTCCTTTGAGATGTTGTTGTGTGTATGAATTGCTTAAGTTAACTATTTTAGGCAAGGGTATTTCTATTAAATAGTAACCAATATTTGCATAAGCAAGGCATTGAGATATGACAAATCTACCAAATCGAGCAAACTACCTGTTATAAAATTCAGTGAAGAAAGCTACTTGAGGGAACAATGTTTGTTTGAAAAATGAAAAAAAACAAGTCAGGGTTACTTGAAAACAATGCATGTGAAAGTATGTTATAAGAATGAGAGTTGCGTTGTGCTGAAACTAGCAAGAATGCTGCTCTTTTGTTTTTTTTTTACAAATGTTGCTACTCAAGAACATAAAATAGAACACACCTTCTACCCACATTTTGTTCCCCTTTGTTTCCTTTTACATGTGTGGTGTTTGTGTTTAGTATCTTGCAACTATTTCCTGTTCCTCTATTCAATTTTATATTCTACAACATTGAATTGTTGACGAACTACCTCTTTACTGTAACCTAATAGATATGAGCTTTTGGTTTTTGCAAATAGGGTGAGTGCCTGCTAAAAATGACCAGCATTGACAGGATAAGCGACCTACCTGATTCCCTCCTTCACCACGTAATGTCTTTCTTGGAATCCCAAGAGGCTGTGCAGACATGTGTGCTGTCAAAAAGATGGAAGAACTTGTGGGCTTCTTTGCCATGTGTGCGCCTTGACCTGTCAAAATTTTTGGCAGGTGAGAACATAATCGAGCGATTCACGAATTTTGTTAACACCCTGCTACTCCTGCGTGATACCTCAGATCTGCATACATTTCGTCTTATATGTGTTGATAACTATGATGATGTTTGCCACCAGATAATCACGACATGGATTCTGTATGCCATCAGGTGTAATGCTAAAGTGATTGAGATATATGCCACTAACTTTGAAAGATTGCCTCAAGGCATGTTCAATTCTGAAACCCTTGAGGAGTTAAATCTGTGCATATTTAGCATAGACGAAGGCATAGGGTCTAGGGCAATCGATCTTCCTAGACTAAAGAAACTGGAACTTTCTGTACTATCAGATGATAGCAATATTTTGAATAAGCTCGCTCTAGGTTGCCCTGCACTGGAAGTTCTCTACCTGAATGGTTGCCTCATGAATATACGTGTTGTTTCCTTCCCCAAATTGAAATATCTAAACATTAGCTCGTGGGGGGAGGACGAGTGGGTCGAGTCCATTAGAGCTCCCAATCTTGTATCACTTGAATTAAATGGACTTGCAGAAGTTTTTAAAGAAACGTCTCTTGAGAAAATGCCATTTTTAATGAATGCAACTATTTCTCTACGGCGTTGCTACTGCTTTGATGCAGAAAAGTGTAACCTGCTTCGTGCTGTTTCTAGTGTCCAAAATCTTGAGCTATCTGGGAGGGCAATTCAGGTAAATGCTTCATATTAGGGGTCAATTCTCAAGGATCCTGTGATATTGAGGCCATGGGTTTTGTTGACTGCTGGTATTGTTTTCAGTAGCACCTGATGCTTGCTAGTACGGAACCTGTTTAAAACCTGATAGCTAATGTATTTGGTTACATCATGCTTGATTGATAAAACTACTTCCTCAAGAAAATCCCTTAAGTTTTCCTTTTATTTTATCTTTTTTAAGCTAAACCTATTTCTTTTAAATGCAGGCTTTGATTAAAATAGAATTGCCTATATGCCCTACTCTCTTCAACGTGACAACTTTATCACTTCGCTATTTTTGTATGATTTGTCATTCTAATGAGATTGGTGACATCTTAAAGCGCACACCTAATTTGAAGAAGCTCGCTTTATGTGGAGACATTGATGAAAAGGTACTCAAGTTTTCTTACAGAATTTTTTTTCTGGTCGGAAAGAGGTGTTGTTTATTTATAAGGTGCAATGTTGCAACTTTTTCATATTCATTCTCGTGGAAAGTGTATACCAAAGTCACACATGTCACTTCTGTTGTTAATCTCCGTAAAAATGTCCTTGTTGAATTGTTGTGGAATATATAATATGAAGTTCTCAATAATGATGTGAACTTGTGTGTCAACATTGGAATCTACCAGACCAAAATATTTTGGACATGAATGGACTTTTAAGAATGTATACCAACTATATATATAAATATCCAACTAAGCATCAGAGCTGTTATGAATATGTGTGCAAAACTTCTTGTTTTGTATATTCTCTTGGTTTGTGCAACAATAAACTTGTTGTAACGCCTACTTAATGATACCTGATAAATATTAGCACTAGGTTAAACAATGCACAAGATACTATGAGACTTTATTAGTATAATGGATGTCATAGTTGGTTTGGTCTTCACAGTTTTCCAAGAAATCCAAAGATGCACCGGCTTTCATTCCATGAATGACCTGCCATCTTTTACTGGCTGGTTTAGATCGGTTTTGAAGTCCGGATAACTTGGCAATATAAGATTCTAACTTAATCAAAGATTACAGTTGAAGAACTATATTAAAGTTTGGTTTAGGGCAATCTACGAACAAGGACATGTTGCCATGTCATCCATCTTTTGACTGTCATTTTGTAATCCGGGTCATATTCTTTGCTAATGGTTAGTACTTAGTAGTGATTTGGTATGATTCCTGATCATGCAGGGTGTTTGATGAAGTGTAGCAACTATGTTGCATTTTATTGAAATTCTCTCTTATTTTGTGGTTTTCATCTTTTCTTTCCTTGAACTGCCAGCATGAATGTAACATGGAAGTAGATCAAGGAATCAACTCGATGAAGAGCTCCTTATTCCAGTGCAAGAACCTAGATGAAATTGAGGTTGAGTTAAAGTGCATTAATGTCGGAACAAAGCAATTGGTGAATACACTGGTGGAGAGTCTAGCAGAGCTGAAAATAACACATCTTATTCTATCCTTCCACTACAACTGGCCTGATAGCCCCTCTCTAACCAAGCTTCATCGATTCTGTCTTTCCATGGTTCAAGGAAAAAATGTCCTCACCTCACTTCATGGCAACAAATGTGTTGTTTGGTCCAAACGAGTAATATATTAATGTCAGGTTAGGTATTAACGTCTGAATTTTGTATCTCTGATTTTCCTTAGTAATTTTTTAATTTGCATACTCATGGGCTTATGTTGCTTTCATCTTTTGCTTTGCAGTAGAACCATTTTATGACTCCTATTGTTTTCCTGACTTGCTCTGTTACTAAATGTTTTGGATGTTTTTGTAAAAGAACAACATGAATTGTTTTTTGAAGTTTTATCAGTGGTTTAACTAGCGGCTATGGGTATCATGTCGTGTTGAATATAATCTCTTTATTTTGTTAAAATAATCGTGATATCAATACAATTATTCTTGTATTATTTTTTGTAGTTCTACCAATGTGGTGTCAGAACAAAGCAATTGCTGGCATGGTTATGGAAAAATTATATATATATTTTTTGAAATTCTTAATATAAATACAATTATTTCTATTAATAAGTATTAATGTAATTAAATCAAATGTATTAAATAATAACATAACAATATTTATTAATTATTATTACAAAATGAGGCTTTTGCTCATAAACTTGTTATACAAAATCAATTAAAATTAAATTAGCAAATTAAGTATTACTGTTCATGCTTTACTTGTTTGATTAAAGTACAAATATGTATTTTTTATATTTTTTTTCATGGTTGATCAAATATTATGAATTCATTTTATAACCTATAATATTAATAAACTGTAATTAATAATAAATTAATTAGTTGTAACAATATTTATAAAGTGAAATTGAAAGGAGTCAACATAAAGGCACTAGCTTGGTACCGAATATGAATTTAGAGCATATGAATTTATAATGACACAACTCAAAATAATTTAATGTTATTTTATAATTTTTCAAATAATAATTTGTAAGTTGCTAATAAGATCAAATTGTCACACAGTTTGGAGAAAATGTAAAAGTGAAGACAAAATGAAAAAATAGAAGAGAAGACGATGGAATGAAAAAGAAAAATTAACTCTTGATTTAATGTTCTTTTTTTTCCCATCACTTTCGTCTTATCCAACTCCTGTCTGGATAAATCGTTACGGAGGATTTGATTTTTCTGAGTGATGTATAAATAAGCGTGTTACTCCCAACTAGTGATTAAATCATTTAATGACGAAGTTAATTTAAGTTGAAAAGACAATAACGAACTGCAAATATAACTCAAGTTAAAAAGACAATAAGAAAACATAACTTGATTTCAGATCATTATCAACTCGATTTTATTTGTTATAGTCATTCTTAGTGCATAGTGCGGCAGTGAATTATACTTTAATTTGTTGTTCTATTACAAAGTTATATTAAAAAAAATTGATTGGAGCATGAATGAAATAGGTCTTATTTTTATCCATGGCCTCTCATTTTACCATCTTGTGAAAAACAATTTGAATTCAGCTCACAAGTTAAAGAGTTGTTAGTGAGCAAGTTGAGATATTCTAACTCGACTTATAAGTTAAATTAACCAGTATTATAAATGGACGAATTAAAATGAACAATTACTGAGCGAGTTACAAGTTCATGACACTTTTTTTTTACAGTCTTAAATGAAACATCGTCAAATAATTAATTATTGATTCGACTTTTTTACAACATACGCATCAGACTATCAGATCACGAACATATGCAATGGTTTATTCATTTTCACATATAAGGCCATCTAAAATTCGAAAATAATGAAACTTTTTTTTAGCATGGAACTATTCTATTTTTTTGGGTGTAAATATCCATGTTGCAAGTCTAGTATTAATTAAAATACATTTCCTTATCGTCAGTTTTCATAGTATCAAATATATTTTGCATCCATCTTAGTCATCCGTTATAAAATTTATAATTTTTCCTATTGATAGTTTTCTGCAGAGAAAAAAAAAATATTTTTTTTCTTGATTACGTATTCAAGAATTTAAAAATGGTTGATTGGTCGATTGGAAAGTATAAAAGATGTTATTTATTGATTAGCTACAATAAATTTATAAAAAAGTGGGGAAAACCATAATGACTTGTGAAATTTCACTTTTGTGAATCACATAATTTTTATACATTTCAATAAGAATGTGTTGGAAAATTAGATTATGTAAAATATTTCAATTGAAATTGTTTGAAGAAAAAAAAAACAAATTTCATAATAATTGTGATAGGGCCATGTTAGTAAGGCTCTAAATTTAACTTGGGCTAAATAAAAACTGGGATTCGAACCTCTTTTTTAAGGTCAGCCGGGGGTCAATAAGAAAACCCAAAATACATGAAAGCTGAGGCCTGTAAATAATAGGCCTGGTGCCCGAATAAAGAGCGGCTAGTCCGACATGAGGCTTGCACCGCCTTATGCGGGATAACCGCTCCCATGATATCACTAACCATCCCCACGATCTCCCGACTAATGTGTGAAGGGCTGAAGGCGATTAGAGAACCTCGTATAAAAGACATAGATTTTCTGAAAAAGGAATCGAATTTTTCAACAACCAACACTAAGAGAGATATTGCATAAGGAAGAGTTCGAATATCTCGAATCCTCTTTCCGTTTCATCCCAGCTTATCGCTTCGAGATAAGTCAATTCATCACAGCCTTAACCCCCATCTCGACTAATCGACCGAGATAAGACGAGATTCAGCAGGAAATATCCCATTCCGACATACGGGCTATCTACCTCAGATAGCATGTATCAAATCGTTTTTTTTATTTTTTATTTTGTGGAATATAATTTTCATAGTTTTATTTTGATCAGTAAGGTAAGGAAAAATAAGATCTATAAAACAGTTATTTGTTCTAATTTAATGTCTACAAGAATATAATTTACATAATCATTTGTTAAAATATATTAGAATGCAACAACGGGATGCATCGGATCTACTTGTACATATATTCGATACTTCAACTGCTAGATCGACATTTGTAAATGAAATGCAGATTCGGTCATGAGTCGTGACTCGTGAGCGTCCGCCACACGGTTAGGGCCTGTTCGGATGTCACGGGATTACACGGGATGGGATTTGATGGGAATGGAAATCCAGTTTTGAAAACGTGGGAACCCACGGGTACGGAATGCACGGGATTGATTATGGGAATATGAGAAAATGAGTGTTCGTTTGTATCATGGGATTAATTGTGGGAAATCTTTTTTATTTTAAAACATGTATATCTATTTAATTATTTTAGTTTAATTTAGTCATAAATGATTTATTTATTTAATTATTTTTTTTAATGGTATAACGTTCTGTATTGATTTTAACTAATTAAGTTGTGGTTGGCTTAATATAAAAAAACTAATATTAAATATAAAATTACAATGAAAAAAAAAACTGTCATCCCTCCACTAATATTTAAAATTTCCCATCTATTTATTTAGACCAATAATATGCTGTAAATTTAATATTTTAATGGATTGTAAATTGTAATATTTGATAAATTTAATATTTTTTAAATTATATTAGATGTAAATATTATATTTATAAATTTAAAGGTTAAAGTTGCATAAATTCAAGTCTAAGATAAAAATCATAAAATAGAGAGACCAACGTGGCATTCAAGTCCTCTCTCCTGTAGTCATGTGAAAGGAAGAATAAAGTAACGAAAAAAAGGGAAACAAGTGTTGTCCGGATTTTGGAGTACGTTTAGTCCCACAAGAGAAGTACAAAACAAATAGAGGTGTTTATATACAAATCTTCAAAGAATCTTATGTATTTTATAGTTTGGTGAGGACATAAAGTGGATCAGGTCTGACAGGTAAGAAAAAGAGTGATGTTGACTGCTGTGGGAAAAAATTAATTTGGTCTGAGTTAATAATTTTTTTCCCAAAATTTTACACTGCCGTGGGTACAAGTTGGGAAAAATAGCGGGTAAGAGTTGGGAACAAAACGGATATCCGAACAGGCTTGGGAATAAAAATTCCAATTAGCCCGAATTCCTATCAGATCCCATCAAAATTTTGCTTGCCGAACAGGACCTAATTTCTTTAACAGCTCTACAGAAAAATTAAAATACTATGAGGAGTGAGTATCCTCTGAGTCTCTGAGATATCTCAACTTTTGCGTGACTTACGTGTACGGTTCCTATTCGGGATGGCGCACGGGCCAGTATTATTTATGCTTCGAGATTCGTGCAAAACTTGTATGAACTACTAAGATCTTTCAGAAAAACACTCAAAGTTTGAGATATCTCGGATATGCGAATTCGGGAGTAGGTAAGCTCGGGGGTAAATATATCCCTGCGGTGCCGTATTGCATGAAATAACTTCCAGCATATTTTAGTGCCTATTTGAATCGGGGGTACGCTTTAAGATTCCTGCTGGGTTAAAAAGACGATAAAGAGATTCTACACAGTAGGTTACTGCACTGGATCTGAACTAGGAAGGGATTGGACAAGGTATAAGGACGGATCCACATCCTCTGCATTAACTTATCGTTTGAGTTAATTTATGGACCGTTCGATCAAACTTCGGATCAATCCTGCCCGCGCCTATAACGCACGGGGTCCATTAATTTTAGTGCTGATTTAAATCAGACGGTAAATATTTTACCTCAAAATTTGAGTCAACTCAGAGGAATTGAGTTCCATAAGAAGGAGAAGCTCGTAATCCATAGCGGCTGCTGTCCGAAAACCCTAACGCGATTAGCCGACAGCCCTTTCTTTCTAGCCGCCGTGCTCCTTCTCTCACTCTAGCACTTCGCCACTTCCCCAGAAAAGAAGAAAAATAGAAAAGAAATGGGGAAGAAGAAGGAGAAGAGCGTGAATGTATCGGGCAAGCCGAAGCACTCCTTGGACGTGAACCGCAGCAATGGGAAGGGGAAAGGCGACAAGAACATGCGCTCCGCCGCCACCGTGCGGCGCCTCAAGATGACTAATCAGAGGCCCAAGAGGAATAGCAAGGGGCATATTCTATGGCATGATCTCCAGTCCAAGGAGCTTCCTAACACTCGCATTGAGCCTGATCGTCGCTGGTTCGGTTCGTACTCTCTCAACTAAGTATTGATTATATATTCTGAATGACAATTTAAAAACGAAGAAGCAAATCAGATTGTTACAATCAGTATAACATGATTTTTGTCTGTGAATGTTTGACTTTGCTTTGTGTTGTACTGAAGTTGAATGAGTTTGTTACCAGTTAGTTCATTATGAAATATTAGGAAATACAAGGGTTGTAAACCAGAAGGAACTAGAGTTCTTCAGAGAGGAGCTTCAGAGCCGCATGTCCAATCAGTACAATGTTATATTGAAGGAGAGGAAGTTGCCTCTATCACTTCTTCAAGATCACCAAAAGGTATTTTTTTGGAAAGTAGTATATTTATATTGGACCTTTGGAAATCTTTCCATGCATCAAAGCATTGAAGTAAACCAATGTGCTGCTGATTTGTGAAATTATCCACTTTGGCAAGTATTTAAGAAATTTAACTGCACAAGGTATTTGTAATAGTTCATAAAATCCAGCTTCCGATGGAAGTTGAAGAATTTTTTTCACCTATATATGTTGTACCACTTAGTATAGACAAAACAATCAGGATAATATAATATAATATGATGTGTGTGTGTAATAACACATTTCTGAGTCATATGTAATCAGTTAACTTGAATCCTTAATTTAAGAGTTGTTGATTTTGTGTGATTCTTTTAAAACAGCAAGCGAAGGCACATCTTCTTGACACTCAGCCTTTTGAGCATGTTTTTGGTCCAAAGGGAAGAAGGAAACGGCCGAAGCTTGCAGTATCTGACTATGAGTCTCTCCTTTCACAAGCTAGCACTTCTCAAGGTACACTGACTATGAGCTAAATTTTAACATTTGATTGTTCTTTTCATTGTTATTATTTTAATTTTATTTGGTTTCTGGTGATGATGTCAAGATGCGTTTGAACAAAAGTATGCATCAGCAAATCTACCAAAGGAAGAAGAGGAAGATGGGCTGAGAGACTTAGTTAGACACACTATGTTTGAAAAGGGACAGAGTAAGAGAATTTGGGGTGAACTATACAAGGTTGTTGATTCTTCTGATGTCGTTGTACAGGTAGTTACCCTCTCTTGCTCTTTTCGTCAAGCCTGTTTGCTTTCCAGAATTATTTTTTCTGATCTTCTATTTCTTACAAATCTAGAGGTGCCAAATAGAATTTTTTTTATGGTGAAATCCTGTCAGGTGCTTTGATTTGAGTTCAATTTGGGCAGGTATTTCTGTTCTGTTTGATCATGCACATCTACCCTAATCATAGCCCGGTTGATCCCTTAATTGTGCAAATAAGTTTCAAATAGCCCTTAGTATAACTCAATGGCTGCAGTTATGTTGTTAAGCTTGAATGAGTTACTGTTGTCCTCAATTGAGGCCAAATTAATTTTCGTTTTGGTCTATTAATTGGTGAAGAGACAGTTAATTAAATTTAATGTACTAGTTATTTTTTTCCTGTGCAGGTACTTGATGCAAGGGATCCACAGGGAACAAGATGCTTCCATTTGGAAAAGCACATAAAGGAAAAATGCGTGCACAAACACATGGTTCTTTTACTTAATAAGGTTTGTGTCGCATATATAATTTCACCATTGCTACATTACAGTGCTTATTCCTTTTCTAACTGCTATTATTGTAGTGTGATCTGGTACCAGCATGGGCATCGAAAGGTTGGCTTCGCACTTTGTCGAAAGAGTATCCTACTCTGGCCTTTCATGCTAGTGTCACCAAATCTTTTGGCAAGGTTGGTCTTTATCCCTATCTCTCAAGATAGCTGTAGACTTCTCAGTTGTACCCCAATTGCAATAGCACATATTGTATGCCTCTTGAAAGCATGTGAAGTGTCTTGTTCCTATAAGCAACCCACTATTACATGTATAATCAACAAGAAAGAGGATGCTATTTGTTTATTGTTTTAATAGTAGTTCTCGGCTGTGATAGAAATCTGAGATATTTGTCATGCTTTTGGGTTATAGACCAATTTCATGAAATTTTATGATTTGACAAGTAATAGCATCATTGAGCAGGCAAATAACTGTTCTATATTGTTACAGGGATCTCTTCTGTCAGTATTGAGGCAATTTGCACGCTTGAAGAGTGACAAACAGGCCATATCTGTTGGGTTCGTTGGTTATCCTAATGTTGGAAAGTCATCTGTTATTAACACCTTACGCTCTAAAAATGTATTCTCTCTCGTTATTTGTATGATTTTTGTTTTAATCACCTAATCTTTGTTTGTATTCTCCTTTGCTGGTCTTTTGGTCAAGGATTGCAATTGAATCCACCTTACCCTCAGTTTTGCAAGATGAATTATCCTGTAATTTATGTTTTCTCATTTTTTGAAGATTCTTATTTTATCCTTAAACTATGTATATGAAGGTTTGCAAAGTGGCACCAATCCCAGGAGAGACCAAGGTTTGGCAGTATATCACCTTGACCAAAAGAATTTTCCTTATTGACTGTCCTGGTGTGGTGTATCACAACAATGATTCAGAGACTGACATAGTTCTCAAGGGCGTGGTATGTTGTTTTTATCTCTTAATAATTGCCCAATTGATATGATATTTGTCTAGTTCGCAAATTGTAAATGAAATACTACTTGAATTTTTAGGTACGTGTTACAAATTTGCAAGATGCAACAGAGCATATAGGCGAGGTATTAAAACGGGTTAAAAAGGAGCATTTACAAAGGGCTTATAAGATTGATGATTGGTATTACACTTTCCTTACTCTCATCTGACTTAATATTTGTAGTTTTTTTTCGTTTTGTTTAAATCTGATTTTATTGCAGGGCCGATGAGAATGACTTTCTTACCCAGATGTGTGAGTCCTCTGGAAAACTTCTCAAGGTATTGTTCTACTTGATTATGTTCTTTCTTTCTTTCACATTTTCTTTTTTTGGCATGTATATATGTTTGCTTTTGGTTGGGCGGGGGGGGGGGAGGGAGGATGCGATCTTCTACAGAGGCTCGCTCCACAGTAGAAAGCTTGTGATTAAAATGAGATTTATTGTTTTGTTTCAGGGTGGAGAGCCTGATTTAATGACAGTAGCCAAGATGGTGCTGCATGACTGGCAACGGGGTAAAATTCCCTTTTTCGTACCGCCGCCTCAAGAAACTGGTATGAATCCACCTGAAAACACACTTGAAGCTGACTCAAACAAAGAACACGATGAGGCCAAAGTACAATCCACAAATTCTGAAATTGTCAAGACAAATCAGGATGCAGCTGAAATGAACGAGTCTGATGAAGACCAGAGAAAAAACTCAGCTAAGATGGCTGATGCAATGAAAGCCATTGCTGAGATCATCAACTCGCAGCAGAAGATGAACATCCCTGCTAGAAAATAGTGGAGGAACTTGTTTTATTTGTATCCTGCAAATTTTGATTAGTTTGTTCTCGTCTTTAAGTTTTTTTTTTCTTTTTGTTATGTAATGTTTGCGTTTTGGAGATCAGTAATAGCAGTGTGTATTAAGGATTTTGCTAGAATATAATTTCAAAGTTGTTTTGGTGCCTAATTAATCTCAGTCACTGCAAAATTCTCTCTGACATGATGGGGCACATGATGTTCACTTGAATTTTAATAATGAGAAATGAAGAGAATAAAACTAAGAGCATAGTTGAGAATTGAGATACTCGTGTTTGCCAAATTTTTAGTAGTATGTTATCGTAGATAAATTGTTACCTAATCTTGGTTGAGCATACTGTGCTCTCATGAAATCAATAATGGTAATGTTTGTAGGGATTTGCTAAAATGAAAGTTCATCAAGTCAAGTAACATTTATTGTGCACTGATTTGTAACTTGTAAGGTAATCTATATTGTGCTGCATCTGCTCTTCTTCCTCTCTAGTTTGTATCTTAAGTGGACTAAAGTGCCCTTCGAAACTCCAATACTGATTATTGAATAATAAACGAGAATTAGGAACAAAGAAAATAATATTACTCTGATCTTTAAACAAACATAAATAATTTGCTTTTCTGCTTTAATGATGCCAGCTTTATTGGGTCTCAGAAATAAGAAAATTGATATATGTGGTCTTTTTTTTCCTAGTAAAGTTACATTCATTAGGAAAAAAACACATGCCGTATTCTTCATCTTTTCCCCTCTTCTTTCAGCAAATCGTTTTCCTTTTTTGTTATTTATTTGAATAATAATATAAGGTAGGTTTCAACTTCGATCCCTTTAACTAACATAACTTCTGTGCAAAATTTCTCCCAATGAGTTTACTCCCACAAACCAAATGAAACTGCAACAACAGTAACCCAATACAAATTTATATCATCTTCTTCAAAACCAGAGAGCACAAAGAGCTGCAAACACTAGTAATACAGAAAACAACAGCCTAAGCCATATCTCAATCCAAATTCCTTCTCTTGCACTATACTCATCCAAACGCCTGTAGGGGCAGTCATATTTCAATCCTATTGCGAAACCCGCAAGCCCGCAATAATTACGAAAGTTGCCATCGTCGACCCAAGCACCATAATTGGAATTACTCCTGACCAGGTGATCTTCCTCCCCCCTGGACCTGGTGCAATTCATGAGAGAAGGCCGGTCGGGGATGGTGGGCTCGCTGGTGCGTGAACCCTGACCATACAGGGGAATAAGAGAGGCGTCAGACATGGGAGATTTGCATGTGGGACAGGTAGGTCCAGTTGCGGAGTGGTGACAATGGAGCCAATCATAGATGCAGGACCAGCAGTACAGGTGACCGCAGACAGTTACAACAGGTTCTGATACGGAGTCTAGACATATATTACAATTGAAGGAGGAGGAGGAGGAGGAGGTTTGGAGTGCCTCTCCTTCCATCTGATACAAATCCACTGCTATAAGAGAGATGGAGGAGGAAAAGCCAAAGGGACTGATGAGGAATTCATGATGGGGTATGGAGTTGATAATTTTAATAATTTGTACGTTTGTGATTAGGGAAGTATGCATGTAAGCCCTCTGAAAAGTGAAAATGTTGATATTTACCTTTATTTTTGGTAGAGTAGAGTTCAAGTGTCTTTATTTTTTTTAGCCCCTCCATCATGTTTGTATATTTTAATTTTATAATTACAAAAAATTTAAAATTTAAATGGTAAAATAAAACAGTTAGATGTTATTTATGTTATTTTCTTTATATGTACATAATTTTTTTTTAATTTTGGTTTTTTATGAATCAATTAAGTTGACGTCCATAATTTATCCACATTCAGGGGCGGATCCACAATCAATGAATGGGGGTCAATTGACCCCCATTCATTTGCAATTTTTTCTTTAATTTATACCTTATTTTTAATAAATTTAAACTAAAATATACGAATAAGGTGAAATTGACCTCCATTCATAATAGAAAATTTTTATATACTTGACTCCATTCACCCCTATTTATGTTGGACCCTCATAGCCTGAAAGTTATTAAATTAATGAAATACAGTTTTTCTTGTTATCATTGTTTCTTAAACAATATACCATACAACTTCTCTCGCAAGCCATTACAATGCAATCGAGAATTACTTAGGTTGTAAGTATTTGACATGGCCGACAAATATTTTTCTTTTTTGAGATAATGGTCAATAAATATTTTGATATACAAACTTAATGCTTAAGATAATTTTGACAATCTATCCTTAATAAAGAGAGCTTAGTTTCAAGACATTTTATATATGTCACTGTTGTCCTTAAAGACGAACCTAAACGGGATGAATGGTTGCCTTGATTAAAGTTTAATTTTTTTTTTTTTTTTTGCTTGATTTGTAACCCAAAATAGGAAACAAAAATAATAAACAAGGCATGATGCACAAAATATTCACAAAAAAATTAAACAAAATAAAGAGAAACAAATAAATAACGTGCAAACTTATTAACATAATTCACTCTAGTAATGTCGGGTGACCGATTTGGACACGAAAGTCTGGCTCCGCCCCTGTCCACATTGATGTATTTTTTTGCAAGCTCTTGATACCGATCAAAACAAAATCAAAATATCATGATCTTTTACGTGTGTGTTGGAGGCAATGATATATCTAACAATCTTATTTTGACATTTTAAGTTTTAAGTTTTAAATTATTGTAATTCTAAAAATAAATGCATGAAGGAAATATAAAAAATATGAAGGTATTTGTAGCCTCGTCTTTTTGGTACATTATAGTCGTTTCTATTAATGGATGACAACAATGAGATGAAAGTGATTTTGCTTAATTTGTCGGCAATTTCTTAGACACTCAAAGATATATAGAGACGATTTCTGAAGCACATGATGATTTATCAATTTTATTTATACAAGTTTTTAGAAAAATAAATAAAAGTTACTTAGAACTTAACATTAGGTTTTTTTGTCTAAAGGTTCATAAGCAAAACCAAAAGCTTGCGATTTGTTGAAACTTTTGTTGGACGATTAGGTTTAGCCATTTTTGGTAATTTTGGCTATTTTCATATGTTTATAAGAAGTTGACAAGTGTAAAGATAGTTTATTTGAAATATTGCTAATAGAAGCAATCGCAGGGTTTAAATTAATGTCCTGTGTTTTTCATCTATCATATATTTTTCTTTGTTCTCAAAGTCCAAACAGTAGATTCAAACTGCTCAATGTGATATACATATTAAAATGTACTTATAGACAAAATTTTATATTTTTTGGAAATTTAATATTTTTTTTTAGATGGATACAAAATCACTGTGTTTGGATGGTTCGGAATCTTCTAGCAATAGTGATTTTGTACCTATCTAAAAAATATAAAACTTAGTCTCCAATAATATTTTAATATGGAGATCATGTTGAGTAGTTCAAATTATCTGTATAGACTTTGAAAATCAAGACGTAACTTCATTGTAAGAGAAGGGGTTAAGCCCCCATCAATATAAAATTTTGAACTTTTAACTTTTAAAATTTTAGTTTTTACAAAAAAAAATATTAGTGATCCTCGCTTTAAATGAAATTGCATAACGTTTGTTTTCCAGCTTTCTCTATATCAATTTTCTAATTTCATTCCTGTTGAAACAAAGATAAGATGCGAGGCACTATTTTTTTTTTTTGATGAAAACCCGTAGGTGATTTGGATTAAAATAAATCTGTCTTACAAATTACAGTACCTAAGAAGTAAATAAAATTTTGCAGAATTTAATAATAATCAGAAACTCTACTCTAAAGAACAGGATTACTAAACTACTTGAAAGAAATATATAAAAAAAAGGGCATAAAAAGGGTGAAGCCACTATTGAAGCATGAAAGATACGACATTTGAACCCTACTCTAGAAACAATACGGAAATAAACTAAATTCTGAAGGGAAGCCATAAAAAGGGCAACGTTAATAGGAGGTTTCAAAAGACAAAAGTAAACTGTGAAACGGGTTACGGTGTTCACATGAGGCTAGCTTGGAGACGGGAGATAGAAGTGAAACTGAAATTCAAGATTAAAAAGGAGGACAGTGAATGGAATTGTTATTTTGAGGACAGCGAGTTTTTGCGTCCACTTTCTTTCCAATTGGACCGATTTTGAGATTATACATCTCTATCTCAATATCAATCCAATCTTGACTATTCAAATCATAGTACTTCTGAGAACTATTGTTGAACAGCAGTCTCTTTTGTGTCCTGTTCATTTCTAGTTGGATTGACTTTGAGATTCCATCTGTCAATGATTTTCTTTTAACAATTTATCCGATCCGATCCGTATTCGATGAAACGGGTATGGATAAGATTTATTTTTTCGTTAGCTTATCGAATATGGGTATGTGTACGGGTAAAAAAACTTTTTTTGTTAATTTATTGGATAAGAGTATGGAGAAGAGCTATTTAATTCGTACCATAGGATAATTAATAAATATAATTTATATGTAATTTTTTTTATTTATACATATAACATTATAACTATATAATTTTATTATTAATTAGATTAATTTATACTACATTTCATATACTTTTTATTTAGTAATTTTTATAATATAAATTCATCCAAAGTTTTATATAGTTTTTACTTTAGTAATTTATGGCAAAATTGATTTATAACATATATTATCATTTAATTAATAAATTATATTTTTTAAAATAATGGAATAAAAAATTATAAATGGGATAAAAAAAAAGTTTATGTTTTGTCATAATATATGCATAAAAAGAGTTCTACTTACACCTTTTATTGGTGACACCGAATTACAGTCTACATTTTTTAAAATTTCAAAGTCCAAACAGTCGATCCAAACCGTTCAACATGATCTCCATAATAAAATGTGCTTGGAGACCAAATTTTACATTTTTTTTAATTTGTTTACTATTTATTAAGTATTTTACAAAATCGTTGTTTTCAGACCATTGAATTTTTGTACCCATCTTAATAAATAGTAAAAATATATATATATATATATATATATATATATATATATATATAATTTGATCTGCAAGCTTATCTTAATATATCCATCATATTGAACGGTTTGGATCGACTGTTTAAACTTGAAAATGTATGGTGTAATCTGGTGCCACCAAAAAATGGTGCAAATATATTTATTTGTTTATATTTTGAATTAAATTATATGTGCTATCAATTAATTCTGTAATCATCGTTATTGGTTTTATTATCCGTTATCTTAATGGGTAATAATAGAGTATAGATAAACTAATATTTAATGGATAAGTGTAGAATATGAGGTAAGATTAATTTTAGGTAGGTATGAGTATAAAAATGATCACCTGATCCATACCGTGACCATTAACAACCCTAATTTCATCCCTATCAAACTCTTCAAATCATACTTATTTAAGAGCGGTAATCGCATTAATTGGATGTGTTTACAGTAACGTCTTGTCTATTTATCGAACTAACTTATTTCAACCACACGACATTAATAAAGCTTATTATCGTATTGTTTATTATCAGATAATTATCCAGCACTCGTATTTTTCTGCCAGAATTATGGAGTATACATTGTTGATCGGTAGTGAATACAAAGGCCGTTATAAGTGCATGTTATTTAGCATTTTAGCTGGGGAATTTTGGATTCAGATCATTTCAGTGTCAGTTTTTTATGAATCCTGTATAGTTCCTCCTCCCTTTTGTTCATATTCCTCTGTCAGCTAATGTGATAATTGAAACGCCCATTCACCGAAGGCTTCTTTAGCCTTATTACTATATCTGGAAATGGTACCCAAGTGAGCAGGATCAGTGCGCATCATCCTCTAAGGTATCTCAATTTTGCATGATCGACATGTACGGTGCCTATTCGGGGATAGCACAGGGGTAGTATTATTTGTGCTTTGAGATTCGTGTATAATGTATTTGAACGGTTGAGATTTTCCAAAATAAACCCTCAAAGTTTGAGATATCTCCAAGGATACGAATTCAGTGAGCAGGGGTGGTGGCATACACAATAAATGGGATCAATTGACTTATATTTTTTTGTTGTATTTTATGTATGATTTACTGTCTAATTTAGAATAAAATATCATGAGCATTGTATAATTGACCTCCATTTTTTTTTATGATTGATCCCTATGGTTTGAAAGTTTGGTTTTGCTCCTGCAAGTGAGTGAAGTCGGTGACTTCTAGAGCAAATCTACTGCTTGGTTTGGAGTGCTTAGTCACTCTCATAATTAAAATTTTTTTAATCATGTATATTAATATTTGAGTGAGTATATGGTAATATGTTTTGGGCTCACATCATTGGCAACTTTTATTGATTTAGACAAGTTCGCTGATTGGAGGTGACATAGTCTTGTCATTTGTTATTCGCCGTGAAAATGAAACAAAACTACTTGATGTTTTACAGGAATTTTGCCTGGGTAGGCGAACATATATACAAAAAACATTTATAGTTGCAAACAAAAAAAAATTCAACATAACAAAAATTACAACATCAATTGAAATAAATACTTTATCAACTAAATGCTAAGAAAATAATTTCAGCAATCAAAAGAGTTGCGACAGCAATTCAAGAAGTTCAGATTTTAACCACATCTCACAAATATACAGCAAATAATTTAGCAAGACTGATTAGGATTAGATTAACAGATGTCCGTCCTTTTCTGAAAAATGAATGAAAAAGAGAGGTACCTGAAACTCAGCTTTCGCTCTACTATGTCAGCTGCATATATAGATATGAAGGTAAGAAGGTAAGTCATTACTTGCACACTACATAGATCTGCAGAAAAGACAATATCCTTAAAGAAAATTGACCAATTTACACATTCTAAATTGATAAGGAATTGCCTAATGTGCTATTTTTGTCTCTGGTAACTTCATTTTTCTTGGACAAACTGAAGTTACCAGAGAAAGTATTGTTTGTTTTGCCTAATGTGGACAAACAATACTTCATTTTTCTGGTACCAGAGAAAGTATTCAAGAAGTTCAGATTTTAACCAGACTTTGACTGTTTTGCCTAATGTGGACACGGGTTTCGATCCTTCGATCTCCCCACGGAAAGTATTGTTGTTATGTAATTTTAATCATGACAAAAAACATTTTGAGAACTGTTGTTGGCTAGTCTTGATCTTTTAAATTTATTTTTCAAACTTCTTCGAATGGACACTTCAGTCTTACATTAATGCACGATTAAATGCCAACTTATTTATTAGTTCTTTTTTAGAAGTTTGCAAAACAACATCTACTAGATCATTAAGAGCTAGTGGATTGAAGGTTACATATAATATATTAAGAAAAAGAAAGGAGACAATTGTAAAGATTATAAAAATTAGATTACCATCTACTCTCTAAAATTAGCCTCTCAGAGCAATTAATGCTAACATAGTATTAGAGTAATAGGTGTGACTTGAAATCCTGTCAGATTTTTATTATAGAGTAATTTCCTTCCTTTAATAGTGTTGCACAGCACAATATAACATTAATTTTCTTTTAATTAATTACACAAGTATTAGGTTAGGGAAATCGATACAAAACACGAATGAGAGAAGGAATTCAAAGATTAGAAATCCAAAAGGGCCATTTTTATTGCTATTCTTTACCTATGTCAAATCCAAACAGTAGAAAGAAGCCCAGGTTTTTGCTGATCATTATTTGGTGAGAAACGTAGTATCTGTCCTGTACCTGTACCAGTCACCTCTTAGCCTCTCCACTGGTACAATATACTAACCAGAAACAACTTTAAACATATCAAACCAGTAGGCATAGTTGTTGGCCATGAAATGCCACCAAATCACACCAAGAAACAAAGAACAACTCAATGAACATACTGGTAACTCAAAGTCTGGTTATTCAAGAGGGCAAAACAGTCAATCCATGTGTCCACATAATAAAAACAGAGCATTTATAAGTCATATAACTAAATAAATGGGGACTCACAAACATTGGTACAGTAGTAAAAAAGGAAATAAATCCATGGGGACTCACAAACCCACGGTACCATGTACCAGTCACCTCCAATAGTCCTTTACCCCACTAACCTATTAGAACCAAAATTGCTAATTCTCTTCCGAAAAGAGCCCCCAGTGCACCTCACCTGTAAAGCACTAAAACTAAATCATCCCCTTGTATCTAACAGAACATGCTTCATCATATTTTTAACTTTTGAGTATACATAATACATCCACCTCAATTTCCAA
The DNA here is from genome assembly GCA_964058825.1 of Carex arenaria. Lineage (NCBI taxonomy): Eukaryota > Viridiplantae > Streptophyta > Magnoliopsida > Poales > Cyperaceae > Carex > Carex arenaria. Next base: position 276,384 of record CAXKVW010000468.1, on the reverse strand, counting down.
ATCTAAAAATGCAACCATAAAAGCATAATTGTAAATTGCAAGTCACACTAAACCAGTAGGTGGCTAGGGCACAGGCAACGAAGTGGTGGCAATCCTTTCTCCTTCGCTCAACGGCGATCATTTTTTTTTATTCGAATATCGCCCACAGGCTCTCAGCAGAGGGTTAGGGCTCTGGGTCAGAGGTAGGCAACTTATTTTTGAGAGATAGACAAACCCCAAAAGGCACAGTCCAAAAAAAAAAAATCAGGGGTAAGCATTTACCCGTGTTTCACGTTGGCTTCGCCTCTGTAGGTTCTTCAATCACACTTTTAGGTGTCAAGTCTCGCTAGTAATTGCCTTCGAGGTGTTGACGTTCATATGAATTGCTTAAGTTACTATTTTAGGCAAGGGTACCTCTACTAAATAATAACCAATGTTTGCATAAGCAAAGCATTGAGATATGACCAATCTACCATATCGGACAAACTACCTATTATAAAATTCAGTGAAGAAAACTGCTTGAGGGCACAATGATTGTTTGAAAAATGAAAAAAAAAAAAAAAGTCTGGTTACTTAAAAACAATTTTATATTCTACAACATTGATTTGTTGATGAACTACCTCTTTACTACCACATAATGTCTTTCTCGGAATCACAAGAGGCTGTGCAGAGGTGTACTGTCAAAAAGATGGAAGAAATTGTTGGCTTCTTTGCAATGTCTGCACTTTGACCTGTCAAAATTTGAGACAGGGGAGAACATAAACAAGCGATTCATGAATTTTGTTAACACCCTGCTACTCCTGCATGATGCCTCAGATCTGCATACATTTCGTCTAATATGTGTTGACGATGATGCTGATGTTTGCCACTGGCCAGTTATGACATGGATTTTTTATGCCATCAAGCGTAATGCTAAAGTGATCAAGATAGATGTTATTGACTATGAAAGCTTGCCTCAATGCATGTTCAATTCTGAAACCTTTGAGTTAAAATTGTGGATATCTAGCATAGACAAAAAGCATTGGGTCTAGGGCAATCAATCTTCCTAGGCTAAAGAAACTGGAACTTCATGTATTTTCAGATGATAGTGATATTTTGAATAAGCTTCATCTAGGTTGTCCTGCACTGGAAGATCTCTACCTGAATGAGTGCATCATAGATATGTGTGTTGTTTCCTTTCCCAAACTGAAATATCTAAATATTGGCTCATTGATGGAGGACGTGAAGAAAATGTGGGTCGAGTCCATTAGAGCTCCCAATCTTGTATCACTTGTACTATATAAATATGCACAATTCTTTGGAGAAATGTCTCTTGAGAAAATGCTATCTCTAATGAATGCAACTATTTCTCTATGGGGTTGCTCCTGCTTTGAGTCACAGGTAGCTAGCCAACTTATTTTTTAGGCAAACCCAAAAAAGTCCAGTCCAAAAAAAAAAAAAAAATCAGGGGTGGGCATTTCGCCTCTGAACATATAGTGCTTTCAAAAAAAAAAAAATACTATGGCTACAGCTAGGGCTGTAAACGGAGCGGATTCGGAGCAGATAATGCTAATACCATATCCGCATCCCTTTTTCAACAAGCGGATACGGATATGGATACGGATAGTAAACGGATATCAAAATTGAAAATCATATCCGTCTTAAACAAATACGGATACGGAACGGATAATCTACGGATACGGATTCGAATACGAATATGGAGCGGATAATTGTCGGATATTGAGTAATTCTACTAAATTTCATAATTTTAAATTACCTAATTTGATTATCTAAATTGATAAAAATTTAATAGACTTTTTAAGTTTGCACAGTGATGATTATGCATGACTAATTGTTTATTGGTTCAAAGAACCAATCCATTATTCTAATAGATTATATGATTTTTCTACCAAGATTCTTGGATTTAAACGAATATGTATGTTTTTTGAGAATTTCACAAGGGTGAAATGAATTGAAAGCTGTTGAAAGATTAAATTTCGGATCCGGATATATACGGATATCCGCTCCGTTTATATCCTAACGGAATTATTCGTATCCGTATCCGCATTATTTTTCCATATAATAAAATTATCCGTATCCGTATCCGCAAGTATCCGTATCCGTATCCGTTTAATCCGGATACGGATAATAAGCGGATTCGGAGCGGATTATCCGAGGATAATCCGTATCCGTTTACACCCCTAGCTACAGTCCAACTCTTGAAAGATGTATTATCAAAAGAACAAAAGAAGAAAAGAAAAGAAAAAAAGTCAACCTCTTGAAGGATCGACTACAAATTTCACCTTCCTTTTTCAAGTCAACTGTCACAGTCACGCTGTATATAATATTGTCATTGTTGAAACACCTCGACTTATTGATATACAACTCCCACCGCTTTTGGAAGCAGGGATTCATATGATATAAAAATAAAATTGCATCAGCTTGAAGCAATTACCGTATTGTTCAATTACTATCCAACTTTTAGTCCAACGACAACTAAAGAGAGGTTACATAATCCATTCCACAGAACAAACAAATATTGAACAACATGTTCATTAAACCTAAATAAATTTCTCGATGATGGTGACCAAAGTGGATTCAGGCACGGCACCAATAACAGCATCCTTCTTCTCCCCATTTTTGAAGATTATAATTGTCGGGATGCTTCTTATTCCGTAACGATTGGCGACTTCTTGGTTTTCGTCTGTGTTTAATTTGAAGCACTTGAGCTTTCCCTCATAGGACTTGGATAGTTTTCCTAAGACCGGGTGCATCATGCGGCATGGCCCGCACCATGGTGCCCAGAACTCGACTAACACTGCTAAGTCAGATTCCAACACCTGCTCTTGCCATGATGAACTTGCCACGTCGGGGACTACAAATGAGCCGAATACTTTGTCAAAATATGGTTATAGAAATACACAAACAAAATTTTTCTGGCACTCGTATGGCCTCTCACGGGCTTTACAAATTTTTTTCTGATTACTGATACTGTTAAAAATGTAACTATAATATATGCAAGTATGTTGGTTAAGGCTTATGTTTATTACAATATTTAAAACTAAACAAAGAACAAGATTTGGTACGAATGAGAGTATTTTTTTCACAGAAATCCTTGTAGGAGTTGTTAAAGGAACCTTTCATATTTATCTGTGGCAATACACTGATTTATTTGCTGAATACCAAACATAATAATTTCCCAATACAATGTGATATGAAATTATTGTTACTAAAAAAATGAAGGGTTCCAGGTATGAATGATTGAATGGACATTCCCATTTGATTGAAAAAATTAATATACTAACTAGCAAGTGTAAATGGTGAATAATAATTTAGAACTTCTAAGAAAATACCAGCTGATCCTGAATTCTAGATTTAATTATATATGTCATCATTCTTTTTACATTTTTGTTGATTAATTGCTTAATTGCTTCTATATGAGACCTTGAAACTTAAACAGTCAACAAAAATGAATTACAGTAAAAAGAAATCCCCTTTTTGCCTAACTTTGATTGTCTCCTTCCTTAAAAAAAAACATTATTCCTCATAGATAAAAAAAGAAATAGAAGAACACAAAAAGATTTGACTAATTACCATCTAAAGCTGTCTCCTGAGCTTTACATACAATTGATCCACGGCGAGGAGTTATACTCTTGGCAACGTCCTTTCTCTGATCGCGATATATCCTTGATTCGCTGAAACCTGAGGAGAGAGAAATACCTCTTCGACCGCCGTGAAGAGAGCAAACTGTGGTAGAGACTGGTTTTCCAGCGCTGGAGCGGGGCTGCGGCGCAGCTAGAGTCCTAATTAGCGTGGAGGAAGCCATGAGCCGAGGAAGATGCTGATTGGGGAGAGAGAAACAGAGGCGAAGGTCACAGTTCACGGATTAGTTGTTGACCGCGATAGTTGTGGCCTTCATTCGTCGTTTCCCCCTTCAGATGCGATTGGTTCCCGCGCTCTTGGAGAAATATCAAATATGAAGAGGGAAAAAGGGAAATTATCTTATCCAAAAACAGAAAGAAAAGTACAAAGAAATTGCCGGGATTTTTATTAATCGAAATAAAATAAAATAAATATCGAAAAGGAGGAACGGATCTGATGTTTTTCGAAAAGTAATAAGGCCGGAATAATTATCAACACCCCTACGGACGGGATAAACAACGACGTCCATGTTAATTGTAATATCTCTCCATATTAGTCCTTAATCCAAACAAAAAAAATTTCAGGGACGGGATAAACAACAACATCTGTGAACAGTGACCAAAAAAAAAATTCAGGGACGGATTTATCATTAACTTCCATGAACAGTGTTTAAAAAAAAAAAAAACTTAGATTTGATTTTGGTTAAATAAAAAAAATTAGAAAAATTATATTTACTAAATTATGTTTCAACTATAAAAAGAATGATTTATTTTTAACTAAAAAACAATAATTTATTTTTCAAATGACTAGATTAGTGGTTAGATTAGTGTCATTTTTTTAATGGAGTTCTCAAAAAAAAATTAAGTTTTTCGAAAAAACATAATTTAGTCATTTGATGTAATGGAGTTCTCAATAAATTAAATTAAAAAAATATATCTATGTTATCGGACACATAGATAGTCTACCAATTAAATTCAAATTTAATGCAATTAACTATTGATTAATAATGTATCAAGATCAGCGATATAGAATTTCAAGTCATTTGATGTAGCTCAAACATAAATCAAATCCCATCATATTTATAGACATAATATCAAATATAATTTTTTTTTTATTTAACCAAAATCAAACCTAAGTTTATTGAGAACTCTATTACATCAAATGACTAAATTATGTTTTTTCGAAAAACTTAATTTTTTTTTAGAACTCCATTAAAAAAGTGACACTAATCTAACTACTAATCTAGTCATTTGAAAAATAAATTATTATTTTTTAGTTAAAAATAAATCATTATTTTTATAGTTGAAACATAATTTAGTAAATATAATTTTTCTAATTTTTTTATTTAACCAAAATCAAATCTAATTTTTTTTTTAAACACTGTTCATGGACGTTAATGATAAATCCGTCCTTGAGATTTTTTTTTTTTTTGGTCACTGTTTACGGACGTTGTTGTTTATCCCATCCTTGAAATTTTTTTTGTTTGGGTTAAGGACTAATACGGAGAGAGATTACAATTAACCCGGACGTCGTTGTTTATCCCGTCCGTAGGGACGTTGATAAATACTCCGGCCTTATTACTTTTCGAAAAAAATCAGATCCGTTCTCCCTTTTCGATATTTATTTTATTTTATTTCGATTAATAAAAATCCTGGAAGAAATTGGCCACAAGCTAGCAACTCGGATGCGCAACAAAACCGATTTTTTTTTTTTTATCTACAGCATACTGTTAGCATTCTCCTTTTTTTTTTACTGTAATTCAGTCAATAGAATATTGAAAAAATAAATCCATTTTTAAAAAAAAAAATTATTTTGTAAGAATAAATATTTTTTGAAAATTTAGAAATATCTATTTACAAACTAAAATATTATTCAAATTATTTGTGAAACAATATTTTTATTCAATATTATCACCGCTAGCAACAAAATATTGATAATTCAAGAATAATCGTGAGTTATCTTGATATTATTGACAATCAGAAAAAAAAAGTTTTAGTCACAGACAGTTCATGATTATTCTTGTATTATCAAATTTTGTTGCTAGTGAATATTGAATAACATATATTATTTCTCAAATAAATTGCAAACAATATTTTGATTTGAAGATAACTATTCTTGCAAATAATATTACTGACAAATAATTTTCCTTCTAATTTAAAAAATATATAATTTCAATTAATTATTTCTGAATTTATTTTTTTTACTGACAAATAATTTTTACTAAACATTTTGATTAGCGTCTAGAAGGACACTGAATAATAATAACTTCCCTAAAAAATTGCAAAAAATGCTGTATTTTCCAAAAAAAAATTAATATCCCTCAAAAATATACAAATTTATGGCGGTCCTGAATAGAATAAGACCACCAGAATTTCGTAGTTGGGACATTTAAAATAAAAAAGGGGCAATTTTCAAATTTTGTATTTTTTTTTTTGGGGATATTACAAAAAATCGGCTGTATTTCATAACATCCTTGTTAGGATTTTAGAAAATAACACTATTTTTTTAATTTTAACTAGTAATCTCTGTTGCGGAATAGCGGCTACTCCGCAACTGTTGTGTTGGACTATTAAATTTGTTATGTTGTCTTGTTGGGATGATATACTTCCTGGACAGTGTATTGAAGAAGATAAGTGTTTTTCTAAGAACTTACATAACATGTTTTTCTGGGCAGTGTTATAAACTTTTATATGTCCTTATATTAATTCTCATTAATCTTTTAAATATTTAAAGTGCTGGTACTGAAAGAAAGATGCTGAATTTATGATCTATTGATATATTTTAATAATATGGAGTTATATAAATCTTCGCTGCTTTACAAATTTACTGCACTTCTTCTGAAAGGTTACAAATTTATGGAAAGACAGATTTATATAGTGTGACTCATCTTAATTTATTTAGACATTTTGCATAAAAGAGTTGTGAGTTGAAGGAAGTTGAAAGCTTGAATTATTCTTTGGCAGGCCACATGGCTCCTCTTCTTCTTAAGAAGATTGATTGTGTCGACAAGTACGGATAGACTAAGATTTGGACCTGGAATCATAAGAGTCTGATTCGTTGTGATTGCTTTCCTTATGCTCAAGGGTTTTGGCATGGGAAGGAGTGTGTTGTGCAAACCCTCGATGAAGGTCAAATTTTACATAACCTTGCACAGGCCTGCTCATCCTCTGCTTCATCAATTTTTTGTGAAAAAAAACTAATAACAATTTTAATCTTCCACTGGAAATCTGCTTGTACTATAATATTTGTAATTGTTGTAATATGACTAGTCAAAATAGCTAGAATTTTTTTACTTTATAATTACTTTGTACTGATGACAAGGAGTTTGTAGCAATTGCCGTAAAAAAATTAGGATGGAGGATATGACAGTGAAAGAGAAGCACCTTGAAAAGAAGATGAAATATATTACTCTAATTCACTGTTGGTGTAGAATAAAACTACCAACATATAATTGTGCAGAATAAATTTTCAAACACGTTCAACGATATATATCGAGAAATATATTTTCAGAAAATAGTAAGTAAAATAACTATCTTGAACACCATGCCAGTTGTGGAGGAGAACATTGTTCAATTGTTACCTAGCAAATATTTGAAGGAAATATGGGTTTCATGCAAGAGCAAATTTCAAAAATTTTACTCAAAGAAATAAACATAGATCTACTTATTTGACTAACTATGAACCTAATTTAGCAATTTAACTTGTTTAAAGTTTATACCTCAAATCTTGGTCTCTAAACCAAGAAGTAGGGACTTGAGATGTAGGGTTGTTGCCTCCAAAAAGGAAAGCCTCCACAAGTATCCACCCGAGATTAAACGAAACCCTTGTTTTTCTCTTGCTAGAAATACTAAATTAAGGATCAATCTTAATCTTAGTTTCTATCATTCAATTAACTATTAATTTAGTGTAGAAATATTGTGCTCAACACATGAGCAAAATGGTGGGTGAAAATGGTTGCATCTCTCAAATCTCCTCTTATTCTTTTGTAGCCTCCATGAGAGCAATAGAGAGAGTGAAAGATGTGATTCGAGCTCTCCTTACAACATCTACTTCCCGAATAGTACTTAATGGCCAGACATCAGAATTTTTCAAGCACGAACAGGGTCTGCGACAAGGTGACCCGTTGTCACCGTTGTTGTTTATCTTGGCCGTTGATGTTCTACAAAAAATGTTGCAGAAAGCGGATAACTTGCTCTCTAAAACACTCTCCAGGAAGGTTATAACGCCTATTCTATCATTTCAATATGCAGATGACACTGCAATTGTCGCTTGTGCTGACACAACGACCTTGGTTACCCTCAAATTGACACTGCGTCTCTTTGCTCAGATCTCAAGCTTGCACATTAATTATGATAAGAGTTCCTTCTTTCCCATAAATCTGACCCAACGCCAAGTCAGAAGAGTTGCTTTAATATTGGGATGCTCACAAGCTGCTATGCCTATGCAATATCTTGGCATGCCGCTGAGTGTCACTAAACCGGGTAGGCAAGATTATATCCCTTTGTTGGAAAAGGTCAGAGCACGAATTGAGGGTTGGCAAGGAAAGATTCTGTCTAGGGGTGGAAGGATTCAATTGATTCAGTCAGTTCTAACCAGTGTTCCAATTTATCTAATGACGTCTTTTCTTATCCCGAAGTGAGTAATCGCTCGAATTGAGCAAATGTGTAGATATTTTTTATGGGAAAAAACAGAAGGTCAAGGTCAAGGAGTTCATCTCTTAAACTGGGAACCTTGTTGCATGCCCATCAAATATGGAGGCTTGGGTGTCCCGAATTTGGCTGTTAGAAATATATCGCTCTTGTTGCGATGGTGGTGGAAATTGTATTCTGAGAAGCACAATCTTTGGTCGATTATTGCTACACCGATAAGAGGGTTACATGCTAACTCTGGACCTGCGGTTTGAATGGCAAATGGTTCCTTTTTTTGGCAACAGTTAATAAAACTTAAGCATCTATTTCATTGTTGTGCGGTTTGGAAAATCAGTAATGGCAAAATGGTATCCTACTGGTACAATGCTTGGGGACCTCCCCCCTTGAGAGCAATTAAAGATGGCAAATCTAGGCCGATTAAACAGACAGTGTCAGTGAGGGAGATGATTACTCGTTGGCCTATAATTTTACCGCATCCTATGGATGAAATCCCGGATTTTAATGATACAGAGGATGTTTTGGTTTGGAAGTGGGATAGCAGCGGCTCTTATACTTCTTCCTCTGTATACAAGGCTATTCTAACGGGTAGCATAGAGCAGTGGAATTATGCTAGTCTATGGCGAAGCTTTGCACCATCCAAAGTTAAGTTCTTTGCATGTATGCTTATGCATGGGAAGATACTTACACATGAAGTTATGCTACGAAGAGGCCTTCATTGTGAACCAGAATGTGTCATGTGCTCGGATTGTGCTTTGGAGTCGATTTTTCACTTGTTCTTCCAATGTACATATGCAGTACAGGTATGGTCCAATATGGGGCAGCAGCTGATACAGGTCGGTACATCACTGGATTCTACATGGGATGAATCATGGAGTAGGTACAGGCGTATAGTGCAAGAGTCTAAGCGGATATGGCTTACAAGGATTCTGGGAGTACTCTGGGGAGTGTGGAAGCAGAGAAATGCCATGATTTTTGGGCGAAGGACAAAGCCGGCGTGGATACTTGCAAAGGAGATTAAAGACAAAACAGAACTGTGGTTAAGATGCTATAGGAGACTTGGTGTGTAGTGTGTTGTTAATTCTGAATCTTTGAAGTTGTTGTTGTGTATGTTTTAGGATTTATTTTTCTGTACTCCTGGTAGCTTCTACCTGGTTATCAAAAAAAAAGAGTGAAAGATGTGAATAAAATGTTATCGTTTGAGAAGAGAAAAGTGGGATATTTATAATACTTGCTTAGGATTTGTTTTAATCATCTTAACCACAATGGAGGGCTAGGATGAAGCATGAGCATAAAGCAACATTATAAAGTTACTTTTGTCATCCAATGGACATCTCCATTAGATGCTTTTCTCTTCTAACTTTATTCCCAAGCCTACATCAAATGGACTTTTCCATTTAATGTTAGAATCAAATATTCAAATGGGCTTGGGCCTTTTTTCACTTTGCAAATTCATTTTTGCCATTTATGCCAATTTTCGGTGCACCCGACAATTATCACAATTAATTGTCTTTGCTCAATTATTGTTGGAAAATAAATTTATATATCATGTCCAACATGTAATAAATATATTTTAAGATCAAGATAGTCATCTTCATGACACTTTTATTTGTTTCATTTTCTCTCTTGGGTGTGACCTCGTAGGATCTATATCGTGTTGACAATAAAATCAAAACTCAATTTTAATTCTATAAATTATAAGAGGCATCTAGCAATATGCATTATAATTACTCAACCGATAAATATAATATGAACCAATCAATATTACGATCCTAAAGCAATATTTAATTGCTTGTGTCAATTCACGTGTCACATGATATCGTGAGTAAATTCAAGGTAGGAGAGTGTCATCCTTGCAAATTTATTCTTTTCTTGATTCCAAGTAATTAGTAAATAATGATAAACTACTTGATCATAATTGCATGCATACTTTATTACTCCATCAAGGGGCCAGAGATATCATCACTCATATATAAAATATGAGGGACACTGGTATTCTTGATAAATATCTTTTCCTCCGCACAAGAAACATATATTGATATATTATCTGTATAGCTGCCAGTTACGGTCAACGTTGAATAACACCTACAGATACATGAATCTCATGTAGAAAAAATAATCATCTCATACCAAAGAATTCAAGACACAAATGAAACATTAATGACACTAACACAATCCATATTATGTTTCATTTTTGGGTCATGTCCAATTCATTGATCTCCATTAGGTATTTATGTGATTAAATTTGGTAACTCCTTACCACATGATCCGCAGAACATGATCATCATTTAATCCACATACTAATCTTTTACTAGTAAACATCGTTCCTTTCTACTTACCAAGATTATGGTCATTTAGAATATTTATTACTTAATTATTATAGAGTTCCACAGTTTAGGTCCTTAACCTAAATAATCCATAATGTAATCAAACACTCAAGGAACAAATGATTCTTTAATTTTATGAACAAAATACAGAATACAACTATAAATAGTTGGCTTCTAGATCATAACACTAACAATATTTGGATATGAGGAGGTTTCAATACCTCATATCTTTCATATCTCATCATGTTTCATAATTTAAAAAAAAAGTGAGTCTATGGTACTATGCATATCACGGATTGATCCATAATAGGCGTCAATATTTTCGTTTACAAAATCTTAATAGTCGATCCGAACCATTCAACATGATTCCCATATGAATATATACTTGTAGACTGAATTTTATATTTTTTTAGAATTTTTTTACTATTTTTTAATATAGGTAGAAAATTACTTGATCTAAAAATTCCGGATCATATAAAAATAGTAATTTTCTACATATCTTAAAAAATAGTAAAAGAATTCTAAAAATTATAAATGTGATCTGCAAGTACATATTCATATGAAACTCATTTTGAACAGTTCGGATCAATTGTTAGGATTTTGAAAACAAAAACATTGATCTGTATTACGGACTAAATCATGATATGCATAGTATCATAGACTCACTCATGCAAAATAGTAAAAACAATTCAAAAATAATAAAGTTTGATCCTTAAACATATTTTAGTATATCATATTGAGCATTTCGGATCAACATTTTAGACTTTAAAATGAAGATATAAAATATGAAGAATGATGAAATATGAAAAACATGAGATATTGAACCCTCCTCCTTAGTGTGTACTACAGATGAAAAATTTGACAATTGATTGTGTAAATACAAAATACTCTCAGTAAAAAGAAGTATGTGAAAAGAGTGAGTCTATGGTACTATGTATATCACAATTTAGTCCGTAATATGAATCAATAATTTCATTTTCAAAATTCTTGAAACGGTCTATCCGAATCATTCAAAATAATTCATATGAATATATACTTGCAGATCAAATTTTATATTTTTTAGAATTTTTTTACTATATTTTAAAATAGATAGAAAATCACTATTTTGGATGGTCTAGAATTTTCAGATCAAATGATTTTCTATCTATCTTAAAAGATTGTAAAAATATTATAAAAACTATAAAATTCACTCAGCAAGCATATATTCATATAAAAATTATTTTGAAAGATTCAAATTAACTATTAAAATATTAAAAAATAAAAATATTAACTTGTATTACATATCAAAATCGTGATATACATAGTACCATATACTCACTCATGTGAAATTATAATTTTGCTGTCAATTCCGGCATCCTTTTATTGCTGATTTCTCAGATCCATAACCTAGAAAACCATCCCGCTTATGATCTCACATGAGGCCCAAATAACCTCTCGTTCTTCCTCTTCCTTCACTAGTCCCACACAAGCCACAGCCACAGACGGGAGCCGCAGCACGAGGCTCAAAAAGAACGAACTTCCCTTTTTGTTCTGACAGCAAGCTGAGCGGGAGAGAGATGACTGAGGTGGCGAGCGCGGCGGTGCACGAGGTCCTGGGGCAGGGGCTTGTTGACCTCGACGAACCCATCGTAGACTACTTCGTTAACGTTCTCGCCGACGAAGACTTCGACTTCGGCGTCGACGGCGATGGCGTCTTCAAAGCCATTGGAGATCTTCTTATCGACTCGGGATGTGTGTCTGACTACTCCGAGTGTCGCTCTGTAACTTTTTTTTTTTTCTTTTTTTCTTTTTCCTTATCGTATTTTCTGACAATTTTGAAATCTACTCATCTATAAGGGAAGCTAGGATAGTCTAATTTTGTCTCTTTAGTAGTATTATTCCTAGACATGTTTTGCACCTTTCTCTCCACATATCCAAGACCTCCTAGTGACATGTACAGACAACAATCAAAACAGCATGATCAGTTGTACCTACAAATGATGCCAAACTACCAGAAAGCAGTCCACCAGGCACTTAACAGCAGATTTTTTTTGTGCATTATTGCAAGCACCAAAATGTACTTAGAAAACCCAAAAAAGACATAGCATGCAGTTTTATGCACTTTGTTATTGCATACATGAAAACCATGCTTAAATACCCTATTATGCCCCTCCTTGCCATTTTTGTCCTTCAAACTTGCACTGTAAATTCTATGATCATCCCTCTATCAGCGGATGCTGTCATACCAGCTCGTGCTCCCCTGCTACAAACAGTTGCCCTAGAATCAATGCGACGTCCACTTTATATGTCAAATGAGCGTAAATTGATGAATCTGTTTAGCATCTTGCACTTTAGGTGTTAAATATAACACTGACTTATTCAATTTTGCAATATAAAATCTATCACAAAAATGTTATATTTTATGAAGAATTAAAAATAAGAAAGGCAAACCATTTGATTCTGGTGCCTTGTCAGCAGAAGATTCTAAAACGGCCAAGTGACTGGAGTCTCTAAAGTTTCCTGATCAGTACCTATATCAAGATTTCCCCAAAGATCTCTCTTAGCAATAGAATCTTTGTTCAGACACACCATATAAAGATTGATAATAATAAAAAAAATGTTCACTAAGCCTGTCTACATCATATGTACTTACCATTAATTTCCAGACTAAAATCATATTTTCCTTTTGCTACCACTAGCAATCTTATGAAAATATGCAGTATTACACCCATTTTACCAACCACTATATTGATAGAATTACCGATCATGAATTATGTTTTTCTTCTATGATCACATTACGGGCTACATGGCGAGGCTTGGAGAGGATATGAAAGAACTGCTGTGGCCCCTTTTTCTCCTCATTTTCCAATTCGAAATCATATCATTTTGATATTTGCTATCTTTTGGAGTTCAGGTTTGTAGCAAGCTTTCAGAGAAATTTGGAAAGCATGAATCAGTCAAGCCGAAGCAAGCAGTGCGAAGCCTAGCAACACCTTTACGAATGTATGATGGGATGGATGAAGAGGAAGCTCCTAAGAAGAAAGAAGATATTTTTGAAGGCCCCTTGCTCTCTGAAAGGGATCGTCAGAAGATTGAGAGGAGAAAAAGGAAAGACGAAAGGCAGAGAGAGGTAACATCATTTTTCTTTTTTATATTTGCACATGCTGCATTTCTTCATGTACAAATGTATATATGAAATTGACACCATGTGCTTGTAAAATAACAAATATTTTTATCTGTGAGGAACATCAACTAAAAACACATATTTTATTGGTTATCTGCAATATGTAAAGCTATTGAAGCTATGGTTCACCAAGCAAACTAATTATTAGATCAATCATTACTGTTGGTCATATTAACTGCATTTCTCCTGAATCAACAATGTGACCAGCTTATAATACAGGGCTTATTTTTTTCTTAAATTGATTTTTGTGAAAAGTTAAAGCCCTGGAGAAGCTAAACATGCATATTTTTTAGTATATATTAGTGAACTGTTGAGCTCCCCAAATTGACTTATTTGACTATTCTTTTCCTCCTTTTACTAGGCTGAATATCAAATGCATGTGTTAGAGATGGAAGCTGTTAGGGCAGGAATGCCGGCAGTTTATGTAAACCATGATGGAGGAGGGGGCGGCCCTACTATCCGGGACATACACATGGAGAACTTTTCTGTTACAGTGGGTGGCCGTGATCTGATTTTAGATGCAAGCGTTACTCTAACCTTTGGAAGGCATTATGGTGAGATATTATCCATATTATCAGTCTTCTGCATGTACTAAATTTTGATTGGTGCAGGAAAATTTTTCTGTTTTTTAAAAAAAGTTCCTGAATTATTAGATACAAAGTCAAATTGGAGAATTTAGCAAAATCAAAGTCCTGAGTTCGAAATTCTGGCTGTGGTTCTAAAATTACAGCCGGATTTTCAAAGGATCATTGCCATCTTTTAGAATTCTGAATTTTGCTTCTGAAATTATAATCAAATTCGCCATGGCCAGTATATAATCAGTCGATAGTTTGAAATGTTGGCCTTTCTATCAAAATACAATATTTTGAATTTTCTGTTGCAAGTACCAAGGTATAATTTATCACATCAGAAAAGTTTTTCGGTGGTGCATACTTTGTGGAACTTCTTTTGCTCTTATTTTTGTTATGTTTGGCGTTTTGGCCTCAATAGACCATCAGACGATATAATAACCTAGTAGGTAGATAAACAAATTATTATGAATGAAATTTATTTGTGATGGAGTACCATTGATGAGTGGTATAAGATTTGGCACACCGGTACCGGATATGCTGGACATCAATTAAAGGAGAGGTTATGAATGAGATAAGGTGTCTTTAAGAGAGTTTGTCTTACATTATTGTGAATAGTATTGGTGACTTGTGGGATTCCTTTTCCAAATGCTGCAATATTGATCCAATTATGTCTCTTTTTCTCAAAATAATTACTTGACACACTTTAACTTTTGGTGTATATTTTCTACTAGGTCTTGTTGGGAGAAATGGTACAGGTAAAACATCTTTCTTGAGAGCCATGGCCTTGCATGCTATAGATGGGATACCCAAAAACTGTCAGATATTGCACGTGGAGCAAGAAGTGGTAGGTGACGACACCACAGCCTTGCAATGTGTGCTCAATGCTGATGTTGAGAGGGTCCAGCTCTTGAATGAGGAAGCCCGCTTGCTTGCTCGACAGGTTGCATTGCACTCCTTACCTTCCAATTTTTCTTTCTTCCTATTTTTTTATTTGAGTGAGGCTAGGGTACTATGCATAGCGCGGATTGGTCTGTACTATGGATCAATATTGCCGTTTTCAGAGTTCAAACAATCAATCTGAACCTTTCAACACGATCTCTGTATAAAATTATACTTGTAGATCAAATTTTACATTTTTTATAATTTTTTTTACTATATTTTTTGGATAGGTAGAAAATCATTTGATAAAAAAATTCCAGATCATTCAAAAGTAGTATTTTTTTAATCTATCTAAAAAATAGTAAAAAGTTTCTAAAATATGTAAAATTTAGTCTGCAAGTACATTTTCATATGAAGATCATGTTGAACAGTTCAGATTGACTATTCGGACTTTGAAAATAAAGATATTGATCCATAGTACAAACTAATCCGTGCTATGCGTAGTACCATAGCCTCACTCTTTGGATTTTCATAAAGTGAGATGGGTACATTGTTGGGGATTAAACTATCTAGTGTTCCTTTTCTTAATGTTTTTGTGATGACGGTGACTGTTTCTTTTTTTCCTGTGCTGTAAGCCTAACTTAGAACTCATTGAACCATACTGTAAGAGAAAACCTAAAGTATTTTTTTTTTCTAAAAAAAAACCTAAAGCACTTCTTTTTTGAACCTTGTATTTTTTTTTTGTCATTAATTCATTCAATAAGTTGTGATGTAGAGGGATATAGAGTTTGAAGAAGAATCGGGAAAAAATATGGAGAAGGATACAGATGCTATTTCAAAGAGGCTTCAAGAAATTTACAAAAGACTGGACTTTATTGGTGCGGATGGCTCTGAAGCCCGTGCTGCTTCTATTTTGGCTGTAAGAGTTCTCCTCCTTCCCTTATCCTTTTCCATTATTGTAATATAGCATGTTAATGTATGTAGAAACTTATTTTTTTGTGTTAATATCCGTTTATGAGGTCTAGATGCCGATATTTCTTACAGTTGTTATATAACCTTTTAAACTGAACGTTTATGAAACACTGCTGCTGTTTCAGGTTTTATTTGCTTTTTTCCATAGGTTTTTTATTCTCGATTGCACAATTAAGGATAAATTGAGGTTTTGTTGGACAGCCGACTGTTAAGTGCGAGTAATGACAGATTATATTGCCCAAATTAGGTGTCATACCAAAATCCCGAGCCTTACTGGTCAGGCCTGGCTATCTGGTTCTGATGTGCACTGGAAAACTTTATATCCTCCGGTTGAATATGCATCCTTGTTGCATCTAATGTTTTAAATTTATTGTCAAGTAACTGTGTTTTTTTTTTTTTTTTTTTTTTTTTTTTTTTTCAGGGACTAAGCTTTACACAAGAAATGATGCTAAAACCGACAAGAGCATTTTCAGGTGGTTGGCGAATGCGCATAGCACTTGCACGTGCTCTATTTATTGAACCTGATCTTTTACTTCTTGACGAACCAACGGTAATCTGTTTTTATTTTATTCTGGAATAACATATGCTATATGGTTATTTCTTTTCTTACAGCTTAAATTTTCTATTCTTTTTTGTTTTATTTGCAGAACCATCTAGATCTCCACGCTGTCTTATGGCTGGAGTCATATCTGACGAAGTGGCCTAAAACTTTTATTGTTGTTTCTCACGCCAGAGACTTTTTGAATACAGTAAGTCGGCAAATACTTTTCTGTATTGATCAGGTAAAAGTGCATATCTTTGCTGCATGGATATGGATACTAGTATTATATCGGATACGACGAGATACAGCAAAATGCAATTTTTTCAAAACTATAGGACATGATACATCGTAAATATATATACTTGCCATGCCTCATAACAAAAATATTTTTGTAATATAATATTGTTAAATGATAAGAACATCTGTTAGAAAAGTATAGCCATTTAATTTTTAAATAAAATGTAGATACATTATTTGGTTGAGCAAAAAAGAGAACAGAGAGGAATCAATTGGCAACTTTTAATTTACATCAGAAATGGATCAGTTTGAAACAATTAATGGTTAGAAAGGAGGAAAATTGTAGTGGTCTCTATTAAACATGCTCTTTCATGATGAGTAGGAGATATAGATAAATTAAATCTAGCTAAAGAGAGTAAAAATAAAAATAAAAAAACAGTTTATTAGAATTATTAAATGGAAATTCTGGCTTTAAGAGTTAAGGAGGCACTGCAGATGCTACCAACAAGTCCCTAGGTGCATGTGCCCAGCTGTGTGGGAAATGAGATTGTTCCTGATGATTTTATGTGGTAGGTATACACGTATTTATGTGTGTTCATTGGCTATATCCCGCCATAATTTAATGATACATATTGGAGTAAGCCATCTGGCATACTAGATACATATCACCCTTGTATCATGCCCGAATCCGTATTTGACTCATTTCTGATACCCATACGGCAATGTTTAGCTGTATGTAGATAACATAGGTGCAGATCAAGAAAAAGAGAAGAACGATTTTTTTTTCCCTTTTGGAGACTCGGAATTCAGGTATTAGGTATAGAAACCAAAGAGCAAACCATAGTACAACATCTGTTGAAGAAGATTAGCTTTGAAAATCTCCACCAGAGAATAAAGGAAGAGCACAAAAATAACAGACAATACAAAAGAATAAACAGGAGAGAGGAATATACAGGAAAAGATCCAAAAGAATGTTGGTTTAGTTCATAAGAGTCCTTGAACAAATAGGGACAATTGAAGGCTGTGATTTTTTAGTTTGACAGTCTACGATTTAGTCACTACCGTTGTGTCATACCAGCAGAGGCAGATCCACATATACCTAATGGGGGACAATTGATCCCCAATTTTATTCTCAATAGCTTATAGTCATGTGTCTTTTTTATCACTAATGCCATACATAATCTAAAATTAACCTCCAAAGATTTCTTGAAGTTTTTCTATGATCGATCAGCATATTTTTCTCATGCATTTTTTTTATAATTAATCCCATAATTCATATTCTTTAAAACTGTCTCCACCCTGCATACTATTTTTTTTATTGAACAATTCAAATCCTATTTGAATAATGAAATGTTGGTACAATTAACCATTACAGGTAGTAACAGACGTCCTGCATCTGCATAACCAAAAGCTGACAGCTTACAAAGGTGACTATGACACATTTGAGAGGTCACGGGAAGAGCAGCTTAAGAACCAGCAGAAGGCTGTGGAGTCCAATGAGAAGGCCCGGGCACATATGCAGGTCTCTTTTATATATCTTAAATTTTGGCATTTTTTTCTTGTTTAATACAATTTCCATATCTGTGTAAATTAGTGTGTTCAAAATTAAAATTGAAGACCTACAAAGTTGTGCGATTTTTTTTTAAATAGAACTAAAAAAAAAAATTAACCAAAGCAGCTAATTGGGTAAAAAAGCTACAAAAATAGCCTCCACTGGTCTCCCAAACCTGTGTAGAATTTATGGGCCGTGCCACACCGGTTTCCCAAACCGGTAGGAACTTTCTACTCTGCCACAGCGGGCACACAGTTTACTACACAAAATTGACCTACATCGGTTTCCCAATCCGGTGGAGCCCCAAAAAATGCCTCCATGTGCACAGTAGTGTGGCCGAATAGAGCCTTAGTGGATCTTCTGTGGCAATGCCACAGATGGGGGGGAAAAATGGGTCAGCCGGGTGGGAAAATAGCTCCACCGGATTGGGGGACCGGTGTAGTCAGGCCCTCTCAGGCTACACCGGTTTGGGGATCCGGTGGAGGCTATTTTTACAACTTTCCCAGCTGCATTGCTCCTTTGGTTAATTTGTGTTTTATGATTTCTATTTAAAAAAAAATCAAGTTGTGCACAGTATATACCGGCGTTGTACTTCTGGTATCATTCTGGTGTAGGGTGTTCTTCTATGGTTTATTAGTGTAGTTGTTAAGAATCAGCAGTGCATACCTTTATTTTACTCATAAATTAGGCATGCCTAGACAAAGCCTGGTATGACTCAGTTCAAAATGATGGCACAAAAGTACCTTTATCCTAGACATTGGTGATGTAAATCCATGTACTGATACTAACAATAATCTGCTGTTTGTGTGCATTTCAGAATTTTATTGATAAGTTCCGTTATAATGCAAAACGGGCCTCGCTTGTTCAGTCAAGAATCAAGGTACTCTTAATGGCTCTTATTACTGGAATCATCAATTCGCTCATTTTCTGAAAACAAATTCTTGTGGTGTCATATTTTTCTTCTAATTTTTATTACTGATACTTGATATTAAAATCTTTCAGGCATTGGATCGGATGGGTACTGTAGATGCCATTATCAATGATCCAGAGTATGTTTATGGACATTTTTTCAATTGATCGCCTCATAATTGATTCATGTAATTATTCATTATTTGTTATTTATGAACCTTCTCTTTCTGACAACCTTACTTTTTATGTCTTCTTGGTGCAGCTACAAGTTTGATTTTCCTACTCCAGATGACAAGCCCGGACCTCCAATTATCAGTTTCAGGTTTTGATTAAAAAAAAAATTTACTTACAAACTTTTTCATATATACTGCTGTTGAAATTATATTCTTTTCAAATTTGCTCCCTTAAAATGTCAAATTTAATAGGCAAAAACTCAACACAAACTATTTTGCAATATTTCGGTCTCAGTCTCTTCATATTCTATTATCGAGGGCTTGTTAATGTTTGTGTACTCTGTACCGTACAATTCATTTTTGTCTTTTTCTTTGTTATTTTATTTGTTTCTTATTTCTTGGTGTAGCGATGCTTCCTTTGGTTACCCAGGAGGGCCTCTCTTATTTAGAAATTTGAATTTTGGCATAGACCTCGATAGCCGCATAGCAAGTAAGTGTTCTATAATTTCTTTTGGTTTTTTGTTATTTATATTTGACCTGTGGTTTCATGGTGTGTTGTATTTGCAGCATTTTGTGTATTGAAAAAAATGAAATCACTTTTCCTATGTTTTATTATGGTCAAATCAGTACCACTGAAAGTGAGCTATAATTTCATTTCAAAATTTCCAGTGGTTGGTCCAAATGGTATTGGTAAGTCTACTATACTAAAGCTCATATCAGGAGAGCTTCAACCGACTTCTGGAACTGTGTTTCGGTCTCCTAAGGTAAGTTCTTACATCTAATTTCAGCTTTTAGCTTGAACATTGAGAAGTATGGTCTCAAATGGAAGCATATTCTCATCTATTTAGTGTATCTAAACCATGGTTTTAAGTTAGCATGAGTGGGATATTATTTAAAAAGTATGCAATACTTTGTGCTACTTAAAGGGATTTTAAGCTAGGTAGCTAGGAATGTGATTTTCAATCTTGTGTCGTTTCTCTCTCTCTTCTTCTCTATTTTTATGTTTTACTTTGTTTCCCCTCTCTAACCACATATCTCCTTGTAACTCTCTTTTTATTATTAATAAAATTCTAAGTAGTTGAATCCTACTTTCGTCAAAAAAGGAAAAAGTATGCACTACATTTGAGATTTAGGTGAGATTAATGGTTTACACATAAAGCTCGAAGGAATTCTTACCACATCATGTTCCTTATTCTAATGTTATATTTTCCTGTATAATTTTTTGTTCATTTTCTGTAAAAATGTTATAGGTTCGGATGGCTGTGTTTAGTCAGCACCATGTAGATGGTCTTGATCTTTCAGCAAATCCTCTTCTCTATATGATGAAATGTTTTCCTGTGAGTACCTCAAATCTAAAAATACATGCCTTTTAATTGATTGGGTTCTGGGATGTACTACTGCAGTTCTTAATTGAGAGATTGATTTGCTTGTCATCTCCTTCAGGGTGTACCAGAACAAAAGCTGAGATCTCATTTGGGTTCCTTTGGTGTCTCAGGAAGTCTTGCTCTACAACCTATTTATACCCTGTCTGGTAAGCACCAATCATTGTTTCATTTGTAAAAATTTATATAAATTCTTTCAGATTCTCGTTTAATTTGGGTTTTTCTTACTGCTTTAGGTGGTCAGAAAAGCAGGGTTGCATTTGCAAAGATCACATTTAAGAAACCGCATATTATTCTACTTGATGAACCCTCTAACCATCTTGTAAGTTCCATCTCTAGCCCAATAAATAGACTATTCCTTTCAGTTTTGCATCATCTGCATATGTTAAATGAACTTTTCATTTTTCATGTTTTTTGTTAGATTACTTGTAAATCGATTAAATGAACATGAATTTGGTTTTAGGATCTCGATGCGGTGGAGGCACTTATTCAGGGTCTGGTCATTTTCCAAGGAGGAGTCTTAATGGTACATCTTTATCATTAATTTGATGCTTGTTTATATGTTAAATTGTTAAAATAACCTTAGGGTCTATGGGTGCAATTTTCCTCCATAAATTTTGATATGGCATCATTTTGGCTTTGGTTTCCTTAAAGAAATAATCAACAAAAATAAACAAAAAAATAGTAATAAAAAGGAGTGACAAGAAATGTTGCACTAATACTCTATTAAGCACAACCTAACAAAATAATGTTTTGTGATAATTCTTGAAAATCCTTCTTTTGGTTCATGAGAAACATCTTAAGAGATGTTATGGGAAGAGTTGCATCATTTTCCTAATTGCTAGTGATACAAACTATTTACTTCTTAGAAAATTAAACTACAAATACTGACTTGAGAACTAGGTATTTAATTTAAATTCTGGAAACAATCTGTGCAGGTAAGTCACGATGAGCATCTGATAACAAATAGTGTGGATGAGTTGTGGGCAGTTTCTGAGGGCAGAGTGACCCCCTTCGGCGGTAGTTTCCTAGATTATAAGAAGATGCTTAGATCTGCCTAAATCATATTATATTGGTTCAATGAGGAAGTAAATTATGGTTGATTTAAATCAATCTATAGATCTGAAATTTTGTGCTTTATTTTTTCTACATCTGAAATTTTGGTACTGGATGCTGCTAGGGTTTGCTTACTATTTATGACAAAAAAAATAAGAGATTGGTAAAATATGTGTTATTAAGTTCAGCTTTTCTCTTCTGTGGCAATATTTCTTTTAATTTTGGAAATAGGTTAGTTTCATTAGCTTTTTGAGCAATTTATGTTCTACCAAGTTATATTCTATTTTTCATGTCAAAGTAGGAGTCAGTGAATCACCAAAAAATATAAACTTGTTTTTTTTTTCTCATTTCATCATTTTTTTTAAAGAAATTAGGTTATAACATCTTGCATACTGTCAAGCTATGTTACCTGGATACGGGTAACGTATAGGATACGATAATTTTCACGATACGGGTATCAGGTGGATGAGACAATACGTATTAGATACTGGTGTGGGACTATATATCAAATATCGTGATAACATAGCTGTCAATTGTCAAGTATAAAAAATAAAAATAAACTTCTAGCGTCTGTTCATTAGGAGCGGAGGGGCACACCCTTAGAGTGAAAAAATAGCACGGTGGAGTTGGTTTTGTTACATAACGATATAATTATGGCACAGAATGGTACGACACATGTGACTGTTATGTACCGTGATTTGCGTGTTGTGTGCTGTGACCATTCACGTGTTGTGGCTATCTTTTGAAAATTTGGCATGACACGGTACGTCTCGCGAAAGATCTGGTCACAATATGACATGTGATCACGCGAGTTACTTGTAATTAGAACCGTTAGATCTTGATCAAATGATGAATCTTAAATAAACTAATCTAAATTATGAAAAAAATAGTTAAACGTGACCAAACGTGACTAGTCACATATGAAGACAGCGTGATTCGCATACTGTGACCATTCGCATACCATGAGCCCGTGATCACCTTCGACATTTTGATCATAGCACGGCACATGTGACTATTCACTCGATCACGACATGACACGTGTGACTATCACTTAGTCACAGCACAGCACGTTTTTACCGCTCTACACACTCTTATGCGTGGGACTATTTGATTGTCCACCTTCTATTCTAATCATCTCTTGTAAGCATTCATTTTGAGAGAGAAATTGAGATAGAAAGCACAGTTGTTTCTCTCAAAGGTCATTCTCTCTGCGGACGTGCAATAAAAAACATCTCTTTATTATATTCAAATTAAGTCTTAGTTAATCTGCTTATGTATTG
Organism: Carex arenaria; assembly: GCA_964058825.1. Lineage (NCBI taxonomy): Eukaryota > Viridiplantae > Streptophyta > Magnoliopsida > Poales > Cyperaceae > Carex > Carex arenaria. The sequence goes on along the minus strand of CAXKVW010000468.1, from coordinate 253,095 downwards.
CGGTTCCTAAAACCTTGATTTTGTCAAGTGTATATTGTAAAATTGTTTTAGAATTTTTCTTAGATGGTGTAAATATAGAAAATGAAAAATTGTTGGTACAAAATGAGAAATTATTAGTTCTAATAAAAAAATGACCAGACCCTGACTAATTTTTCTAATTTAACTAGTTTTTGTCGTTTATAGTACATCTTTATCATTAATTTCACTCTATTCTTGTCAAATATTATAATTGCAATACTTAACATTTTCTATTAAGTATTGCAATTATGTTAGGAAAATTTTATAAAAGGAAAGATCCACTTACACTATTTTTTAGTGATACAAAATTACACTATATTTTTAAAGTTCAAACAGTTATCCAAACCGTTCAACATGTTGGATATATAAAAATGTGCTTGCAGATCAAATTTTATATTTTAATTTTGTTTACCATTTATTGAGATGGGTAAAAAAATTCAATGGTCTGAAAACAACGATTTTGTAAAATACTTAATAAATTGTAAAAGAAATTAAAAAAATATATAATTTGGTTTCTAAGCAAATTTTAATATGGAGATCATGTTGAACTATTTGGACTTTGAAAACTTTAAAAATAGATAGTGTAATTTTGTATCACCAAAAAATAGTGTAAGTGGATCTCTCCTCTTATAATATCCTTCTTAATCAAATAATCAAACAATATATCCCTCTTTTAAAAATCTTTGATAAAATGTTTTTGTAGACTCCACTTTTTCCCTCCCTCCTACTTCTCTCTGCATACGACCGATCATAAACACATCATATTTCCCCAAATCACCTCCTATTTAAAACAATTGTTTTTTTGGAAGGTCACTGGCTGAAGTACAGAAGTAGCCATTAACGATTCGATTAATAAAAAGAGTATTTACATGAATATTTACAACAACCTAAAATTACTCTAATTACGTCTCCTTTTTGAAAACAATTATCAACTATATTTCTTTTCGTCTCGACTAACCTTAGCCTTCATGGCATAGATTGGTCGTACTATGCAGTGGGACCAGTATCCTCTACGGAGTTTTTACCTGCGGAGTTGTGAGGAGTTGATCGGACGGTCCAGATTTAATCTCAGCCGGTGAGTGCTCAAGATGATGGAGGGGGCAATATTAATTTTGCTTTGAGATTCGTGTCATAATCTTATTTGATCCATCCGAACAAAACGAACGAATCAGATTAAAAGAACCGCACAGCTCCGCAGGTAAAAACTCCACAGAGGATATGACTCCCTATGCAGTGTGGAGAAACTGGAGGCACCATTTGGACTCATGCTAGATAAATTTATCTGAGTAAAGATGGATGAAATTAGAAAGAAATTAAAAGACGAATACAAAAGCAAAGCAAATGTTAGATTCGGACAATAAACCGGTCTAGTTGCAAATGTGGATTTTCACTTTGTACAAAATAAAATAAAATACAAAAGGAGTATAATTTGCGTTAAAAAGAAATATACTACAAAATTAGAACAATAGCTCAAAGAAAAAAACATTTCTTGTAAAGTTAATCTGTCTAGTAGTTAACTAAAAGGGCGGATAGCAATTAGCAAATTCACACGGATCGACACGAAACTGTTGGTGAAGGAATTTCTGACGTACCATGATCCCAAACCGGTGATTGTACCGAAGGACAAGGAATTCTCGACACTGCCCGAAAAACTTGTATGTGTCTATCTAATCTAACTTATTTATGTGTTCTAATTTATTTAAGTTTATTTCACTTGAACGGTTGAACCTCCTGTCCTGATCTGATTCCAATCTTATTTGACCCTTTAATATACATAAACTGAGTTCTGATGTGATGTAAAGAACCTCGTTTAATTATGTGATCAAACTGGGCTGAGTCAACAGTTTTGTCAGAACTGTACCAGTTAGCGTAAATTGTTTTTTTGTTGGAAACTGTATTTCTGTATTGGCTGAGCCCAGATGATAGTCTCAAAGGATTGCTAATGGTTCTCAATTTATTTACTTGGCCAATTTCACCAAAAAAAATTTAAAGCAAATGCTTGAAGCAGCATTAATTTTCCTTTATAAAGCAGGATGTCGTTATTAAACTGCAGGTACTGCATGACCTTGATATTTCCAACAAGTCAATATATACATAACAGCCAGAAAAAGCAACGAACCGGGAATAGTCAATTTAGCACATATACCCTAATTAATATAAACAAATAAGCAAATATATTTATTTGATACTCCCTGTCTCCCTCTAATTTCATCAACTCTTGGCATTCAAAACACACACAAAATAAGAAGGAAGAAAGAAAAGTACCCGTGCATGCTCCACAGATCAGAACATTTAGAAGCTGTAAATGTACTTGAACACTCAAGAAACACACACACACGCACATATATATTTTTTTTAATTTGAGAAAGGATGCTTCCTTAATCATAGGATAGAGCATCCTCCTGGATTTGGGTTGCTTTCCAAGTCATAAACAATAATTGGCTGACTAGGCCATCCCTGAATCTTATAATTTCTTTGTTCCACCTTTTTTTTCTTCACCTCACCTTGCTCTACTATGACTGCTCGGCCAATCTTTTTCCTCAAAGTTTTCGTTAAATTTACTAAATCCACGCCATCACCGGTAACAACCAAGCGCTTCTTTTCATCTCCTTCTAGGGCTACTGATTCTACTCCTGTTCAATAATTGAAATAAAAAAAAAGTTATAGAATTGGTTACATCAATTTAAAATATATTTATGTATATGTTAGTTATGTTTTCTGACATATATACCGTCTGTTGAAGCAGCTATTTGCATTGCTTTGGACCGGCACTTGTCGCAGTGCATTTGCACCTCAATAACTATTTTGCTCTGAAACAAAACAGCCCAATATTAATTATATATTACATTATTTATTGAAAGAAACTTCTATTTCATTTTTTTTTTTTTGGGATATAATTCTTATGGAGCTTTTATTGACAAATTGTTGATGCATATGTACGCAGTACACTTTAATTCATGTTTGAATTGATCAATTGCCATGTAAGCTATATATATTATTTGTAATTTGAAGTACATAAAAAATATATATCTGATCGGCAACCAAATTTACAACATAAAATTTTAAATTGAAGCATTGTATGTGACTTTATTTTTAGAGCAATAATAAATTGCGATATCATAATAGTATTATTGAAAGATATATTTATATATGACTGTACTAAGAAATAATACAAAAATATATACTAATTATGTAATTAATGGTGTCGTCTTTGTAACTTGCAACATCAATTGAATTAACAACTGAGACCGTATCGATCAATTAATATTATTTTGTCCTCTTAATTTGCAATAGGCATAACATGATAAAATAAGATATTTGTACAGATTCTATATTCAAAGGCAACACAATCCACGAAAAGCGAAAGAAACAACAGAACAACACTATTATTTATATTTATATACGAACTAGAATAAATTTAAACATATATACCTTCATGCGGTATCTTCTTTCAGAAACAAACAAGTATGGGCCTATAAGGTTGAATGGAGAGATGATTGGGAGAATGCTACTGGCACTGAATACGAGGTTGATTTTGTAGAGGAACACACCATAACCTTTTTTGTTATAAAGAAAGTTCAAAGCAATTAAGTAATTACTGCTGTCATTTTTTTGTTTTTATTTTGGAAAAATCATTAATGTAATCGGTTGACCAAAGAGGAAATGACTTGGATTGGAACGAACCTAGTCTATAGTATAGTAATAGAGTAGGTGCTGTTAGTTAGTGTATAGACACCGAATTAGTTAGTGGCATTTGATGTAATTAGCTAAGTGAGTTGGTTAGTGGCATTTGATGTAATTAGCAAGAGATTAGATAACAGGCAATTAGGCTGTGCCTTTATATAGCTTTTGACCATTAGTCAAATACTCAAATACAAATATCCATTGACCATTAGCTTTTCAACACAAAAGTCTTTAAATAAAATATTTTGGTGAAAAAAGGGGGAAATATTGACCTTCCTTTCCACCCACTAAAATTAAAGGGGATATCCCTATGCGTGGAGATTCATCCTTAATGTATGTGAAATTTCATCAAAACAAAAATCAAATTGGCACACTAATATATGGGGGGTGGGGGGGAGGGGGGGGGGGGGGGGGGGGGGGGGGGGGGTGTGGATTAATTTGGTTGAACTTATTTTTTTTCACATATCTTATTCATTCTCCCTTACGGTATATCAATTTTATTTTTGTTTTCATCCTTACATAAGTATATTTTGTTGGTTTTCTCCATTTTGTTTAATTGTAAATTGTTTGCAAGTTAAACATTTTACAATTTTATTTTTATTTTCATAAATTTCATATGTGTTAGTTATTAGACTTTAGATTATTGTGATAAAAATATTAATAGCTAACCAATCAATTGATATTGTTAATGAGTCTTTCAAAAAGAAAAAAAAATATAATTTTCTTGAATATCTTTCTCATTATTATGATTTCCATCAACTATTTCCACGATACACCGAGCATTCATTTCAGCATATTCTCTTAATCATTTCAGTGCATCTCTATGAATATGAATTTTCATAAATTATTTTGTGTACATTCCGCTTCCGCATAATCCCGTAACAACTGAATATTCTCTTAAGTGGACCAACAATTATTCCTCCTATGGAAGTGCCCAGATGACATAGTGAGAAATGCATAAGAGAGAGAGCCATATTAGTATTTTTTTCATACAAACATAATTTTTGAAATTATCAATGATAAGTTAGTAAGTATCAAATGAGCTTCATTTAGAGTTCATTTAGTACAAGATCCAAGTTAATAATTAATTGTAGTTATTAATTTTGTTCGTTGATTGATCTTGTATCAAATGAAGTCTAATTTTTATAACTTTTTGTGAATAAATATTGCATTTGATGGGGTTCGAGTTTATTATTTATAGTTTCAGTTCCAACTACTAATTAATACAACAAAAATGTTGTCATGACATACATATGAAATTGATAAAAAAACATATATATAAGCACATAAATCCAAATTTATAAAAACATATAAGCAAATATATGTATTTGACATTCTCTCTCAATTTAAGTATATGTACTAGAACTAAATTCTAAAAGTACGTCAAAAAAAATTGATCTCTTGCCAATGATACTTGATCATTTTCACACGCCATGAGTTTAAGAAAGAGGTGGCCGGTTTTGCATAATGATGGAGAATAATAAAGAAATTAAACTTGGCCGTTTGATTCTACAGCTGATAGAAATTTGAGATGATTCTAAACTGTACTTCTGAACGACGAATATTAATAATTTTCTGAGTATAATATGTGAATTTGAACTTTTCTGGAGAAAGTTTTCAAATCATTTGGACTTTTCTGGAGACAGTTATGACCTTTGCATCGACTCTATATAGATATATATTTAAATTGGATCAATTGAGCGGAAAAAATAAAAAAACGGTCAATTTTTATTTAAGATGTCCAGCATATTAAATGAAAGCTAAAATTATGGTATGTTGCAAGGTTAACATCAGGCTGGAACAGTATTTTTTTTCCCACTCCAAATCATTATTAAATGAAAGCTTAATGATAACATCTCTTTCTTGTAACAGCCAATATCTACAGTCCAAATATGAAATTAGTATATTTTTTATTGAAGCATAAGCACCTCACTAAATTGTTTTTAACATGTGATGTGATAAATTTCTTAAAACTGTGAGACCTAGAAATATGAAATTGTATACCAAATAAATTACATAGAATGCGTATGTTAACAAAATATATGTTAATTAAAAAGATTTATAAAATAATTTAATACCATCCATTATAATAATTTTTAAAAGGACCTATATGTTGAAAAGATTCTACATATATAAGCTAATATTGTGCTTTCTGATTTTAGCAAATAAAATTTTACACTAAATTTTTTATTCTAAATGAGTTATACACACAAAAGGTGAAAAATGATTCAAAATGTGAATAAAGATCATGGTTGTATTTTTTATTTAAAGAATAAAGAGAAGCAAATAGGGAGGAGAAGAGGGGGAAAAAGTGAGGCATTTTGTTAAGAATTTTGAGAGAAAGGTATTTTGTTCTATATTTTGAAAAAGGACATAATGTATGAGAATCGACAAGAATTCTCCTAAAAAGGGACCTTTTTCAATACAATTTTGAAACTAGCCAAAAATACATTACAAGCTAGTAATGTTTTACGTGAAATGTTCATAATCGTCAACATGATGTGCCTAAAGGATTTAAATTTGACGTGCTTGCTACTAAACAATCCCTCTCGTGTAACTTTTGTTTTTATTCTGCATATGTTTGCAGATCTCATTTGTAGGAATTTGAAATCACAAGTTGCACCCCTCTATCCTGATTCCTGAATAAAACTAATTCCTAGAAAGACTTGAACAAAGAACAGAAAATATAAGTATTGTGTGTGAAATCATGAATCAGGAATGGTTTCAAGTGTTGCTTTAACACCATCGTGGAATGAAGAAGGCTTTTTACCAAGCAATTCCACCAATCTTGTTATATCCATTGATATATCAGCAGGGGACACAACCCCTCGATTAAGCTGCAAATTTGTATCATCCTTTAATCAGTATAATTCTTGTTGCCCATGTCATTTATAACCTCCATTAATCAGTGTCTGTTTGCTAATTGATCAAATAATCACTGCTCCAGAATTATACAGAATTTGACATATTGCAAGGCCAGATTTCGGTAGATCAGAACTACTGGTACGGTCTCATTTTCTATTCAATTTTTGGGCCTATTTTTCTTAATTTTGTTTCATATCTGAGTTTTAGTTGAATTAGGTGCACCAAAGGCCTTCACATAAAGACCTCCAGAGATTATGATTTGTTGGTACAGGCGATTAACAGGCATGACCTATATAAACTTGGGATTCAGTAAATGACTCACAAGTTACAACTTTGACAATGGTTAGTGATGCTAAGGTAAAGAAATGAGAGAGTAGAAAGAGGGCTACAAACCGAAGAGGCAGAAACTGATTTGATGAGAGAGAAATTATATCCTCTGTGGAGTGCAACCGACTCGGCCATTTGCACCCTTGAGACCCGATCTGGGCCCCCAGCATTTATTACAAGTTGCATCTTCTTCCCATCTGTTGAGTTCGGGTTGTTTTAGAAAGTTAAAGTTAGTTTAAATTGGTATGCCATAACAAAAGAGTTAAGAAAATGAAAGGTTTCTTGTGTATGCCTGCAAAATTTGAAATATACCATATCCATCCAGTGAAATGAGCTAGGTAAATCATAGAAAATGTTTTGTATGTTGTGTGGTTATACATGATATTTTTCTGGTTTTGCAGGGTCACTGTATGTGCACCAAGTAAAAGTATCATTAGAAGATACATACCTGATATCCACATATTTGTCAGAGATGAGATAGTATGTACCATATCTTTTACATAAATTGGACATCTATGTTCATCATAGAAGAAATCAACTTCTTTGCCTTGTGAAAGAACACTATCCATCCACTGCATTTGAGAACCATAATTTTATAATAATTAATGCACACTGCAGAGTTTTAGCTTAATTGCACAAGTGAGAGGCCCCAAGGCTCGATTTTGAGTGATTTAAACTTAATTGTAAAATTTTTGGTTTATGCTGGCTCTATGGTTGCTAGTTCATAAAGTTTTCATTCCAAAAATAAAAAATTAAAACATACGCAAACTAAGTGACCTGAATAGGAAGGGACCTGGCGACTGGAGAGATAGTCTGTGGTCCGTATATTATGCTGCTTCTCAAAATAACATAATTTTCATATTTCTCACTAATAAGTTTCTCTGCTGCTACTTTAGACTTCCCATACATGTTCACTGGAATAGTCTCATCCTCCTCCTTGTAAAATGATTTTACGCCTTCATAAACTGTTAATTATTAAGTCTGATCAGACCTTGTTTCAGGAATGAAGAAAACATGACTGATTACCAAAGAAGTTTAATCAGGTTGAAAAAAAAAATTCAAAGTTGGCTGAGATATTTCTAACTTACTGTGTCCTTGTAGGGCCATAGTACATGAAAAATCTAATTTTTAGGGGTATGCATTATATTTCATACTTTAAAAGGGCAAATCATTCAAATATTGCATAGATTAAAACAATTCCAATTATAACCTGCCCAAAATCAAATGTGTTTACCCCTGCATAAAAAGTACCATCACCCTACAAAACACACTTATTACTTTAAAAAGGAATAAAAACCTCTTTGTTCCCTACTTACATGAGTTACCTGATCTTATAATCCTTTCTTATTTCTTACTTCTACCAAATGATCAAGAAAAGGGGGGGTAATTTGGGTTCTTTTAAATAATATAGCAGAAAATGGTTACAGATTATTTTTTCTGTGCTTTAAAAAGGGCACACATGTTTTTTTTTTATATATGTATAAGCTCTCCATGATGTTACTACTGTAAATTTACATCATCGAAAATGCGTAGCAAAAAAGACAAATACCTTGATCAGTTGAGAGATGGATGAGCAGAGAATTGCTGTTTCCATAACCAAGTAACCACTTTACAAGAGAAGAGGGTTCATTGGTGGCCATGGCTGCCTCTGCATCCATTTCACAAGCACGTGGTACAGAGATAGCTGCACAGTTCACCACCACATCAGGCTGAAAAGGATCATTATGCAAATTTTGCTTAATATTTTTCTACATCTTCATTCATGATTTTTATAGAGAACTCTTGATCTGAGAAACTCGTAATACAACAGGAACTCCTTTCAGCACAGTATTCAGATCTCTAATCAACAACAAAGCGTAATTCTAGGAATAATTTTAGCTCATAAAAGAAATTAAAATCAAGTCAACCAAGGTGTTTGAGGAAATGCGGGGACCTGGCCAAAGGAGGCAGAGACAGCATTGAAGCCTTCTCCAGTTCGGACGTCGACTTGGAAGGATTTGACGGAAGGGAGTTCGTCCAGTAGCTCCTGCGGTGGGATCGGACGGTGGTGGGTGAATGCGATTTCAAAAGATTTCGAGGTTGCCAGGAACTGGAGAAGGTGTTGGCCCAAGTAGCCTGTGCCTCCCACCACTAGAATTTTTCTTCTGTCGTCCATTTCTTGTCTTTTCTTCGTACAATTTGTTCCGATGAAGAGGAAGGTTTATTATCTGTAAGTCTGCAACGATCTAAGATGCAGGGAAACGGGTTACCGGGAAAACTAGATTGAGACTGGGTTTTGTGCGGCAATCTTGTGCAGTTGATAATGTGACTCGGTGAACTACCGAGTCAGTAAATTTTTTAACTCGTAACACCTAAGGTAACAGAATATTTTTGTTTGGCTATGAAACGTTCAATCATAATTCCACCTCAACCGGATTAGCCGGATTCCAATTGGACTGCCATGATTTAAACAGAAATATTTTGTTACCTCAGAGGATATGGATCATATTTTCTACAGTACCTAGTCTTTACTATACTTCTTCGGAACACAATGACAAGATTCGCGAACTATCAGGAATAATTCGTTTTAGTGGTGTCGGCGTATAATTCGGTTGACCAAATTATTCGTGAATTTTACGAATTATTCGTGAATAATTAGCAATTCTGTTTGTTTTATTTTCTTGTGGGGTTGAGATCTTCAATTCAGACTTATTTCCGAATCATTTCCGAATTATATCTAAATTATTCTCAAATCATGGATTTTTTATCATGCCGAATCGAATCTGAATATTCATTTGGACACACTATTATACAGTATTATTGTGCTCTGGATCTGAAGAATTTGAACAGTCCGATTTCCCACGTATTAATTAAAAATTTGAGATATTTCAGGAGATGCGAATTCCATAACTAGCGGGTTGATTCCATTTTTATTTCTTCCATTTAAGCAGAATAATTATGTACAGAAAATCAATGCTAAAAAAATAAAAATATGTTCTGACGACAAAACGTTCGTACTAAAGTTTGAGATTTCCCTAGGTACGGTCTATTTTTTTTTTTTTTGTGAAAAAAAGTAGGGGTTGATTGGTTCCTTTGGATACAAACAAACTAAATTTTATTCAGTTAAAAGTTAAAACTAATCGAATTTCAATTCAATTTGTATAACTATTAGTCGAACCGACCAAATAATTCAATTAATTAAATTAAAAACTAAACTAAATCTAAATTTGATTTTTTTTTTCAGTAAAACTGAATTAATATAAAAATAATAATTTACAACCATAATATAAATGCTAACTGATAATCCATGTATTAATATGTGTGGCATTGCAATATTAATATAATAGTTACTAATATGTTATGTGAGTTTATTTTAATTTGTTTGATTTATTTAATTTTTAACTGTCCAAAATAATTCGTAAAAGAAAGATGAAAATTGAACTATACATTTTTTTTCATGACAGAGACAAACTAAATAAACTGAACAATCAAACCATTTAATTCGAAATGAATTTGATTAAATAAAACCAAAACCTAATCATTTGAATAAAACCTCAAGATACAGCATCTACATTCTCTCTAATCACAAAACCGACAAATCTCCTGTATAGTTGCTTATCCCTCGATCAAACAATAAGGGCATGTTTGTTGGGCCATTGGAAATGAGCATGGACACGGAAATTAAACTAAAAATTACTGTTCACGTGGAAAAAAAAATTACGGTTCACGTAGAAAAATTGTGCCTGGAGACATATGAAGGAATGCGAACTCAGAGCTTGAAGCATATTGAATTGTGATCCATGCTCTGGTCAAAGCAAAAGCAAAGATTATATCTAAAACTGTGGAGGCCGTTTGATAATTCTTTAATGAATTACATCACCTAAGGTATTTCTCTTCTTGTAAGTTTCTTTTAAGTAAACGTTAGAGATCAAGCCATCTAATTATTTAATATTTATAAAAAAAATAATTTCGTTCGAATTTTGAACTTGTAGTCTCAACTTTTGTGTTTGAAGCCGGTCCGTTCGTAATATGTTGAAACAAACTTTAAAGAGACTTTGTGCATTGCAGATTTGAGCCGAATTGATTTAAATTCTAATTGAACAGTGAATTTAAACTCAGACTATCAAGTATCGGACTCATGTTTGCTCGCGTAATATTCCAAACAAGGCAGCTATTTGGGGTTGCTAAATACAAAAGTTCAATGAAGAAAAATAGCGCATATGGGTGCAAACGGATCAGATATTAGTAAAATTACATCTGTATCTATTTTTAATTTTCGGATACGTGATATTGGATATATACTTATATATTTTTATAATATATATTAAACTATATGGTATCTATTTACTTTTCATATACGGATAATTAAAATTTAAAACCATAAGGTATGATGCAGATATTTAGATATCAGATATCTAGATATCTGCATTTAATTTTCAGATACAAACGGATATTATTCAATCCATTTGCACCGTTAGTAGCACACTTGTACAAATTTATTGTGACGCAAAAATAACAACAGAAAAAAAACGAAGATGGAAACTAATGGACACTTTTGATAATATACCACTTTATTGATCATAATGCCACATCCTCGGAAGTAACATAATATTTAGGTTTTGATTTTGAGTGAATTTATGGTACTATGCATATCACGGATTAGTTTGTAATACGGATTAATATTTTTGCTTTTAAAATTCTAATGGTTAATCTGAACCATTCAAATCTCCGTATAAATATGTACTTGCAGACCGAATTTAATATTTTTAAATATTTTAAAGATAGGTAGAAAATCACTTGATCTGAAAATTTAGGACCATCCAAAAACAATGATATTTACCTATCTTAAAAAATAGTTAAAAGAATATAATATTCGGTTTGTAAGTACATGTTCATATGAAAATTATATTTAATTGTTCGAATCGACCATTAAAATTTTGAAAACGAAAATATTGATCCATATTACGGACCAAATTGTACTATGCATAGTACCATAGACTCACTCTTTGATTTAGACCATCCGAATCAATCCGGTGCGAAATAAAATGCACACGCTCCTTTAATAATCGTGCCTAAGTAAAACAAATGGTCTAAATTCGAAGGAACTCGGTTTTAACATTTAGGCATACGCTTGATACCAGATCATTTGCTGTGTGGAAAGCAAAAGCAAAAGTTTGTAAAATGAATATAAATACTATTATACTAATATTGAGAGAGTGAAAATACTGATTACAATTTTTACAAGGCTCGGTGGAAATTTTATTTAGTGTAGATTATGCATCGGTATTACAAATTCCATGGCAGTTTCTATTATAATTGTAGGAATGTATAAAAATTTCCAAAATAAAAGGTACAGACATATTATCATTCGCATTTAATTTTAAGTTTATTACAATTTACAGGAGTGTAAACTTTCTGCAATTAAAATGAGGTTAATTTAAAAGCAGTTGTCGTTTATTTCACTCTAAATTCAACGATGGTAGATGCTCTTATGTAAGCGCCGCTAGTTCGATCGGGCAGCAGGTACTTACAAAACTGGACATCTCCAGCAGTAAACCTTAAACCCTAAACCCAGTCCCCCATTCGCAACAATCATGGCCTCCGCCTTCCTCTTCCGTACTCGCTCCAGCTCCGACCACCTCCTGTCCCTTGTCCTTCAACTCCCACAAATTTTGATCATAACCCGTTCTATGGGAAGTGGGCCCCGCACTTTCCCCGGGGGCCTCACTAAGTGGCAGTACAAACGCATGCAGGAGAAGATAGCGCGCGAGAAGGCAAGCCGCCTCCTCCGCACCGAGAAACAGGTCTATCTCTCTCGTCTCCGCTCTGGGACCCGACCCGACCCGAGCAATCCCGAATCCAGGGACCATATCAAGGCTCTCGCGGATCGGTTCACCAAACCTGGCGCAGAGGATCTTTGGAACCAAGATGATGGACCCGTTCGTGATCCGCCTAAGAAGCTTCTAGAAAATCCACCCAGGATTCCTCAACTCAGTGCTTGTTCATTTGTTCAGAAGAGGGGATACTCTGCTGGGAGAAAATGGAGATGCAATCCATCGAGTGAAGAGGAATCAGGAATGGAATCGGAATCAAAATCAGATTCAGTCAGAGGTTTTAGGAGGATTCCAATGTTCAGTAGTGCAGCTTTGAGAGAGTCAGAGTCTAATGTGAAGAGGGAAAAGATACCGGATAAGGGAAGGAAGTGGCGGCGATCGAAGGAGGTACAACAAATTTATGATGAGTTTGCAAATAGAAAGGAGGCAGCAAGGATGGAGCAAAGATGGGAAAAGCCGAAAGGAGAGTCCGGCCTTTCCAAAAAAAGGTTCTGCTTATTTTTAAGGAAAAAAAAATTAAATATCCTTCCAGCAGTTTGAAACACAATGACTCCTATTATAGAACATTCCTGGTAACCTTTACATTAGTTGATATTATAGACTGACAATATCTTTAAATCTGAGACGGAGACAGTGCCAATTTTTGTTGTTGAAGTAAATAGGACTTTACTATCTTTGACGGTCGATTGATGCAATGTTTTATGAAAATGGTACATAGGATATAATTCTTTTCGAGTCACTAAAATGCATGGAGCATATGAAATTTATTCACGGTTAATGCTTCCATGTACTACTATGCTAGTGTTCAGCACGAAGTAATAGTAGACAGTATTTTAGGAAAATGGTCCATAGGATTTAAATTTTTTGAAGTCAATAAACTGTAGGGAGGAGATGGCATTTGGTCATGGTTAATGTATCCATGCACTGTTGTCAGACTGGTAGTGTACAATAGGAACTAATAGTAGCCCTCGGTACATAGTTTTTTAGGAGCATTAATCTTAAGTTTTAACTTTTATTTGGTGTGATGAGCCATTCACTACAATAATTTTCAATGAGAATTTTGCATTACCTTGCTTCAATTTCAGATTTGATGAATTTGGGATTTCTCCACTAACAGTAAAGGCACTCTCTGATTCTGGGTATGTATATGCAACTGTTGTGCAAGAGGCTTCTCTTTCTATTGGCTTAGAAGGTATTGTAAATTCTTTCCTTTACCTTGTCGATTATTTTAAGAATATGTATCATGGATGTAGGTTCATTATAATTTGACAAATAGTATGTACTGTTACTGCCAGGTACCTGGTTGTAAACAAAGATATTTCTAGACTAAATCATTACTATTTGTTTGTCTTGCCTTCATGCTTTACTTTTCTTTTGTTTCTAATAAATTAACTTTGCAGTTACCTTCTTTAATACCATGCAGGTCAAGATGTCTTAGTAAAAGCTAGAGCAGGGACCGGCAAGACTATTGCATTTCTGGTACATGATGTTCATAATTTAGAGAGACAATTTCCAAGGAATGATACGTGAATAATGTACTGTGTTTAGTAAATGCACATCAGTCAAGTCTAACTTATTGGCATCGCCCCAGATGGTACCTAATTATCTAATTGTTTCTTAGCCTCAGCAATCATGTAGTCTATTTAAGCCTCAGTTAATCTCAGTTTTTGAAGAGAACCTGACTTCAAATTTTGCCTCAGTTGTGCAACTAGACAAGAAAAAGAGTGAAAGACAAAAAGGGCTAGAAGTTCGTTTGTGTTACAATACCAGTGCATACATAGTGTTATACCAATATAGGGTCATTTGAAATGGTATGGAAATCCGATACCAATTCATGAAATTTTTTAATTTGACGAATGTGGTTTTTTTAATAAAAGTTACTATTAAAGATAAACAGATCCCAGCAATTGAAGCAGTACTGAAGGCAAAAGAGAGGAGCGTGAATCTCCGTGTACCTCCTATAACTGCTCTTGTTCTCTGCCCCACAAGAGAGCTGGCTATTCAACTGACAGCAGAGGCAAAAGTGCTTTTAAGGTACTGGTATTGTTCCCCAAACAGCTTAATCTGATAAGTCTGATAGATAAGGTTTTTTACTTTCTCAAGTTAAACTAGGTATTTTTGCATTATATGCACTATTAAAAGCCAGTGCTTCTAACCGAATTGCTTCCTTGTCAACACTACTGTAATGCTACCATAAATGCTCATTGTTTGAGCGTTAACTTTGGATTTAGGGATTAAAAAGCTTATCAGAACTAAAGTTGTCTACTTCTAACTGAATGTGTTTTTCCCATGATGCTATAATAAGGGTTCATTATTTTCAAATATCTGAAGGAAAAGTAGGGTGTCTTTTTCAAATATGAAAAAAATGGGTGCAATCTGTGCATATTGCAAGATGTTGGCTTTATTTGTGAGAGAATATTTTTATAGTTTGTATAATTAATCGTGTGCTGATGTTAGTAAGGGCCTTGATGGTTTTGAGCTCAGAACCTCTTGCTTGTAGAGTGTTGATTATGTATACTAACCTAGGAAATGCCATACAAATAAAGCTTTTAGCACAAGTAGTTTGATTACTATTTTGTATTCTTCTCAACAGACATCATGAAGGGATCGGCGTTCAGTCGCTTGTTGGTGGCACCAGATTTAAGCTTGACCTGAAGCAGCTCGAATCAAGCCCCTGCCAGGTTTTATTTCACTTTGATATATATTTTAGAAGGGTTTTCTCAGGCATGTGTGACTGGTAAAGCATGTGTCATACTACCATTCCTTTGAATGAGGAATTCAGATTTGAACTACTATTCAAGTGTGCACATAATTCTAAATTGATCATAATATACTGACAAGATTGCCTAATTTATCCTTATTAACTCGTAATATAGGAATTGTGTTTCCATGCTGAATCAAAGAGACTGTACAATTCTACCAAAACATTCTCTATTATTTCACGTGAAAGTGATATAATGTTTACAGATGGTATCTTACTCGTGAAACATGAAATAAGAGAGGTTTAAGTATACAGAAATTAGTATAACAAATGGGAAAATGTATAAAAATTATATGGGTGGATTGAAGTAGTTTTTGCTGGTAAGATTAAATCATTAATGTTATTCAACGGACTAAGTCTTGCCTTTTGTACATGATTGTTCCACTTCAGATTTTAGTGGCAACGCCTGGCAGGCTACTAGACCATATAGACAATAAAACCGGGTTTTCTGTTCGATTAATGGGTTTAAAGATGCTTGTGCTGGATGAAGCTGATCACTTATTGGATTTGGGTTTTAAAAAAGATATAGAAAAAATCGTTGATTGCCTACCACGTCAGAGGCAATCTATGCTGTTCTCAGCCACAATTCCCAAGGAGGTATTCTATTTCTATCTTTTTCCCAATTCTCTTCCTTTGTTATTGTCTGAAAATTGAAATTATGTATGGAGAATGATATGTGTTGCAAAGAACTGTAATATCTGCTCTATATGCTTGTAGAGACTGGAAATTTGGTCTTTTGCAAATTTGTAATTCACCCAAAGTTTTATCTTCATTTTACCTTGGATTGTGCTATTACAAGTCTCGACATTATCTAAGTTTCACTTATTATCCTTCATTTGTGCAACAAAAGCCCAGTTGATCGAATTCAAACTCAATCTAACCTGATTCTGAACTTTGCAACCTAACACAAAACAAGTCGACAAAACTATGAAGTGGCTGAGCTGGTATGGATTGTAAGTATGACTGACAGGGTATGGCATTGAGTTGCAACTTAACACAGAACCAGACAACAGAAAGCATCTATGGTTATAAAGTGGTCAATCCAGCAAGATAACACAGGACGTTAGATATGGTATTTAAGATGGATGCATTTGTTAATTTTATAACAGATAAGGCGGGTGTCTCAGCTTGTATTAAGGAGTGATCATGTACTTGTGGATACAGTTGGCTTGGGAGTTGAAACTCCTACCCAGGTAGCTTACTATTTATTACATAAAGAGGGATTATGTATTTGTGGTTGCACACGTGATGAGTGACAAATTCTACCTTTTAAGGAATCATCTTTTACATTATTGTTGCTCTCAAAAGTATCAAAATTCTTTTTTCTTTTTCTTTGGATTGATTTTTTGTAAATTGAAAGTCTAGCTTTTGATCACTTTCTGACAAAGTTATGTGACAATTGTGTGTTCTTCTTTTAGTGATTTTACCTCTGATCTACCACCACCTCTGCCAACCTTTCTTTTGGATGATTTCACCTGTACCAGCCAAACCTTAAATTACCGCATATATCCCTACAAAATGAGAAACATCAAGCTGAAAAGTATTTTGCATACCCCTTCTTTTCTTGGAAAAATCTCCAGACCGCTGTTCTATGTAGTTTAATGAGGGAGACGTTTTTTAATTTGAAGAAATTGAGATAGAAGAGGGTATGTAGCTATATACTGAGGATTGTACAATGTTTTTCCTTTTTCAAGGGTAAACATAGTAATGGGATGTTCTAAGAAATAAAAATAATGCTATTGCTTTGATTTCATGTTCTCGAGAGTATGTTTGGCGTCCATGAGTTGACCTATTAGTTTTTTGCAGGTGATCCAGTCATGTCTTGTAGTACCACATGAGATGCATTTTCATATGCTATATCGGCTTTTGTTAGAACATATTTTGGAAGAACCAGATTATAAGGTATACTATCTTTCCTTTTTATTCATCATTTTTGCCTTGGTGCAACTGGCCTCTTTTCTTCCAATTGTGTCTTTATTAATTTACTAGTATGCATCTCCAAGCGCCTCATCTACTTTGATGATTTGTGGACTGAATGGCATATCTGGGGTAGTTTGGTGTATAAATTGAAGAAAAAAAATGGACAAGTATTAATTTTATTGGTTTTCTATGCAGTGCAGGGATGTGCATGTTTCTACATGAGCATTTTTATTGAATGAACACATAGAACCTGACAGCACAGTATATTTTCCAGGTAGTTGTCTTTTGCACAACAGCAATGGTGACAGAGTTCACTTTTATAATGCTGCGAGATCTAAAATTGAATGTGAGAGAAATACACTCAAGGAAGCCCCAACTTTACAGGACCCGCATATCTGATGAGTTCAGGGAATCCAACCGCCTCATTCTAATTACATCTGATGTCACTGCTCGTGGGGTTAATTATCCTGATGTTACCCTTGTAATTCAGGTAAACTCATATCAAATTCTCTCTAGCTTATCTTTATCTTGCTTGTTACCAAATTGGGTACTTCATATTAGTTTTTTTTTTTTTTAATGTTTGGGTTGTGCTGCATAAATAAATTGCAATCTCCACTGGTAGGTGTGGTACCTATTCTCTTAAACGATAGTTGTTGTGCTGGTTGCACTTTTGCAGGAGTCACTTGGCCATATCTTGTGATTTATATGTTAGCATCATTTTTGCTCTGAAGCTAAAAAGTAGAATAAAAGAGGTTTTTTCTGAGGTCACATTGAATCCATTAAAAGTTTTGTTAGGTTCATATAGATACTGAAAGGGGTATCAGATTTGCCAATCAGGTATTCACATTCTTGCACTCAATGTTTTCAGGTTATGTGATGCATCTTGTCTTGCTTCTTTTTTTCCCAGGTTGGTATTCCTTCAGATAGAGAGCAGTACATCCACCGGCTTGGAAGGACAGGTCGCGTTAGTAAAAGTGGAAAAGGAATTTTATTGCTGGCTCCTTTTGAAGTGTATTTCTTGAACGATATACAAGATCTCCCATTAGAGAAGCTTCAAATGCCTCGGCTTGATTCAGATATGAAGCAAAAGGTTAGGGTTTAAGACATCACTGATTTTCATATATGGAAAGATTTCCATGTTTTGTTGCCAACCCAAAAATTGTGTAATCATCCGCGAGACAAGAAGTATTACACATGAGCAATAACATGGAAAATATTCTCCTATTCCTGTTACTCTCTCTATTTTTAAAAGACATCCATAGTGCCCCCACTTTCTGAATTCATCACCTAAAGTAACTCAAATTTTGAGTTTTAGATCTGGACCGTCAGATCTGTTTTGGCACAAATATTAAAGGGACCCATGCATTTCACCTCGGGCCGTATTGGCATGAGTTCTGATCGGACGTTCCTGATCTAAACTCAAAGTTCAGAGGATCTGGACTCCCGCTTTATCCCCATTTCTACAGAGGTGGAATAATTTGGAGATATGTGATATTTCATGTCTAGGTTAAGAGGAAAATAGGCCAGGTGGATATATATGCTCCTTTACTTTGTGAGGAGCATGCACAAGAAGTGTTGTTTTACATGGTATAATAATTTGTCGCACGCAGGGGTGCACGTTAAATTGCCTATTTGCCTATGTTGGTTTTCCTTAAGAGCTGCAATCAAAATGCATTAAACTTCCTTACACTTATTGAAATTGTACCTGAAAAACTGGTAACATACTGGTTGTTCCTATTGTTGAATTTACACATTTGACACAATTTTCTTTCACAAAAGGTTGAAGAGTCGATAAAAAGGGTTGACAATACCATTAAAGAATCTGTGTACCATGCATGGCTTGGGTACTACAACTCAATAGGGGATATTGGTCGCGACAAGACCGTGCTTGTTGCCTTGGCCAACCGGTTCTGCCATTCAATTGGACTAGATAACCCACCGCCTCTCTTTAGGAAAACTGCTATCAAAATGGGTTTGAAGGGCATTCCTGGAATACGAATATGTAAATAAACCAAGTTATTTTTTCTTATTTTTAGCGAGTGTTAATTGACACGAGCCTTTTTATTTTTTATGTAAAACTATAGATAGTTTGATAGTTGCAATGTCCTGTAATATCCATTATGAATTCTACAAGTATTAAATTTCTTACTCTTATCTTACTCATATTTTATTCCTTGTTTGGTTATTTAAGTCATTGTTTAAATTAATCCGCCTAGAAGAGTAAGACATTGGGTATGAACCTCTGTATTATGACAGTCAGCTACAGGCTATGCAAGTTAATTCATCTAAAGTGGTGGATTAACTTATTCTGAATTACTCCATTTATTCCTGTTTGGCTGTTTTGCTTCTTTTTTAATTACTTATTGAGTCTCCACAATTAAATGTGGCCTAGAGTTTAGATGAAAGGCCGTGCACTGTTCAATTTGGACGTCCAGTTTATGGAATTCGCACCCTCTGAGATATCTCAACTTTTGCTGGTTTTTTTTTTTTTGAAATTTTAACCGTTCAAATACGTTTTGCACGTGTCTCAAAGCAAACATAATACGGGACCCTGCGCTATCCCCTAATAGGCAATTAGGCATCGGACTCACGCAAAGGTTAAAGTTGGTCATTCAGAGGAAATTAGAACTTTTAAATCTTTGACATTGATTCTTATTATTTGGGTATTTGAATATATGGGCGTTTGGTCTAGTGGTATGATTCTCGCTTTGGGTGCGAGAGGTCGCGAGTTCGATTCTCGCAACGCCCCAATTTTCCTATCGTTCGTTGGTTTTAGGCGGGAGTATTATTTCCGCACGATCAACCTTTTTCGCGTGAATGGAAACGGATTCAAAATTTAAAATCTATTGCGTTTCACCTATATATACGCGATTCGTCTCTCTCAATTCAAGCACTTGCTTGATCGCGAGTGAGAGAGCGAGATGAAGTCGTCTCTTCAAACTCCTAAACCACTCCCAAAATCCAAATCGAGAGAAAATTCGACTCCCGCCTTCACCTCTCTCCCTTCCCACGTCAAAACCTCCGATCTGACCTTGAGCGCCATTCCAAGGCATCAAAAGGTCTTTCTCTCTCTGTAGGAATTAATGTTTTTCGTGCATTCTTCTCTGTACCTAACCTCCATAAGATTTTTTTTGTAATTGTAAATCAATCAACACTTGCTTAATATTTCTGATCTTCCTCTCAAACTTTCTCTTTTTTTTTGAACTTTCAGATCAGACCGAAATCACTAGATACAGATTTCCTGGCTGCATCTGAGCATCTCTTGTCAGATCTGCCCGATCCTTTGATGATCTCTGGTGAATCGGGCTTAAGCAGCATCACAGTTGAGGAAAAGGTCTCTCTCTCTCTCTCACACAGAACTTCAATGTTTCCTAAATTGAGCATAATTTTATTTCTTTCCTTCTTTTATTCTTCGTTATTAATCTGAGTGTTCTCTTTCGATCTTTAGCTAATAATCATCCTTTGCTATTTATTCTGTTACTGTGACATCTTTTTTTTTCTTTTTTTTTTTTCTCATTGTTTTCATCCTTGCACTTTCAGTTAGCCTCCAATTCAGACTGCTTGGCTGGGTCAGAGAATAACCTGCCAGATCCGTCTCATCTAGTTATGTCCTCAGCTAGTTCATCCACATCCGAGTATTCATCTCAGGTATGTTCAATCTCAACAATTAACTTCTTTACCAGGAATCTTTTTGTCTAAATATGATTTCTTAAAACTGACTGTAAATTACAGTTTAGATTGGATCAATTTAGTCTAAAATACCATTCCTGAGGCTTTAAGCTTAAACATATTAACAGTCACTGAGGATTAAGCTGATATCTTATTTCTTTATTCAACTGTTTGCTTCTGAAGAAGTTTAGGCAAATAAATGTATATTTAAACCTCAAATTGTCAAATCAAACCGTAGATAAACTCTGGGAATATTTATCATTACTTTTTATATTACAAATGTATCTTGTTCTTAGATAAATTGCCTATTTTTATTGATTTCTCCTTTACTGTATTTGTTCTGTAACTCCTTTTTTTGAAGGATTTGTTTTTTTTTTCTTCTTCTTCTCAACCAGCAGAAACATCTGTCATTTGAACCCAAGGCAAATGCTGAAAGTCTGAATAAAGGGAAAGGTGAAACGGTGATATCAGCCTCAGATCTGATTAAAAAAGCACTTGCCGAGATCAGTGGATCAAAAGATATCACTGATGATACAAAGAAAATAATGGATGCAATGTTTGAGGCAGCAGTACAGCAGTTTGAAGGGGGGCAGATTAATGTGAGCACAGTGAGATTGACTAAT
Source organism: Carex arenaria (assembly GCA_964058825.1). NCBI lineage: Eukaryota > Viridiplantae > Streptophyta > Magnoliopsida > Poales > Cyperaceae > Carex > Carex arenaria. The sequence goes on along the minus strand of CAXKVW010000468.1, from coordinate 231,415 downwards.
CCTGTTTTCATGGCTAAGCTGCGCATTGCCTTCCTACTGTTAGTCATCTTGTTTTTAGCTGTGCGTCTTCTGTTTAAGTTTTGGTTTGTGGGAGATCAGGATTGGCCTTATGGATTAACACCTACTTGATATCTCTGCAGTAATCTTCATTGAAACTTGGTGAAATTGATCACAAAGATCATGTTGATTTCTAGTAAACTAAAGAATTGATACTTGTCAGTGGAGTTGTATAAATGGTGTTTGTTTTTTGTTTTTTGTTTTGCTTGGTTAAAAAATGGATTCAGAATATACCCACGATTCAATAATTGTTTGATCATCGTTCATTGTATTCAATTTCAGTAAGAGAAATTTAAACTGCAGCTATGTTTATAAAATGAAATTTTGTGATAAACCAGTTAACAGCGAGAAATATAGATACTTTCTGTGCTATCACAAAAGTCAGATCCAACTTGCAAATGTAACAGTTATATTAACAAAAGCTTCTTGGTAACTCACATCCTAATAAAAGTAGTGGAACCCAAACGTGCATCTGATATAATGGAACAGCCTATTACAATTTACAAACATAGCACACTCCACACCACATGATTGATAATTTACTCAAACCTCTTTTCGACTTTTCACATATACTTAGGCGCTTGTACCACAACACCATGTTTTATTGTTTGGAACGGCACCTGTGTTGTGATACTTTGCCGCCTTCACTTGCGCTTCAATCAATGCTTTCCCACGCTGGGCCTCTACGTCAGCTCTCTTCATTTCTGCCTCTTTATGTATCTTTGCCATTTTGTTTTTCAACTTCTCTGCATACTCTGCCTTCTTCTTTTCTAACTCTTCCTGTGCATATAATTCGAGAATTTTGCTTATTAATCCACAGTAGTTAAATATAAGATTGAAAGGAGATTTTATCAGGTGTACCTCATTTCTCCTCAGCTTTGCTTCAATATCTGTCCTCTTTGTGTTCTCCCATGAGAGAATTGACGACATCTCCTTTCGAGCTCTGTTTTTTTGCATCTTAGTCAAATTACTTTAAAGATATAAAACTCTTATATACCACAGCATATTTTATAAAAAGGGAGACAACACCACTAAGAGAACCATAGCAAGAAAAGCTTCCACTTACGAATAAAACTTAAAACTGTCAGTAAATGAGCTGCAGGCCAATCCTGACAGTAAGCCTTAAATTCCAGTGAGATTAAAACTGTCAAGCTCTAGCATGACTTAGCAAAGTGTCTAATGTTTCTAATCTTAGCATCTCATACACACTGAATAAAATTCCTACCAAAATTGCCTAGCAATTAGCTATTAGGATTCCCATTATTTCTGCCATAGTTTACATATTATGTTTCCTTTGTTTAATCTTATTTTATTCTACAAATTTGAGTCCTTGTTTAAATAAAGATATTCCAAACTGTCTTCAAGAAAAACAGAAAGAAAAGACTCCAAAACTGATACAACATCATGACAGAGCTTACTGGCATGATGCAAAATTCACTTGGTCACAATTTCCTATTAGTAGCAAACGGTATTCTACATGAGTAAATCAATCCTAAACTAAAATTATTCACACATTTGCATGAATTATATCTGCATGACACCTTGGTCTCACCCAAAATGCAACAAATTTAAGAAGAGATACATTGACCGGATCAGATCATCTTACCTGTTATCAGCCTTGGTCTTCTCACTATCCTCCCATGCCTTGATTATAGAAATTTTCTTGTCTGTTTCTATCCTTTTGAGACCGGACTCTGCAAAATTGAAAGCAACAATATCACTATTATCAGACACAGTCATGAAAGCAGAATGAATAACAGAAATTTCAGTCCCTTTACCTCTCGCTGCTGGGGCCCTTGATGCCTTCTCTGGTGAATAGGTACTTTCTATTGCCGGGGCCTTTGAAGCCTTCTCTGGTGAATAGGTACTTTCTATTGCTGGGGGCCTTGACGCCTTCTCTGGTGAGGTACTTTCTATTGCTGGAGCCCTGGACGCCTTTTCTGGTGAGTAGGTACTTTCCATTGCTGCAGCTCTTGATGCCTTCTCTGGTGAGTAGGTACTTCCTATTTCTGGTGAGTGAAGGAAGGTCAAATAAGATAAATCTTCCAGAATATCAACTGGTAACAGATTCCATAACCATGATTGAAAATTATATTATAAGTTATGCATTTTCTTTTCAGGGTTAAATTTAAGTAACCAAAAGGCCATGAAAATCACAAAACTCTTAAGTGATTTTTCTTTTTCTTTTTTATTAAAGGGGTTTAGGGTTTAGACTTCTCATATTTTATTTCAGTTATTTTCCCCCAGAAATTAACTAGGAGTAGCTTCTAAAAGCTACGATATATAGTTCTTCTATCCTCAATTAAAGAGACAATTTAACGATAAAAGGAAAAAAAAAAGAAAAACAAGAATATAAGTGTAAAACTAACTATTCTCCAAAGAGTGATCTTTGGTGACATCAGAACCGATCCTCTCCTCCGCCGCTGATTGTGGGACCTCCTCCGATGCTTTCGAAGGAGGTGGTATGTACGTTATGTTATTGTGTTCCTCCATTTTTATCTTTGTTTATTTTTCCTGATCTAATCTCCTCCTGGGTGTTTGGTTGGGGCGAGAGAGTTCTATACTTTGTACTGCTGCCGCTTTTTGAGGGCAATATTTTGGAAGCATTAATAGATGCTCGGTGGGGACGGATCCGTATCCTCTCTATTACTACAGAGGATGCGCATCACTTTACGGTTTGAGATTAAATCTCAGCCGGTTTGAGATTCGGGTGACTATTGGGGGCAGTATTATTGGACTTTGAGATTCGTGCCAGGTTAAATGAATCGTCCGGATCTATTCAAAAGGAAATCATTCTAAAAGATTCCCTTTTGCGGTACTACACCGGATACGAATTCCGGTGGGGACTTGCCTTAAAAGAGAGTAGCGATATAAATAAAACACATTTTAGCTTTGCTGTCTGCGAGATTGTGACCTTTGCCAGCAAAACTGTCATTTTAGCACTGCTGTGACTTTTGTAAGTAAAATTGGGACAGAGATCACTGTTCCCAGGGTAAGATTTTTCTGTCCCAGTGAGACTGCCAAGTGGATTCAAACAGATTTATAAATTTAAATATTAGTTTTTAGTTTTAATGTAGTCCATATTTTAGTGATTCAGAGACAGAAAAATTATGCCCCCTAGATAGCAGAGAATTCAGTCCCGTAAAATTGTACTGGCCGATAAATTTTTGTATTATAACATTTTAAATTAGATATAGGAGTGCTAATGTACTATATTAGTAAAAAGTTAACCCAATCTTAAACTACAAAATAACAAGAGATTTGTAATGTTTTATTTATCCGGTGTTTTTTTTTACCAAAGAGACAAAGTAGAAATACTCAAGAGTATGCCCAGTAAGAATATAATTATCATTTATGTATTCCAGTTATTAGCGCAATGGCCAATTTTGAGAATCAGTCGGTCTACTGGCAAAGGAAATACACATAGTGAAAGATTGTGAAATTCGGGTGAAAATTTTCATATAAATATTAAAGAATTAGATGATTTGATTTCTAATTTTTACTAAAAAAAAATATATATATATATATATATATTTAATTTTATATTAATAGTATTAAAAAATTGAAAATTAATTTGATTTTTTATTCATAGATGTTAATGGTTTATTGCGGCTCATTGCAGCTGAAGAGTTGGGAATCCAATTCGGTATAATCGAGTTGGCGTTTTCGAAGAATTATTGCGGTTTTATTAATTTTGAAAATTTATGAAGATGATGCTCCAGCTTTAATTTCTCTCATTTTAATTAAGAATCAGAATTTATGGAGTCGGCAGACAGCGGCAAAATACGAGCCCGCAACTTCTGCTCTTTTGAGTTTAATAGATCTCGGCCGTCTGATCTGGATCGGAGCCAATCTGGCCCACACTTTTTGACGCACTGATCCCTTTAATATTCGTGCGGATCTCAATCGGACGGTCCGAATCTATAAACGCACGTTCAATTAATGCAGAGGATCGGATACATCTGATAAAAAGATAATGAATCAATGATGCATGGTATGGTGTGCTGGCGAAAGAGCACGTCTTTTGACCTTTTGACCAACATACGTGGCGAACCTCTAGTTCTTTCCAGATTAGAACACCAGACTTGTCGATATTAGGATATTGGGAAAATTTGTTATGTGCCACTCAAAAACTTCAAATTTGTCAAAATGCCACTCAAAAACTCATATTTGTCAAAATGCCACTCAAACTCAATCTCTATTTTTTTTTTGCCATTATCCCTATTTTGACTCAATTTTTAAATTCTGATATTTCAAAATGACTAAAATGCCCCTGCAGATTTTTATTTTTTATTTTTTTTAGACCAACTTAAAACCCAAACTCAATTTAAAACCAACTTAAAACCCATCTCTCTCGAACTCCTCTCTGTCGAACTCAAAACTCAAAACCCCTCTCTCAATTCTCAACTCAAGTCACTCGACAGGACTCGTGTAGGCAAGAGACGCCATCTTCTCTTTGGAAGACACTGCGCGACAGGACTGAAATTCCTCCTTTGCTACCTTCGCTTGCAGACGCCACCTTCTCGCCGCCACCTTCCCCCGCCACCTTCTCGCCGCTCCGTCGACAGTCGGTGATGCTCCAGGTTAGATTCTCCACTGAATGTTGGATCAATCGCTCCCACTCATGTACTAGTAGCGCTAAACAACAACTACTTTTGTCTGTTACCAGTACCAAAGAGATTCCACTTGAAGAATAGTAGTACTGGTAACAGATAGTACTCGCTACTGGTAACAGATAGTACTCACTTGAAGAATAGCGCCAATTATTTTTAATCAAATTTGACAAGGAAGCAGATTTTATTTGAATTTGTTTTGCTTTGAGCGTCGATTTCGTTGAAAGAAAAAAAATACGAAGATGTTTATAGGAAAATGCAGAAATCCTAGCTGTCCCTGGAGAGTTCATGCCTCTGTTATCTGTGCAAGCAATGTTTTCAAGGTAAGCCTGTATACTTAGCTACTCATGTAAATTTATGTAGTTATGTATTATCCTATAACATAATATGAACTAACGAAAACTCATGTAATTATAGGTGAAGGTGCTACCACATGAACACACTTGTCCATCAACTACTATGGTCGACGGCAAGATGACTTGTAAGTCTTGGGTTTCGGATAGGGTGACTGATTGGATGAAAAAGAATCCATTGGCTGGAGCCAAAGACGTCAAAAACAAGTTAGAAGATGAGTTTCATGTGAAGGTGAGCTACAACAAAGCTTGGTATGGTAGAGAAGCTGCTCTTAATCAAATTCATGGGTCATGGGAGGGGAGCTTTGAAATCTTATATCATTATAAGCGAGAATTGGAGAAGAGATGTTCTGGAAGCATTGTTGAGGTCGATATTGAGAGAGTTGGCAACAAGATACGTTTCAAGAGAGTATTTGTGGTGCTTAAGCCATGCATAGATGGATTTTTACATAGTTGCAGACCATATCTAGGCATTGACTCGACTCATTTGACAGGTATGAGTATCACGTCTATTTTGCCCAAATATTATCCTAAATTGGTAAATAATTTTCAATATGAATAATTTGGCAGGAAAGTACAAAGGTCAGTTTGCAGCTGCTGTTGGGATCGATGGGCACAATTGGTTGTACCCTGTTGCATATGGAGCGTTCGACTTGGAGACCACTGATAATTGGGTGTGGTTTCTAAGAGATAATTCAGTTTTATAGATAATTAAGAGATTAAGAGATTCTGTCTTTATAGATAATTCAGTTTTACTTATGTATATTCAATTTCTTTGAAGCTATCCTAAAAAAAATTAATAGTCTTTGAAGCAATAGACCCATTGGGTCAACAGAAATGGATTCATTCTACTCATCATGTGCTAAGTCAGAAAAGAGAAAAAGAACTTGTTAGTCAGCCTACCATCAATCCATAAATCACATAAACATTACATGCCTACCATCAATCCATAAATCATCACAAAAATTACAATTACAATAAGAAGAAATTTTATCGTCTCCGAGGTTGCGATCCGCTTATAGTTCTCCTTCTTGATATCACCAATCTCTTCTTCCATATCACCGATCTTATTATTTAGTGATTCCATTTCATTCTTGAGAAATGCAACCATCCGTGAGTGCTCGTTCTTCATTTGTACGATCTCATGTTCTAATAGATCATTCACCGCATTGCTTTGCATTCCAAATAGACCGATATTGCAAAGATATACCTCGTAATCTTTCTCCCACTTCCAAAATCGACAATTATTCTGCAATTTTATATACCTCGTAATCTTTCTTCCACTTCCAAAATAGATCATTTTGAATCCGTGAGCTTAACTAATTTAAAAAAAATCACTTACAATTTTGTGATTGTCGCATTTGTAGAAAGGTTTTCCCGGGTTCGCATCCGTAGTGCTCACAAACCACTTCACATAAATTCCACAGTATGGACATTCCACGAGCGGCAACTTCCTAACTTCCGACGGCGTCCCACTTGAAGACATCGATGGTGAATTGCTGCTGTGCTTCGGACCAAGGTAAGGTCGATGCATGCTTCCAGACGAGAATAGTGAATTAGTTACTGTAACAGACAGTAGCTGTTAGAACAAAAATTGGTACTGGTGACAGATAGTAGCGAATAGTACAACAAAAAATTTCCCTTTTAGGAAACAGAAGAGAACTGGTACTGATATTCAAAATGATAAAATTACTGACAAGTACAGGGGCCCAAAAGGTGGTGTTACAATACTCATCATGGTTACAATACCAGAATATAAAAATGAGATGTCAAATAAACCCAGATCTGCAAACTAAATCCTCAAATGATACAGTTATCATTTTCCCCTGCAAAAATATGATACCATTAGAACACACAAGGAGCTCAAAGCACTAGAGCAAACCATTGTTAGTAAGAGTAATCAATGTTTGGGTACACCCCACAACAGAAGATATATCATGCATGATTTAAGCTCCTCACAAATTGTACGAATTTCACTTTAGTCTCGAGCAAATCTGGGCCAAATGTCAAACAAGACTGTTGCAAATATCTGCCCTTGTCCGACTAATTTTAGTAAGGTGAGGAGAACTAATTGAGAATGCACGGGCAATCATTAAAAGCAACTGCCTGAATCTGTACAATTTTGTATAATTTGTTGACAGTTTCTATAGTCATTACAGTTTGCAATTGTCTTATATTTGTAAATTAGTTCTTTTTAATTGCTTACTACCATATGTGCTTTTCAATTTATTCTATACATTTTGTACAACTTACCACAAGTTCCATAGACAACTATAGAAACAAAATTAAAAAACAATTCGAGAAAATGTTTTGATGAATTACAGAGACATCTTGCTACTTGATTTTATACCAAAATACCTCAATTCACCTCTCAATTATATTTGACATTACTAACAGTATTGATAAAGATGATTATTCTTGTCATATTATTACAATAGAAGAAAACAAGTGACTAACCCAAGGACTTTCTGGTATTTTTTTTCACATTAATTTCATCAGCATCATCCAGCACCAAATTCATGTACTCATCAAAACCCTATTAAACATGAGGGATTCTGTTAGTACAGCTAAATATTAATTTTGATAAAAAAAATCAACCTATAAATAATGCAAATCCTATATTCAATACACCACTGTCAGTCAGTGGCTAGTAATTGGATACGAATGCTTTCGTCCCGGGCTCACAAATGGCGATATAGCTCCTTTTATACTATTTTGCAATGATAACAAGCTTACCAATTTTATAGTGTATATCAAAAGTATATACAGCCCTTTGATCCCTGGCTAAAAGGGTCAGAGACAACAAAAATTGAACTGGTACTGGTACTAATACTGATAAAATAGAAAATCTGGTACTGATAAAACAGAAGTACCTGTTAGAACTGGTACTGGTACTGATAAAATTGAACTGTTAGTGAACTGGTTGATAATCTAAACAGAAAATTACTATTTCTTTCCCTAGAGTGTTCAATTTGTGAACTGGTACTGATATTCCAGCACTCTATTTCCAAAATAAAAAAAACCCCAAAAAAAAGAAGAGAATTAAAGGTTCAGCAAATACTGACCAAATATGCAGGGCAGCGACGGCCTACAAGGAAGCGACTGCTGACGCGACTGCTGAGGGTGGTGATGGCAGTTTCTCAGACGAACTCACAGAGCGACGGCCTAGGTTTGGCGAGTAGTAGATGGGTACCGACTGCTCAGGGCAACGACGGCCTAGGGTGGCGATGGCAGTGTCTCAGACGAACTATCGAACTAGGGTGGGCGATGGCGATGTCACAGAGAGAGAGAGGAGTTCGAGAGAGAGGGGTTTTAAGTTGGTTTTAAATTGAGTTTTGGTTTTAAGTTGGTCTAAAAAAAAAAAAAAATCTGCAGGGGCATTTTAGTCATTTTGAAATATCAGAATTTAAAAATTGAGTCAAAATAGGGATAATGGCAAAAAAAAAATAGAGATTGAGTTTGAGTGGCATTTTGACAAATATGGGTTTTTGAGTGGCATTTTGACAAATTTGAAGTTTTTGAGTGGCACATAACAAATTTTCCCTAGGATATTTATCAACTGGTCCCCTACAAATTGAAGGAGAGAAACATTTTGTCAACTGGTACTCCGATGTTTCTTAATTTACATTCTTCAATGGGATTTTGGAATAAGGCATTATGGCCCTTCAGCTTCACTAACATATTGTACTGTACCAGAAAGACATATTGCCAACGAGGACGGTTCCAATGCACCCAAAATTATATGTTCTCATTTGCATCCAATCATTTATCTTTATTTTTAAAGTCCGAACAGGTCGATCCAAACCAATCAACATGACCTTCATAATAAAATATGCTTGGAGACCAAAATTTATATTTTTTATAATTTCTTTGCTATTTTTTAAAATAGGTACAAAATCATTTTATCGGATGGTCCAAAATCTCCTTAAAACAATAATTTTGTACCTATTTTAAAAAATAGTAAAATAATCTAAAAAATATAAAATTTGGTCTCCAGGTATATTTTATTATTAAGATCATGTTGAACGGTTCGGATCAACTATTCGGACTTTGAAAATAAAGATAAAGGTGATAAAGGATTGGGTGCAAATAGAAGAATAGAATTTTGGATGCATTAGAACCCTCCTCATTGTCAATTGCTCAACCTAAAGATTGTTTGTGAATTTTTTTTCTGTCGCTCAGAATTTAACTGTTTTGTTTTTCATTTTTAATATTTGTACAGAATTTATTTTTCAAATATACATAACTTATATTTTATATATATTAAAATTCGTACCAGCACGTTGAACAAGACCTCAGTTCAGGACAAGCGAACTGATTTTCTTTCAACCTAATTCTTTACGATCAACAAAAGGATAGTCTGGTCAGAAGATGGAGAAAAAAGGGGAAGAGAGAACAGTACCACTGAAGTGAACTGTTGAAGATATTGAAAATACTTTTTAGGCTTCATGCTGTGTATGAGTTATTTATATTGTCATTTTAATGTTATTATTTTTATGTCGTATAAAACCAAAACAATATAAGTGGGGACATAAGGTGCGCATTGGATTTGGAACTCATATGTGAACTTCGTTTTGATCTATTGATCGTTTTAGCATTATGATCTTTCATTGAGTGAACTTCAAATTTGACAAGATAGTAGTAGATCCGATGCCCATCGGACCTATTTTTAGACTCAATTAGCTCTAACACCGTACGATTAGCATTAAAATTAGTGCGCACAGAAATTAAAACAGACCTGCACGGATTTTAATGTACTTAGCAAGGATCTTGATGCAATCAAAGAATCATTTCACCCATCGAACCAAAATAGGTCAGATGGGCATCGGACCTACTCTGAATTCCTTAAGTTATTCTACAAGTAATGGTTAGCATTTAGCAAAAACCAGTACATGTCCCACTGGAGCGAGGAAAAAGGATAAAACATTTCAAGTTACATAGTACCCTAATAGTTCATACTTCATACTAAAGTGATACTGTCAAAGCCACTAGTCAAAAGAAACCAGCATTCAGAGCCACATACCAAAACCTTACCAAGCTAGAACTACAGGACACTAAATTATTACATCCATTGTCAAACAGTTAAACAAAAGACAATTTTAGTTTGTCACCTGCTACACTCAGTGGGAGCTTGATTGAAATTCTAAACACTACTTTAGATCTCATCATAAATATACAAAATCATTAGTTGTTCAACAAAATTATAAATGATACTTTTTTCCCACATTTCTAAATCCCAAGAATCACAAAATTGACAAAAAAAAAATAGGCACCTCATTGTATTAATAAATGTGTTCACGTGTTCAAGCCCCATTAGACAGAATAAAATTCCTAAATTCTCTTTCCAAAGAAAGGCTAACATCAATTATCAACCTCCATTGCTTGTGCAACTTTCGCTTTCGTCAGAGCAGACAATTTGGTCTTCAGCTTCTTCCCCACCTTAAATTTTCCTCCCTTTCTTTTCCCCGCACTTCCATCAACCTATAATAAAAAGAAACAAAATAAGCTAATCAATATCCCCAATTGAAAAAAAAAATTTGTTCAAAATAGGAGCAATTTCAAATGTGCCGCCACAAAAACTTAGAATGATCATGCATATGCCTCTAAAACTAAAGAATTTACATATCATGCATGACAAAAATCTAACGTTTTCCATTTTTATAATGAATTCAGAAAATGCATTAAGCTTTTTTCTCACTTTTCTCTACAAAAATCAGATATGAGGACATCTGCAGTATATGAGATGAGGTCAAGTGATACAGGAGGTGATTAAGGAGACCATATATATGAGAAACTCAAATCTCAAACCGGGACACTCATAAAAAATTTCATACTATAATAGATGCCACATATTGGATGCTTTTATTTCTACTTGTATTTACTGAAATCAGGATTTTGGCTTCAAATGGTATCAAATAAACTGAAGCTGTACCAAAACAGATAAATACTGGTTCGCCCATTAACACAGCTAAGCCCTTAAATGTGCAATCATAGATCAGACTTACTGGTATTCCATATTAAACTCTACTTAGAGAGAACAGTGTTTTATTTTACTAAATGCATCATCCTGAATTTGAAGTAATCAGCTAAATGTGTATAAAACAAAAGATGGCAATGAGTATAAAAACTGAAGAGCAAGACAAACCTTCATCTTGGTTTTGCTGGCCTGTAGCTTCTTATCCCTCTTTTCCTTCTCTGCTTTCTCTCCTGATACCCAAAAAAAATACATATCAGCCGCAATTAACCTCAAATTAACTACTATAGATTAGAGCACTGAATAGATGTTAAATCAGAGCCTTACTTCTCAGGTCGAATTCATGTTGTTTTTTTCTTTTTGAGAGATTGTTCTTCTTCGACATGTTTTCTTTCTCCAAACACAAACCCTAGATGCTAACCGCCGTCTTGATCCCGCTGTAGTTTAAGAACGGCCTCTTGGAGCACTGTTTCAGAATTGGATCCGAATCCAATAACTCTATGTTCTTAGTTACCATCTTGGGTCGGGTTTAATTGGTGTGCCTGAATCTATTGATACGGCCCAATTGAAACTTTCAATTCAATGGCAACATCTTTTGATTTGCGTTTTACTTTCGTTCATTCTAATATCGAATCGGATTATGTATGTTACATCATAACTTGGAGATGCCATATCAATTCTCACAAAATAGCACTTTCAACTAAATTTTTTTAGGTTAAATATTTTGAGAAACATAAAATTATTTAGCAATATTCAAAACTCCTTTTCTAACTATGACCATAATTAAGGCAAAATACATTCAGATCTACCCAGAAAGATGACAAATCATTAATATATTTTATACTAAACACACTCGACAGCAAGTGAGAGTGCAATAAATTGGAAAAATTAGATTAGACATGCTCTTTTCTTTTTTCAGTGCAGAAGGATTTTCTTATAATAGATAGATAGCAAATGAACACGAATAAATGTGCTTACAAGCGTTTTATTATTTAATTTGAATGCATGAGATATAGAACTGCTGTAGTTGCACCTTAAATTATCTACAATTAAGGTTATCTATGATTAAAGAATCATTTTCTGGTGTACAAATGTTTTCTCCCTATGAGATGAGGGCAATAATAACCTAAATAACACAAGCTTATACATTAACATTTAATCTACAACTACATGAGGCGAAAACATCCAAAGCTAAGTATTATTACATTCTGACCCTTGAACATACAACAGTTAAAGAATGATTAAATCGCCCGCCAAAATTACACATACATTATATACAATAAATGAAGCCCGCTAAGTTAAATTAAAGGAAACTCTTGAAATTAATACGTCTTCTAACTGTTCTATGACAGTGCCGTGCATTAACCTTCCATGAGTTCTGCAACTCACTCTTCAAACATGCCACAAGATCTAATGTCTCTTGCTCCTCATTTTGCCGTTTCTTACTTCTTTTAGAATCTGAGCTTACAGCAAATTTTCCAGCTTTGTTTGTACTGAGAAAGAGAGAGAGAGAGGTTCAATCTAAGAATAATACATGATTCATACATCCTTAGTTTACTATTTTGATTTCTTGTTTGTTTTTTCTTAGCAGTTAAGGGGCAAATTGAGAATTCAGATAAATTAGGGATTTTAATGCAGAGGTAGGCATAACCGAAGAGAGACGATGGGGAAAAAAATAAAATAAAATAAGTTTGTGCAGTTACCAGCTAGATGGTTGGCAGGCATAACAGTGGAACTTCTCTGGCACAGGGGCACGCAAATTTATGCAATCAAAATGATACCACTCATCGCACATGTCACATGCAATCATGTCCTCACCATCATATGGTTTGCGGCATATGCAGTACAGAATGCTTCTCTCTCTCAATGCCTGCACAAATTACAATAACAATTACTGTGCTTATACTACAACTGAGAAAAAAAATGAAATGTCAAAAGATTATTTAAACTATACCTTTAGTTCACTCTCACAATGAACTGGCAAATTCTCACCATCACTTATAAGATCATAAACCTGATTAAGGGGAAGCTTTCCTGAATCTGACACCACCTGAACCACATAAAGTGTTTTATTAAATAGCCAATATATCTCTAGGACCTGATGTCATTAGGCTCCTTAAAATCTTTATGAAATCAATATTGCTTTTATATTTTTAATTTTAGATTTTACCTGTTGGGCCTTGTCTAACCACTGTGTGCATATTTGCTTCACTTCTGTCACTTTTTGCATAAATTTATCCTCAAGTGGTATCACCAAATCTAGGCCCTAAATTGTCAGAATGTAGTAAAATTAACTTAGTATTGATAATTTTCTACTTCTGAAATGGTAATATAGGAAACAAAAATATCCATATAAAACACTTTCATAAGGTGATGTAATATGACTGTTTACCTCCTTTTCAAAGCACAACAATTGCTCCATGGTTGGCTTTGTCGAGTCTGATAAAAGCCTAGCTATTCTAACTTTCCAAGAATATCTTGCCAATGCTGACTCAAGGCCTATGGTTTCATGCTCACTGTAGATTCCTGCAACTGCTGCTGCCTGTAATAAATATGTAGATAAATTTGATAAAGCTAAAGAATTACTTTTGAGTATCAGCAGTACAGGAAAACCAGCATTATACCATACCAGCTTTGGTACAAATACAGTCCCTTTTCAGTACTCAAGGTCTGTTTTTCAGAAGATTCTGGACCATCCAAAAACAATGATTTTGTACCTATCTAAAAAAATAGTAAAAAAATTTCAAAAAATATAAAATTTCATGTCCAAGCACATTTTAATATGAAGATCATGTTGAGCGGCTCGGATCGACTGTTTGGACTTTGAAAATGGAGATAAGGATGTGAGGCACGATTGAGGCATGAAACACACGAGGCATTTGAATTCTACTCTTCCTATTTTAGGTTCACGTCAATTTAGGTTGGTCAACATCAGGTACAAATCAATTGAGATTTCAGGTATCGCATTCAATTAGGTTTTCATTATGAGTTCAATCAGGTATGGTTTTAGGGTGAAGCAGTCTTACAGTCAGTCCAGTTGGGATTGCCATGGGTTCTGGGTCAGACTGATTGCTATTTTCTAGCAAGTCTATTAAAAAAAAAAGGAAACTCTTTGTTGGTTCAGGTGTGTGACTGGTTACACTGGGTTGATGTCATTACTACTTTTCCAAAATTCAGGTTTTGGTGGATATTTCGGGTTAGATTAGCTTTTCTCAGATACCATCCTGCTCAGAACATAACTTTGAAAAAGTTATTGGGGTTTAGTAAAAAGCAATGATCAAAGAACTCCATTTAATCAAGCAAAAAAAATTTGCTAATAAAAGATATGCTACCTTGATAGCAATAAGAAGGCCTTGTGAGACAGTACTGAGATCTCTCTCATGATATGAATTAGACTTGTTTAATATTTGCATGAGACACGTCTTGCATTGCTTAGCCTGTCTCACAATCTCTTCCACCAAATCCAATTCTCGGACCCTATTAAATAATAAAAACAAAACAAGAACAAGAAGAATAAATCAGGTTTATTCTTAGCACTATGTTATGCATGGTGCATATATGGAAGTTGAAGGGAAGTTTCTGATTACCCTGTGTAAGGGCCCTTGGCAACTGTCAGTTCAACAAAGGACTTCAACTCAGGCCTACCTTCTTTACAAATCTGCAATTTAAATCCAGTTATAAAAACAAGACATTACAAAACTATCACTAAACAGTCTCAAGTAGTGATTGCAAAATACACTAGGATGCTTACAAAGGCTTTTGTTTCACTTTCTGATATATCTCCTCTTTTTATGTAGATACAAAAGGGACACGCTACCTCCTCCATCTTATCAGGTATGGCAAGAAGCGATCCTACACATGAACTATGGTACCTGCCAATTAAATACAAAACAAAATGCATCACAATTTTCCCAAGGCTTGAAACATACAGAGAAGCTCTATTACCCTAGTCCATAACAGCAACAGTTTAAGATTTGTTACAGAACAATGGATGAAGAACAGTCTATATAAAAAAAATACAAAATGGGAAGTTTCGTATGTGGATCCACATGGTCGCAAATACAATATATACCCCTGAAAAACCATAGATATCATGCATACATCACCTTGTCATTCCAAGTTCACCTGAATATACCAACTTAATCATCCTTATTCACTGTCTTCTCCATAAAAAAATGAGGAAGAAAGGAGGCCAGTTTGGGTAATATATGGGTATTGTACTTAAAATTATTGCTCACCAGTCTCCACAAAGAGGACATATATAGGTTTCTTCCTTGCCAGAATCACAGGGACAGCAAACACAGAGCTTGCGCTGCTTCATGCAACTAGAGCCACTATATAAGCATAAAGCCTTATCTAGAGATCTTTTCAGCTACAAGAGAAAATTTAAGTCCATAAGTTTATTGAACTATACACAAATTTTCTCCTTTGGTTAGTGTTGAAAACACTATGCCAAATTATATTCAGTATTATCTGCTCGAGCCAAAATAATTTCCTCATTGTTGTACACAATATTTCGTATTCCATAACCTTCCAGTTTGTAACAGACCTATTCAAAAACAAAATATAATTTGAAATTAAAAAAAAAAAGTCCCAAAGAGAAGTTACCCTCTTGTGAACAATGTGTACTGTAAATCTTAAAAGTTCAATTGGTGACTGTTCAAGAAGAGACAACAACAACATATTCAATTTAATTGCACCCTCCCAGTTGGGTTTAGTGACATCAACATAACCTATTTTCTATGATCACTCAAGCTGGCAATTTGACAAAAGGACCCTTGACCCATCCAGGTATGAAACCTACCAGACCTGCAGCCAACAAATCCACCAGCTTCACTATCCAGAAACCAGTCTGCCTACCTGATTCACCCAATTGACCCAACTGAGCTCAAACCAAAACGGCTGCAGAAGCCACATAACAAACTACTTGACCAAAGAAAAGTTGAATAACTCCAGATATATTGTATCATGCATATAACCAGAATGACTAGTATTCCAAATCAAATGAGCAAAATATTAACCAAAATTAAAACAAAACAACTCAGTTTAATCCGAGAACAATCGGAGACTGCATTGATCAGAATGAATGGAGACATAAAATTAACCCGCACCCAATTTGACCAAACAGACCTACCATATGTGATCCCTGTAACCAGTAACAGGCAATGCAGCAATCCTTGGCATCCATTACTACTGTTGTTTATTCCTATGTTTCTTCTCTCCATATATTAGATGTCAGGTCATGTATGCATTTAAGATAAGATAAATGATGTAATGAATTTACCTTTTCGAGTTGGGTGGATAAAGAACTAGCATCTGTAAGAAAAGGTTGCATTATGTCATGGCATCGTCTAACCCACTTATTGACCTTTTCAAATTCAATTTCAATCTCATCCATCTCCCGGCAATTAAATGCATCTGTTTGTCCACTTTCCTGCATAGACCGACACAATAGTTCACTACATATGAGATTAAATTGAGATACCAAAGCTTAGTAATTGAAATTAATATCCTTTTTTAACCAGAAAAAAAAAATGTAAGCAAGCACTTACCTTAAGTTTTAATATAACAGTCCAAGATTTCTGACCAGGAAACACGAAGAATGCACGACACTGCTCTACCCAGCGCCTGGAGTGCAAAGGAACGAATTAAGAGATTAAAAAATGGCTCGTACTAGACATGAAATGTGCTGGGACCGGTGGTGGCAAAATCTGACGCAACCACGACTGAACCCAACCTGACCTGATAATTGTGGAAACTCAAATGACCCAACCTAAACCAGACGTGTGACGACCTGAAACTCAAGACAACCCAAAGCTCAATGGCTTGAAACTAGACCAAACCTGAACCCGAACAACCGATGACCTGAGACGACACAAAAAGTTTGACCCGTACCTAAACCCAAAAAGACTCAAAGTCAACCAGACTAGAATCTGAGATGACTGCGACATAAAATGATGCGAAGTCAGCCAGACTAGAATCTGAGATAACTGCAACATAAAATGACGTGAAGTCAACCAGACTAGAATCTGAGATAACTGCGCATAAAATGACCCGACAAAAAGCGATCTGGTCTTAATCCAACTTTGACCTGACCCGAAACCTGAAAATGATCCAGTGCTGGACAACCCGAAACCTGAACTGATCTGAGACGACACAAAGCCCAAGATAGCCAGAAGACGAAAGACCTAAGACCCGACCTGACCCAACCCGGAACGACCAAGACACAACAATGATCCAAAGTCAAACCGACCCGCCCTGCACGATTGCCACCTCTAGGTTGAGACTGAAGGATCATTGATTTCAGCCAAAGGAAATCCTAATTAATCACAAACCAAACCCCAACAGCGGACAGATGCAGGTAAAATTTAGAGGTCTAACCGGTGTTTCTTGATAGCATTTTGGAGCTGCATAGTTATTTCTGGATAAGGCATCACGTCTTCCTGCATTGAAAGAATTATGCAAGAATTAGAAGTAACTTCTAGGAATGAAGAAGGAACAGAATCGACTACTGTTCTGATAAGGAATCAATGAAAGTCATTCATTCCACAATGACCAGGTTTTTACGAAGTGGATAGTATCTATAATTTATTAATTTGCAATAAGGTACAAGCATTTTTTTTAGGAAAAGCCCACATGAATTCCATACAAATTAAGAAAAAGTACAGTAACTCCTATTCTTCACATACAAAGCCCCAAAGGAACCCAGCAAATTTCAAACCATGATACGATATCTGGGTTACCAGAAACCCAGAGTGGTACGAACCATGATACGAAACAAATGAGTTTCAAATCACGGTTGTCACGACTTGTACAGTGAAACCAGCAACCAAGCAAGGAATACATTTTTTCACAGAACTGCATTAGTACAGCTCACAGCCCTAGTTTTAACTATATCTTAAGGTTCTAGAGCAAGAAATCCACTCTAATTTATTGATTTGGGATCTTAGTAGTTTTATCCTTTTTCTCTAGAGGAAAGACAAAACAAAGTGGAAAGGATTTGGGATTTCATCCACAGCATCTGAGTTCAGAAGGTAATATAATTTAATTGTTTAAATGAACTTGATGCATACATTAAAATTTAAAATTCTTGTTGGTTCATACTTTCACTGTGATCTAATCATGGGCCATACTGAAGAAATTCAAAAGGTCCGATAACCGTTACTATTCTGTTGTCTAACAAATTATTGTTATATCAGATGCAGCCAAGTATGTAGAATGCAGAAAACACTATTTGTTCACTTCTCACATTGATTTATATACAGAAGTAAAGAAAGGTCTCATGAATATACTGTGGATGGCAACATATTTTAAACAACGTTAAAATATTATGGTCTTGCATAGCGGCAAACAATGATATTATACATATTTTAGAGATTAATGTTATTTAACTTCAAAATATCTATCAGCGCTCATGAATCATTATACAAAAAGAATAGCATTATGCGTGAACACAATCCAAAAATTTCTCTAGTTCCTAAATTTTGTATTTGGTTCCAACCCAATCATTCAACTCTCACACCATGTTTGGCTTCCATTCATACGAAAACTGTACCATTGCTGTTACCTGGCAGCCCTGGGAAATATTACATATATCCCCTAGTAATCGTGGAGATGATATTTTATTTCACATATCCCTGAAAAGATGACAAAACTACCCATCCCTCCATATTGTTTTCTACTTATCACTCTAAATAAACAAGCAGCAGCCAGAACATACCTGTTTCTTAAAGTTAGGAGAAGGCATTTAGGTGATATTTACTCTGCATTACAGGGGCAACCAGGAATACTCCCTGTAGTGCAGGGGTAACATATTCAACTCTTTAAGAAAGATAAAAGAACAAACCTGATATTCTGCCAGAATATTTTCTACATCCTTCAGCATGCATCTTTTTTCAGAGGATTTAGGATCTGGAAACACAGAACTTGCTTTCCTTAGCCAGCACATTCCCCTAACAAGACGATCTGCTAAAGTACTACCTGACAAGCCCCCTAAATGGAAATCCATATCTTTGATTGATGTCTCCACCTCCTGCACCGATATTAAAACAATTAATTATCCACAAATGTGGAGGGAGGGAGAGGGAGAGAGAGGTAAGTTCTTGCTCAGGTGGACACAACTAGCGAACTCGATCAATCCCATTAAAGGCTTGAGCCAATAGCTATAGGCACTGGGACTGACCAGTATGTAACCATCTCACATAAAATCAGAAACTAATGTTGTAATCAGGCCTAACCCTTCTTTTCCGGAATTAATTATTAATTTATCCTGAAGATGCAACTAAACACCTACAAACTGAAGGGGATTAAAAATGAATACAGGAATAGTGCGAAGGTTGTGATCAAACTAGGAGTTAAAACTGGTTACAACAACACACTGTTCTCATACTCTCCTGCAATTCTAATCTTATTAATTATGCTTAGCAATTACCTTGGCTGAGGGGACTCTGAAACAAAAAGATAACGCAGTAGAAATCCATCTGGCAACTGCAGCAGCTTTTTTCAACTGAGGCAGTTCCTCAAAATCAAAACCGAGAGAAGAACCAGCTTCTACCATTCTGTCAATTTTATTAATTAGCCCATCACATTCTTTGAGGAGGGACATGGAAATATTTATATCTGTTCCACCAGGAGAGAAGAAAATTCTTGATTCTTCTAACACAGTCATCGCACTTAGCATCCATCCTTCAGCTTCTTCCAGAATCTTAACCAGACATGCAGATGTGTCTGAGGTAGCCTTCAAATTTTTTGATTCATCGATCAATTGCTAAAAAATAAAACACGCCAAACTGTTAGACTTCTAGTTAAGGATTTGCATCTTGGATATCAGTACCTTTCTAGCCGTACACAATCCAGATTATTTAGTACCTTTGTACCTCAGGTTTTGTTTCCTTCAAATTTAATGTTTTTTTTTTCTTTCATTAAATACCTTTTCTCCTAATTTAATGTTATTTATTTCTTAATTGAGACTAATTTGGGACCAATTTATGCTCATAGGCTCTACTGCAACTTTGCTTTGCATCCTTGTCCTTCTCAGTTCAGTTCTAAAATTTCTGTTCCTTTTCGTTTTAACAAGACTGGTACATCTTCCTTTTTTACTAATCGTTTAATTGTGAATAAATTAAAAATAGAGGAAAATTGCCCATTGAAATGGCACGCACGTTGAGTTCAGAGAATTCAAGAACGTCACCACAAACTTTACTGGAACGAACAATATATGGCTTAGACCTGTCCATCCATGAATGAGTAATTGTGACAGCTCTGCTAGCTTCTGGAAGAGATGGGAGAACAGCAATTATATTTTCCGAAGACCTGAAAATTAAATTATCACACAGATCTTAAACAATACCGGAAAAAAAAAAATGTTATGCATATACTAGCATCAGAATATAGATCATCAAAAAGACCACTTCATCTACTACAACCAGAGTATGTCAGTTTGCATTTGCTAACATCAAATTGTTCCCTATCCAATCTGAAACCACATCAATTTTAAATGAGGTTTGATCAATACAGGCCAACAATAAAAATGATGATTATCTGAAGAGTATGTGCAGAACTGATTAGTATACTTTGATACTTTAATACTTTCTGAAAAGATAGTGGTTTATTTCATTTTTTTGTTTTCTTGAGTGAATCATTGCTAAATCAATATTACCGAATAAGTGCCTCGAACTCAAACAATGGGGCTGTGTTTTCAAGAACAAATCGGGCTTTCTCTTCCCAGGAATTTGCTTCCGAAAATACTTCACATAACTTGACAAATAATTGATCACCCTCTATTCCCAACCTGAAAATTAGAAAACACCAACATTAAAACAAAATTTCTCATGTTAAAAATTGTTCCCCAAACTGGAAACATGAAGAGGTGTATTGTAACTTACAAGTTAGCCTCTGTGAGCAATTGCTGAATCGTGTCCAATGGAGGTTGGACAGAGAGAGCCTACACATAGCCAAATAACAAGGTTCAAGAAGGTATACATCCATAACAATGCATAAATGAGAGGGTAGGTAAATTGATGACCCTTGTGCAAATATCAGTCAACTCTTGCCATGTGGACACTCTGGGTACAAACTAGAACTACTTGTGATGTTGTTCAGGTCAACATAAAAGAGTTAGGGTTATGCGGAGACCTTTTGCTTAAACTCAGCTTTGACAGTCGAGTGTGACTTTCAAATAACAAAAAATATTGGGATTCAACTGCAATACGATTGATGGCAAAAGTCATCATGAAATGACCAAAGACAAGATAATGTATGCATGAATTTTCTGTGCCAGAAAGAAGTACCTCAGATGCTCTTTTTCTACATGTTGATCTCTCAAGCTCTTCTTTCACAACAGACAGCTCATCAACTGTACATCATAGAATAACCCAAAGTTAAAACACAGACAGAATAATTCACAAGATTTTTAGTAGTAGATATTGCAATTCTCCTGGTGCAATGTTTGTATGTATACAAACCATCGGGTATGACAGGAGTACTGCTTTGCTGACCATATATGACAGGAGTACATTCAAGCTTTAATTGGTTAAAATTTAGGATTGATTGCATGATCGATCAAAAGGTAACTGTGGCAAAAGTTGACTAAACTGAGGCTAAGTTGCAATACGATAAATTGAGGCAAAAAAATTGGATTAATTAAGGCTTAATTGCACAACTGAAGACTAAATGAGGCTTGACTTCTGTTCAATACCTGATGCAAGGGAAGTAGCATACGCCAGAAAGGTCCTGTATAGAAATTGCAATACTGAGAAAGGAAAATTAACTTACCTTGTACTCTCAGAGAACCTCCAGCTTCTAATACATCAGAAAGCTCCTCTACTACATTATCATAGTCTGTTCTTTTGTTAAGACTTTGCAATAGATCATTAGCCCGGCGAATCCAATTGCAAGCATTAGCATGGTGTTCTCTGAGAAGCTTCAACTCTGAAATGTTGTAAGTGAGATTGCTTGCGGTTCTAAGGAACTCCTCAAGCTCCTGCCAAATGATTTGAGTGAGCTGCTCAATTTTCGAGAAAATATCATGTCACTCTATATCAACTACATTAGCAGTACAAAACGGTATGATAGAAGCTATAAGCTTTTTAAACAGCCTAACTCAACCAAGGCGCTTCATGTAAACATGAAATTAAGCCCCAAGATGGGCAAAACAAGAAAAGATGATCACTATTTGGTACCTAAAAAATACACACATATTCAGTCCAGAAACTGGCAAAACAGAAAAAAGAACCACAATTTGTCCCTGACAGATAATGTATCAGAATTTAAGATTGCAATCTTCAATTTCAACACAAAGAAATATTACTAGCATGACAAACCTTCAATTTAGTGGGACCCCTAAGGTGCTCTTCACACTGCAATTTCCAGGACTCGGCTTCTCTACATAGCCCTAAAACTATATCCATCTTTGGAAGCCGAACTCGTAGCAGTTGCATCTGTGTAGGGGAACAAGCATTTAACAGTACTCCTTCAACAATCTCCTTAAGTATTAATTAGAAATACTAGTTTACATTATTCCAAATTTTCAAGCAACAAGGCACTGCAATGCATGCTCATGTAACATAACACTAAAGAAGAATATCCTGTGTGCATGAACTCCGCATCTATGAGCAGGGTTCATAATTGTGTTTAAAACTACTATTTTAGAAGTTGCAAATTTACACCAGAGCCCACAAAAAAACCACAAACACAGAAATTAGCGACCAGAAAAAACAAATTACAGAACTTAACACTTATCCCTGAAGCGTACTGGTCTAGATCTTTTACCAGAAAATAAGACATGTTTTACAAACAATATAAGACAAACCTCAGCTTTTAGTTTGTTAAGGTGGCTTATTTCGATGGCACCAGGCTCCTTCTCTTCTATATATTTACAGGATCTTTTCAACAAGACCTACAGCATATTGCACTAAGAATAAGAAACTTCTTTTGTTCTTTTTCCAATTTTATTAAAGTCAAAGACTGCAGACCGGACCTTTCAAAATTAGTCCTCTAAGGAATAGATCAAATAACTATGGTAAACTAACTTTCCTGTTGAGCAATAACATGATAATGCGCACCAGTACGAAGCATTTCATACAGCAGATTTTACAGTAGAAGTATGGTCCAGTACCAATGTCTGCTGGACAGAATGTTACTATACCCATATTGATTTGACCATTTTTCTCCCTTCCTTTCCTTCATCTAGGACTTCTTGGTGTTCAATTGCACAACTGAAGGTACATTGATATTTAATCACCCGAATGCGAACTAGGTAAATTGAAGTACAATTTGGCAACTACAGTCATGCACTGCCATACCATTGATCTCAGCAATGTTATTTATCAGCTTATGTTCCAGTGTATGAGTAGGGACAAAGCATGTATACTATATGAATTTTATAGTTGTTCTTAATTAGTATCTGATCATACCTTAGCAGAAGAAATCTCTTTTGACAGAATGGCAGCCTCTGTTAGATGAATTGGGAACTTGTCGACACGGCAATAAAGTAATTCCAACTCCAAAATCTGACAGACCATGTCAATAAAAATTATAAACAACTCCAATATCAATGTACAATGCTGCTACAACCATAACCATGTAAGTAAATGCTCAGGGAGGGGGATAGAGAGAGAGAGATTACTTGGCAGCTTCAGCCAAGTTTTCAAAAAGAGAGAGGGAGGGAGGGAGGGAGGGAGTGAGGGAGAATATTAATCGATCAAAATTTAGGAAAAACAATTAAACCCCCAAAGTAAATCAAACTTAATTGTTTAATAGGTACACTGTACTATAGGTATCAGGATACTTACAGTTGGACTGGAGGAAAGAGTCATGTCAATTTCACCAATCAGTGTTTTTGCCTCCTCAGCATAGGTCTATCACAAAAATAAAAATTAAAAACAACATAGGCAAACCTTAGCATTACATTAGGGAATATTCTGCATTAACCCCCAAATCAGCACCTTTGTTTAAGAACCTCAGAACAAAAAAGCAAAAAAAAAAAAAAAAAATTAACTCATTCCTGGTACAATCAATCAGCACAAAACAAAAAATGTATCTAAATTGCAGTTTCTAGGTTAAAATTCCTTATTAGAAGTACCTTGAGTTGGTCAAGTTTGGGGAGACAGCATGGCACAGGGTTAACAGTTACCAGCTCTTGAACCTCACCAAATGCAACTTTATCTGAACTCGGTTTCTTTACATTAACTACTATTTTTGACAAAAGACCTCTGACACGCAGTGACCACTTCCGAGCCTGGGTCAATCTGTCTGCCAAATTGCGTACCTAAAACACATTTGTTCAAATTCAGCAAAGGTAGCAAAGAACAAATCCAATCAAAGATTCCAGTACAATTTGGTTACTCAGTACAGGCATGAACCAGTCAAAATTATAGTAAATGTAGTGCCATGCCGGGATTATCCCAATAAATATATTGTTTGGCAATTTGCTTCCTTGATGGCTGTTACATCAAAGAAAGCAAAAAATAACCAATAAAGTACAAAAATAAAAACTGGTGCAGTATTCATGCCAATATTTCTCTTGTTTAAGTCTGCTACAATACAGGAACCTCTTAAGATTGCAACCCCAGGTTTAAAATTAGCATAGATACAAGCAAGCATGTGTATATCAGTAATATACCGAGTCCACATCATGGTCGGCCCAAAGGAACTGCTCCGCATCCACAAGGGCAGCTTGGTAATTTGAGTCTGAGAATGGCATCTCGAGAATATGGTATGAGTTAGAAAGCCAATCCTCAGCAAGCTGCACAAAGGATACAGTCCCACCTTTCACCTGAAATAAGGTAAATAATAATATACACATGAAACTTCACTTTATTTCAGAAAAAGAAAATGGGGTATAAATTCAAACAACTTCTAGGAGAAAAATTGAAGATTTTAGTGTTCTTAAGCTCTGGACAAACCTTCACAAGACATTCTAGAATTTTGATGGTTTTTCAGTCCATGCTCATATAAGTATGTCCTGGCTACAACGATGCTGGTAAATCTTAATTACAGAATTGAGGGAAGATATAAGAACTAATGTAGTTTAATTAGGGTTTAATTGCAAATTTGGGCGAATCATTATTTCCTAACAAACAATCAAACCTCAAAACTAACATAAAAGCACAAACACCGTACAGAAGAATGAAAGAAATAGAATACAAACCTCTTTCTTCAGCTGACCAGAGGAACCCGTCATTGAGTTAAAATGGATCAGATCGCAAAATTCAGCAAGAGTATGACGGTACATAAGTTGATGTTTTTCTGGACTACACTCACATAGATGTTTCCAGTGTTCTATACAAACAAGAGATCCCGGTCGACACTCACATGCCACAGCCGAAAGATACAAGTATTGTTGGCAAATGATGCATGTAGGATCCTGAAATAGTTATAGTCATATAGCAAATATTAGAGGACGTCAAAACCTTGACTTCATTTCCCAACTTCTAGGCAGTTTTAATATGTTTATTAAAGACAGTGATGACAGTGCTCTTGTTGTCTTCATTAATTTTTTATTCTCATTACTATCAATTTGGAACTTCTAGCAATTTGTGAGAACATTCAGACCGCATATATATGGTTCATATGAACTATGCATGTTTCAACAATAAAGTACTAATTTTGGATCAATAAGTCGAGGTTTTAGAGGGTGGGAATAGGCATCAGATCCAGCTGAAATAATTTCTTTTGTAACTATAACTGATCTTGTAAGAATCCAAATCAAAAATTTAGAAAACTCAAGTCTATTAATTAACTGACTTGACTAATTCTAGACTCGAGTTGGCCTCAGACTTGACCGTGCAATTTTTAGTTGCATAACAAGGACCAGATTTCAAACAACAACTGTTGGTAAGAACCTGCTTACTATTAATTAATCCTTCCTACTTTGCCAGTTTAATGTACCTCTTCATTACCAACATACTCTGGGTGAATTTTTGGAGACATCCATTTTGACCTGACAACGCCACTGACCCATAGATCTTCTCTGTGCTTTTTCTCTCTTTGAAATACCCTCTTCATTTCTTCAGTTAAGAATGGCAGTGATTTAGAATCAATACCATTCTTAGCCAACACAAACAGCAGCTCCTCATGTGATAAGACAGCTGCCTTGTGGTACCTTCGGTACAGTTCAGCCCCAACACCTCCATGTGGTAACCAATCAGCTGTGGCGAAATTCACAGCCTCAGCACAGTTTAACCCTGGATTTGTACATATGCAAGGATTTAGAAATTTACTATTTAATTATAAGAATCAAATAAATAAACAACACACACAGACATATGCTTTAAGAAATATAGTAATATGAACAAATTCTTTCTGAGGACCAAGTAATGCTCACAAAATTACATTTTTAGCCCTCCATAGTGTAGACATGCAAAATTAATAAACTTGTAGTAGCAAATATTTGATTTAAGCACAAGTTGTATGAGCGCTCTCAAATGCACGTGTCATGATTGCAGATTTACAATTTCAAAAAACAAAACAAAAAAACACAGATTATTTCAGAGCAATAAATATGAAATCACCAATGTATAATTGTTAGGGTATGCATACCAGAATTGAAGCCTCCATGAAATGATCTGGGAAAAGTTATAACAAAGCTCCCTGGTTCCTGAAAATCAAAAATAGTAGAAAGGGAATATGCCAAGAAGCAGCCTTTAGTCAATGAAGTAAAATTCAATGGTTTTGTAAAGCTAAAAATACTTAGCTAAAATATTAAACTCAACTCACAACTTAAATCTAAGGTTCACACATACAATAAAAAGCTTTTGGGCAGCAATAATATACTTTATCCTATAAATAATACTGAAATTATCCACCACAAAGAATATTCCTTCAGTTGAGCCGTGGATTATATATAGGCTGGCTCATCAATAGTAGCTTACATAACATAACAATATATCAATAAGTTATCAACTTTCCCTGTACCGAATGAACCTATACTTGCATGAATGCATTCTGGGGTTAGGTTCAGAATCCTAGGGTTTTGGTTGATCCTAGCACTATTGCTCATTAGGTTTAATGTTTCCACTGCCAAAAATAGTTCCAGTGAAGCATGTTGCAGGTAATATCACTCCTACTCGGCTTAGTACCAAAAGCTATATAATGATCCTTGAGACTGTAATTCTATTAGTTTTGAGATTGAAAGACGAGCAGCTTCTACCTGAACAACACTATAAACAGGGACTCCATTCTGTTGCAACACAGATGGATTGAGCATGGTGACAAGCTGGAAGAGGAGGTCGGGTTGTGTATCAAACAAATCTGGCAGAGCATTTCGCATAACCTTCATGGAGAATTGCATGAGAAAAATGTTAAGACTGATAGCTTTCTGCAGGTTACCAAATTATTTTGATGTTCAAATATAAATTTGTTCTTAAAGACTACCTGCTCAAAAGCATTGGCTGCAGATCCAGGGACTCCATACCAGCATTTTGGCTCTCCCCTGAAAATGCAAAGAAAACAGCTCAAGCTCTGAGCTCATCACATCCATTAAAAAAAAGGCAAGTTTTTGGTACTACAAACGCCTTCATTAGTTCCTTGCTCAGACATTGTATCACTCTTTCCTTCTTCTACCTAAATGCTCTTCAAAACTTTCTAAAAATTATTTTCTTCTCCAATTATAAACAAATGATCGGAACTTTGAGCAGACTCATCACTATACTACAGATGAGTATAACCTGATCAATATGCAGATCAACAGCCATCCAACATAATTAATGAATAGAGACAGTGATCCTCGACAGCTAGTTCATATCAATATCAGTGCAAAAATAATTAATGGAATAGTAACAGTGAGATCAGACAGGTAGTCTGTACCCTACCAGTGCATATAATTAATGGAATAGAAACTGTGATCCTCGACATGCCAACAAAACGCCGAAAAAAGCATCCCTACATAAAGCCACGGTACAATCACACCAGTGATATTTTCTCTCACAGTCCGAAGAATTGAGCCTGGCAATTTGGGGAAATTATTCAGATTCCATGGGTTCACACTGTACTCCTTCCACAGACCTGGATCCACATTCGGTGGGCATGGATCACCTGGTCTAGGAAAACCTGATCCATATATGGATGTATCTAAATCACTCCCATACATAACCTCCACCGGCCCAGCTTTTCCTTCAACAATCTCCCAGAATTTCTTTTCAATTTGAGACCTTGTCAAATTTCTCTGGCCAAACCACTTTCTCCTCATTTTATCATCCATTCTTCGAAACTCATCAAGAGATCGGTTCTTGCCAGGTACAAACCCGAAACTGTCCTGATCTGAATTGATGCACTCAAGGCAGTACCAGTTTCCTGAAGGAACACTCTCTAATGGTGGTGTGAGACAGTATATGTGCCAGCCTTTATTACATCTATCACATAGAAGCATCACCTCTCCATGCAACCCACTGTTACATTGTTCACAGATCTGATCAAATTCTTTGTTACTGCCATTCTCTACCTCTTGCACTAATTTCTGACTCATCTTTTTTCTTTTATTTCTAGTATGAAATTCCATTTTGGTCTTTTCAGGATCATTCTTTCTATCATTGTAAATCTCATAGTCATACAAATGTTCGTAGTACAACTGAGACAAGACATGTTTGGCACACTCCGACACCTTCTTCAACGGCCGAATAAACTGTGTGACATCACCCCATCTTTTATCCTGACAGACCGCATTGTAGCCACCAAAACGTTTTACAGCATTAAATAATTGGCACAGATCAAGCGGCTCACCTCCAAAGACAGGAGATTTCTTTGGTGGTTTTCTCTGTAGATGTGAAGTGAGAAACCTTAAGTAGTCAAGCCGAAAGGTTGACGGGTCAGAGGAGGAAAGGCGCGACTGGAGGTGGTGTATAGGCTGAGATTTAGTGGGAAAAGAAGACAAAGATAGTGAGAAAGGAGGAGGGGCCCAGGTGTCAGGTGGAACTATCCGGCAAATGCCATATGGCTCAGCTAAAGGGCGTATATGAGCAAGATACTGAATGGGGTCGCTGAATTCGGATTCTGATGGGTAGAAAACGGGTGCTTGGGGAATGGGGAGAGAAGGAGTGGAGGGGAGGGGTAGGGGATGGGTTAGAGACTTCTGTACCGCCCGAGGTCGACCTTTCCCCATCGGAGAGAAGGAAGGCGGTGGAGGGGAAGGCCGGGAGGGGAGTGAGGGTTAGGGTTTGAACAAGCAGAGAGAGTGAGATCGTAGGAAAAGGGGAGAAAGGGTAGAACGGGGATTTTTTTAGAAGTTTGAGGTAACGGAACGGTCTGAAGGTCCGACTCGTCTACAAGTCTTCGTGCAATTTTTGTAGAATTTTTCTAGTTTTTGAAAAATCTCACAGTTGGATAATTTATTCATCCAAAAACATTATGAACAATTTTAATAAACGAAATACATATGTAGTTTTGTGTGACTGTAAAATTAGTTAGGATGGTGAACATAAAAAAGGCATTTCGTTTTGCAAGTTTATTAGTTTAATGGTAAAGAATAAGGTGATTTTTTTAAAAATAAAAGAATAAATAGTTTAAAATATATTAGCGGTGCTTACTTCGGTATGATTTTCAGATGATTTTTTTAAAATAAAAGAATAAAAAGTTTAAAATATATTAGTGGTGCTTACTTCAGCATAATTTTCCCTCACTATTGTAAAAGAAAATAAGTCTTACATAAAGATTATGTAGAAAAACTAAAAGTTGGTGAATTCAGTTAAGTGTTATGTTATATTGGAATAATTTTGAGGAGACAAAATGGCATGACATGCTAAAGAAGTTAAAAAAAAAAGAGAGAGAACATTTTTAATGTTTTTTTATGGGCAGGTGACAAGAGAGATGGATGGTGGGTATAATGGAAGGAGAGACGTGGTTGATTAAGCATACGAGAAGATATACTTATATACTTATCAAAATACTCTTGGTGGAATTGAACGGAGATGAAAAAATATATATTTTATAGTATTTGACGAAAATCAAATAATAGAGAAAGATACTCATCAACGGAATGTGGCGGGAAGCCTTACAACCTTTTTTAGTTCAAGAATATTTTTAGTAAGAAGTTAACAATAATGAATAACGACAGGAATAAATTAACATTTTTAGTAAGATTTAAATTTTTATAGCATTAAGTTCAGTTTGAATTTTATCAAGAAGTAGAATAAGTAAATTTTATACTATTAGAAAGTTGTTCTTTCATAGAAAGACGAAAGTCATAGAAAAATTTAAGCTTGTAGCTTTTATTGGGAAGAATTTCAATGATTGATACCTGAGTTTTATAATACCATCATTTTTTTTTTCCAATGATTATAAGTATTTGTACTTAAATTTAGTTGAAAGCATCACACACAATACACAGTTGTTATTTTATAAAATACAATAATGGAAAATATAATATCATTACCAGCACTAAATTAAGACAAAGACTTGAATAAATTATCATTTTTAAATGAACTAGTGACTCTTCATCTTGCAAAGAAATAAGTTTACTTTTTTTTTTTTCAATTACATAAGAAAAACATAGAGCGTTCAAAGTCAAAATTGCTACCTCTAATACTTTATCGTTTAGACATTCCAACAATTATCAATTAATTCATGGCATTCAAACCTCTTTCTACATATTTTATTTATTACTATTTTAGACAACTATGTTAAAAAATTGAACAAAAAATAGATAATTTAGATGAAGAACAAAAAAATACACGTGTCAATGTGTGTGCGTGTGTGCTCTGATATAGCAGCTATGCGAGGAGCAAAAAAGGTTGCCGCAAAATGTATTTGTCTCCACTGTACTGTTAGATGGATGGCTGTGAGAAAATTTTTCAATTGATCCTATAAAATTCTTATTTAAATCTCATACATATAAAAATAAAAGTACAATGAATAAAATGCAAGAAAAAAATTTAGAACCGATAGTGATCATAAAAAAACGTATAGAATATTATTAGATATTACTTGAAACTCCGAAAGAATATATTCAAAAATAAATATTTTAAGAAGTTTTTCTTAAAAGATCACGTTAAAAATATTAAATATGAAGTAATTTTAATAATGTTTTGTTCAAAGAAGATGAGACAATGTAGGAAACAAGTAAAAATAAGTATTAGAATTAAAGAAATTAGAAAGAAGGAAAATAGGTTGCATTAAAAAAATGATGAGTACGGGGAGCTTAAAAAATAAAAAATATTAGGATGAGATATTGTCCAAAAAAATGTGAAAAAGGGAAATAAGTGAAAAATGAAAATTCAATAAATATTTGTTTATTGAAAAAATTATGCATGCTCTTAAATAATTTTAAATTTTCAATATTACTGCAATGGGTAAATTATATAAATAGTTAATCTTACTATCTAGCTTAACGAAATTGTGGCTTCGGAAGAAGAGTCAGTGGGTAAGATTTTATATGTAAAAAATTAAATATTTTCTCTTGTAAATCTCCTAGCTCTTCTTTATGAAAATTAAAAGTTCATTTACTGTTATTGTTTTTAGTAAAGATGCCAACAAAATTGTTATAAAAAAATAGATAATGCTTGAATACCTTTTTTTGTGTGGTGATGCAAATAGAGTATCCATGTCCCAACAACTCAAATGAGTTTCTAAATAACTGTTAATCACTTTTTAGAAATTAAGACATCTGAAGTTTCTAAACTCTCACATCTGTAAAAAGCATAAATAATTTGAGCTAATTATTTATCCAACGTGGAGTTTATAAATAGTTTCTAAATCAGAAATTTTCATGCATAGTTTATAAATAAGAAACTTTCTCACATCTCTGAAACTGGATTAAAAACTGCTTCCTTAGATTAGAAACTCTAATAATACAAAAAATATAGAATATTAAGATTCAAAATTATATCCGCATTGATAAGAATAGGAATATACACTAATTAAAATAGAACAAAGTTCTAAAACAATTTATGAATATTAATACTAAAAACAATTATGCAAGTACGGTATAAGAGTTTAAAATAATAACATATAAATTTAGAAGAAAAATTGATGACAACATACAAAATCAAAACATAATAAATAACAACTATAAAAAATTAAGCATCTTTCTGAAAGAATAAACGAAAGAAATTTATGATTTGGGATAGATGAAAAAATATTTAAATAAGTTGATCGTCATATTTGAAAAATAACTTCTTTATTTGACTATAGCAGCTATAATTATAATTTTTTTTTTCAAATGTCTTCAATGGATCGTCATTTTTCAGGCCTAAAGAAACTAAAGTGGAACTATAACAAAATAATAACGTGTTATATAAAATGTGCTACTTTTTAGATTATTTTGTCCATGTCAAATCCAAGTCAATGTTAACTAGTGACTGGTTGTGATTTTAAGGGATTCTACATAGATATTCTAGAGGAGTCAAACTCAACGGTGGCTTGTACGTCGAGGTTAACGCGCCGGTTCCTTACTGTACACTGGACTGGATTTTGAAGGCCCAAATAATGGGCTTAACGGCCCGGAATATTTTGGAAGGATTAATAGGATGGGCCGAAGAATCTTTTCTTACAACAAAATTTGTACTGTTACCTTGCAACTCTCATCTCTGTTTGTCTGACAGCGCCAGTAGTATGTAAAAATTGTTGTCTAAAATTAATATTTAAGCTAATATTTAATTTGTTTTTTTGTGCATGCAAAAGTCAGTTTAATTATTCTTTTTTCTTACGGTTCTTCAACTATTAACTTTTTATCATAATTTTGGTGTGAATTTTAGAATCATCAATGCATACATTAACTAATGAATAGAAATGAATTGTGTGTGACTAGCTACTATTTATAATTCTTAGTTGTTAAATGAATTGCGTGAAAAATAAATTATTATTTTTAAAATGTTACATAAAATATGTTTAATATAACATTACAATTTTTGATAATATATCAGAGTAAATCAAGTCTTAATAAAACTTTAAAACCTACAACATTTAATTGTGAGTGCCAACAACACGGTTGGCCTTATTTGACTACAAGAACAATATTGAAAACTATGAGTCAAAACAAATCTATCTGGAATTTTTTTTATGAATTAGCGCTACTAGACCTTCTAGCCTTTTGTATCAAAATTGGTAGACATTGACTGAACCAATTGAACATTCTAGATTCAATTTTCTCATGCTTAAGTGTAAAAAAATGAGGAGACATTAAAGTTTATTTGATTAAGTATACAATTAAATCATATAAATCATTAATCTATCTACCCGAGGATTTTTAAGTTGATATCCACGGCATTTGATAATAGATCCGTACATAATGTTTGCTCTTATCCTAGTTTCTTTGAAACTATTATTTTTAAGCTTTGTGACTTGAACGTTTCTGAAATTTCATCTCATGTGTTAAAGAGTTTGATAATTTGTAATACTATTTATTTACAAATAAAATTTTGAATTATTATATTAAAAAAAAAACTATAATTGCAATGTACATCAAACTTTTATAATACATGTATTAGAAAAATATTATGTAAATTAGAAAATTATAAAATTATAAAAATAGAATGAGTACGTATTAAATTTGGGTCAGTTTGAAAGATGTTTAGCATTCCATCAAATAATTTAAAAAATTCAAAGGTACGGATTTACTTGTTTAATGATGAATGACATGATACCCAATTAAATTTCAAATTGAATCAAATCTGACACACATCCCATCTAGATAATTACGAGCATACATCTATAATTTTAATTTTGATTAAATACTATTTGTAAAATACGTATTTCATAACAGTCGGATATACAATAAAGAATTTAAATAGAAATCTATTTTAAGTTTAACAATTCACATAAAACGGAGGTGGCAAGATAGGTGTTTCTCCAATCAATTTTTAGTAACTATATTATAAGACAATGAAATAAAAAAGAATACAACGGGTCCATAGCTCAGTGGTAGAGCATTTGACTGCAGATCAAGAGGTCACCGGTTCGAACCCGGTTGGGCCCTTTTCTTTAATGATTTTTTGGACTTGGCTCAAAATTATCGTGCTCACTTTTTCTTTCTTTGTATTCTGCTTAAATTTATATATATTGGAGTCTCTCTTGTCTCTCTGCTCACTTATTCTTTCTTTGTATTCTGCTTAAATTTATATCTATAGGAGTGTCTCTTCCTCTTTACATTTTTGGTCACAACAACTCATAAGAGATAAAGCAACAGTTTTTTTTTAATATTTAGAAAAAACAAATAGAGTAGGTGGTACACTGGTAGCAAAGAATACCGAATTAAAATAGCATATATATATATATATATATATAGTACCAACGGATGAACGGCTCTTTGAGCCTTGTGCATTATAAAAGAACTAGGAACCATGCATGTAACAAATGAACTTTTTCAATCAATAATTTTTTTATCTCCTCAGAAATTATTTTTAACAACGAAATGATTTAATAGTTGATCTATTCATTGTTTATCATAGTTTACAATCTACAATATCTATTCTATTTATACAACACAGCTTTAGAGCCGTTAGAATTAATACTAAAAATTAGAAAAAGAGCCGATGGTAATATATGCTAAGCATATCCCTATAGAGTTGCATCTTCCATAAGGTCATGTTTGGTTGTGGAGTAAGTGGTGGAGTAAACCCTCTACTCCATCTTTAAGGAGCCAAATGAAAAGTAAATTTGAAGGAGTAAGATGGAGTAACATTTGAGTTAATCCGGATTAAGTTACTCCACTTAGAGAGGTGGAGTAACTTACTTTCTCTGTGGGTTCCGCGGTTAGAGTAACACCATGTTATAATTTCTCTCTCTTCATTAGCTTACTCCACCAAACTCTAATCAACCTCCAACCAAACATGATTATTTTAATTCGCCTTAGTTCGGAGTAAGAAATTTAATCTGGAGTAAATTTACTCTACAACCAAGCATGACCTAAGAGTTCTATTACATATTTTCAACACCCTATATAACTAATCCTGTCTTACAAGGGAGTGAGTATAAGTTGGATTCCATTAGAAGGCCTAAGGGATAACATAATCCTCGGTTGATGCTGGTACACTGGAGACACTGATAGCTGAAACTTGCGCAGAATCAGGCTAAGCACAACCTTGTACTCTGTCATTGTGAGGTTCCTCCCAACACATATCCTCCCGCCAAATCCGAAAGGCAGAAACCCCATGCGGTGCTTGCAACCCCCATGGACCGAGTCTGCGAAACGGTCTGGCCGGAATTGGAATACATCTGGGCCCCACAAGGTAGGGTCATGGTGCATCGCCACCACATCTATCCACATGTTTGTGCCCTTAGGGATGACCTTGTCTCCATCGCCGATTTGTATGTCGTCCCGTGCCTGGCGTTGCACATTTGGTGCCGGTGAGTACAGGCGGAGAACCTCATTAAGAACCCAGCCCATCTGCAGCAGATGCATGAAATAATTAATTAAGGATGGACTTTAATAGAACAAGTAATATGTTTGTTAAGTGCAAACCAAAACTATGATGTATAGTGAAAAATTATTTAGCTTCATAACTTGAGAATCAAGCTAGTGTTCCATAACTTGTTCAACAGACACTTGTATGGCAGCTAGTATACTCACAGCCACAAATTAAATGTTGTCCATTCAATTTAACCGTTGATACAATGATTAATGTTAAGTTATTAACCAAACAGTTTGGATTAATATATGGAAAAAAAAATACTTCTTTCAAAAAAAAAAAAATGGAATAAATACACTTTAATAATAGATAACAATAATTCAAAGCTTTGATATTTAATTAGCGTTATTGTTTTTTAATAAAATAATACAACAATTAATATCAACTACCTCAATATGGAATATCAAAATAACTAATGCTAATTCATATTTGAGGGTTGTTTACGTGCATCAACTAGTAATATCAACTATATATAAGGTTAATTAGTCTAGTTTTGTTATATTCATGCACATTGACGTAATCAGAAGAGAACTTGGAGCTTAATAAGCCAAAGGTTTAACATTTTACCAGCCAACTAATTATTCCACGGTTCAACATTTCACCAGCCAACTAATTAATTATTCCATATAGACACGTTTCTACTGGAAAGGACAAATTCCTTTTTATATATTACCAATTAAGTACATATGTATGTTTTAATTTATGCATATTATATGCCGCAAGCTCTTATGAAAGTTCTAAGCAGCACGGATCAAAGAAAATTTGATGGAATAATTAACTACTACAAACCTTTTACGACTATATATGGGATATGGTGCGAAAATTCGAGCTTAAAGTATTTTTGTTCTTCACCTTTTACTTTTACTTTTATATTGTTTGACTGGATTCCTTTTGACCAGATATGCATATTTTCTCATTAATTTATCTATTATAAGTTGTTGGGTTTGACCAGATTTGATATTATTTTTAACACGCAATATAAAAAGAAAAATATAACCCCAACTACGTACGTATATACGTACGCACCTTTGGAGAACAGACTTGCTAATCAGCCGTGATAGCTTAAAAAAGAGTATATATATTGTCTAAAGTTCAATAGTATATATCAACAACCTCAGTGGGAATCATGGGACCCATTTTAATATTCCATATAATAAGCATTTTTGTTATACTTGATACGTACAGCCATTTTATGTAATGTGTATGCGCTCAAAAAAATAATAATATGAAATCCATTTAGCAAATCTTTAACCATATACTATAATACAGAGAGGTCTGCCATGCATGTGAATCAAACTTTGAGTGTATTAAGAGGCGGATTCAAAATTTTAATAAGGAGTAGGTACAAAATATTGATAGGAATATAATTTTTTTCTCTAGACGAATCAGAGCAGAATAATGGATAGGGATCTAAAAAGTCAGGGCATGATTGAATACGTCACGGTACATGTGCCAATTACGTGCCGTGACCATCTTTCGAAAATTTAACACGACAAGGTATGTCACACAAAGATTTGATCACAGTACGACACATGGTCGTGTGTAATTAAGACCGTTAGATCTTGATCGAATGGAGAATTTTAAATAAACTAACCTAAATTATAAAAAAAATAGTTAAACAAAAAAAATGTGACCGGTAACATTTGGACACGTCACAGCGTGATTAACGTGCTGTGACCATTCACGTGCCATGATCATCCTTCCAAATTTGCTCACGACACGACACGTGATCCAAGTTACATCGTCACTAGTCACAGTACGGTATATATTTATATTCTTAATTAGTAGATGACCTCTCTTTTTTTCTAACAAATTAACAATTCTTTTAAGTGGAGTAGCGAATCGGACTACGTCTTTTTTTCTTTTTTTCTTTCTTTTACACTAATTAGTTTGTACTGGCTTTCTTTTCCGCACAATTTTCTTTTACTGTACTGTGAATTAAATTCTGAGATAGACATTATATCCATTCAGAGATAGACAAAGTATAAAATACCATTGGTTCTAAAAAGAATTGAATCCTTCCTTTTGGATCCGCCACTGAGTGTACCAAGTGGAAGTTGGGCATAGTGTGTATATAATTTGCAATATTTTATGACGGATTAATTATATTTATCATGACAAAGAACCCTAAGATTTCATTTTCGATGAGACACATGTTCTATTTTCAAAAATAATATTTTAAAAGTACGTAGTGCATGTACCGGAACTTTTGAATAAAAAATATATTTAAACTTAATTTAGTGTAGAACATCAAATTAATGTTTCTGTTGAGAAGCTATACATACCTTAGTCAGTCTTGAGAGCACATCTGAAGTTAGTTCACCACTTTGTGTTGCCTCCATGACCTCCGCTCGAAGGGTCGACTGCCATTCGGGATGAAGTGCCAACATAAGTAGTGTCCAGGACAACGCCAGAGCAGTCGTCTCGTGCCCCCCGAAAAAGAACGTCTTGCACTCATCTACAAGTTCTTTCGTAGTCAGACGTCTCTCCTGCGTCGCCTTTTTATCGTCTCCAGCCAGCATTAGACCAAGCAAGTCGGTCTGCTGTTGCACTGTATCCTGAGATCCTTGCCGCCTTCTCGATTCAATGACTGCGAGGAGGAGTTCATCGATTTCTTTCCCTAACTTCCATGCATTGTACGACTGTTTCGGGTTTAGGAATTTACTGAAGGGGACTCCCACGAGGCGGTTGGTTTTGAATAACATCGCTTGCATGGATCGGAGTTTTTCGTAGACCTTTCTGCCGTGCTCTTCATTGATCCCAAAGCTTGCTTCTGCAATGATCTCCGCAGCGTTCTCAGTGACATCTTTTTCTATGTCTATCTCCCCTTGGCCAGAATGAACCAGGTTGATCCATCGGTTGAGCATCTTGCTCGTGGTCTTTTCCATTAAGCCTATCATCAACTGAAATAATGATCATGAACTAACTATTGCTTATTATTTATTTAATTTATAATTTGCTGGAGCAACTGAATTCTTTCACCATATGATTTACTCTATAGATACGAAACTCGGACTGAAAGTACAACAAACTAAAAATTAAAATACCCGGAGATCGATCAATGTTCATGAAGAAAAAATATCAAATGCTTACATTTAGATTAGTCATCGAGAATGCCGGTGAAATGACGTGCCGATGGAGAATCCAATCATTTCCCTCTGTCATTAGTAGGCCATTGCCAAACATTGGCTTACGATCATACTTGAACACATTCGGCTTTCCCCATTGCTTGCCGAGGATACCTGAGGTCACCTGTTTAAGGAACACAGGGTCTGCTATGTACAAAAAGGGTTCAGTCCCAAGCCAGTAAACGAACACGTTTCCTGCAAGAAATAACATAAAATATCATAAACTTGTCAAATAATTAATTAGTTTGCCACCTTGTTACCTATGTTGTACGTCTGTATAATCGATATGCATAATTCATAAATATTTTACTATATAATTCAGGTTACTAAAGAACATATACAAGGCTTGATGTGCCATGTGCTATTATATATATCACGTAGCATATCCATAATTAATGCAAATAGTATTATACTGTATAAAATTAATAAATCAAGAGCACATATGGTGCTTATATACCATCTTACGAAGAAGAAAAAAAGAAAAACAGCGAGCAAAAGTATTTGTAATATGTAAAATCTAAAATTGTAACTTGGTCATAATTTTTTTTTTTCAAA
Organism: Carex arenaria; assembly: GCA_964058825.1. Lineage (NCBI taxonomy): Eukaryota > Viridiplantae > Streptophyta > Magnoliopsida > Poales > Cyperaceae > Carex > Carex arenaria. Next base: position 192,397 of record CAXKVW010000468.1, on the reverse strand, counting down.
TTTACATACCAAACGATTTTCTCCAGCGAGCGAAGTATGGAAAGGCAGCTGCATGAATATCATGACTTACTCCTGAAGATAGATAAGGAACAGAGGTGGCATGTTTTTTTCTCATTTCGAATAAGTTTCCAAAGGGAAATTTTGGAGAAGGGCCACTAAAGCCATTTCTTTGGAGCTTAAATTTTATTTTCAGAGGTGAAAAGCAAAGGATAATGGAGATCACAAGGGTACACATGAGGAAGAGAATTATGGATCCTATGACATAGTTTAGGGTTTGCACGGAGAGAAGAAGAAACGCCATGGCTTGAGTATTTTTTTTTTCTTCTTCCCGTTTGAAAGTAGGGATTTGGTTTGATGGATGAGGCAGGATTCTTGCCCTTTATATAGTGGGGGGAGAGAGACAATGCTCGCTTCTTTTTTGTTGCTTATTCCCGTTTATTTTTCCCCAACTTGCATCCCAAGATTCAGTGGCATGTGTTATGTGGATGATAATTGGTATATATGGCATCACGGACTTTTCTAGAAAACAACTGAAATTGATTCGTTTCCTACTAATTTCTTATGCTAGCGGGTTAACAAATCTTTATGTTTTTTCCCCAAATTTAATATAATAAAAGCCGCAATATTAATATTAATAATAACAATATAACAGGCATATATAGGATTGTTGTTCTAAATTTGTAATGTATGTAATATCATAAGTTTTGAAAGCAAAGTCTCATAATACATTATTTAAAAAAAATATTGGAATCAATTTTATAAAAATTCATTTCACATCATGACTTGATTAGTTAATATATTGTACGATAACGACTAACATAATATTGGATAAATGATAATATTGAAAAGTTTGTTTAATTAAGTAGAATAGAATGGATCAAGTAGAAATTATTGACATCCATAAATGTTTGGAAGAACCAACACAATGTTGAATATTTTTAGTTTCGTTCCACTAGTTATGTTAGCATGAAAATATAATGAGTGAGGCCATAGTAATATGCATAACGCATATTTGTCTGTACTATGAATTAATATTTTTATTTTTAAAATTTAAATAGTTAATCTGAATCATTCGACATGATTTCTATATAAAAATTTACTTGCAGACTAAAATTTATATTTGTCTTATTTTTTTAGATAAATAAAAAATCGCTCCTTTTCAATGATTTAGAATCTTTATATCAAGTGATTTCTACCTTTATCTTAAAAAAAGTGATTTCTAGCTATTTAAAAAATAGTAAAAATGTTCTCAAAGACTAAAAATGTAAAATCTGATCTATAAGTACATTTTCATGTGAAGATCATATTGAATGGTTTAGATTTACTGTTTAAACTTCAAAATAAAAATATTTATACATAATACAAACCGATATGCATTATACGTGGTACCACAACCTCACTCAAATAGATTTACAATATCTAATTTATCTTATGATGGTATAAATGTGATAAAAAATAAAACTCAATTATAACAAACAAAAAGTTGGATGGTCCCCAATTCCCCATCAACTATTATATATATCAGTTCGGATGATCTATTGGAGGTATAGGTATATGACATAGACGTTAACTCCATTTGAATTTGATGGATCCTTCAAAATTGGGTAGCAAATTGGAGCGGCATAACTGCACCAACTGATGTCATACTCAAGAAAAACAGCTGGCATATATTTTCATTAATTTCCTTCGTTCTGTGGTGTTTTTTGGGCTCAGATGGTCGTATCATAGATTCATATGCTTTGAGCCTTTGACTGGAAAGGTCAAAAGACTCCATCTACGCGGGAAATTTTGTCTATAGGAAATATTAAAAAAAAAAAAAGTAAAAATATAAAAGTATCAACAGATTTGCATCAATAGAAGAATATATAAAAACTTTACGAATTCAAACTAACTTTTTTTTTATTTTCTCTCTCTATATTTGTGTGTGTGTATATTAAAATAGATGGAATCCTACTTTATATATTTAAATTCTAAAATACTTTATTTATTTTTGTAAAAATGTTTTGTATATTATTAGAGAAAATAATAAAATATAAGAAAACTGATTTGAATCGGTATATATTTTACCAATCTTTCTATCTATAAAAAAATATTGGTATTCTTTTTGTTGTTATTTTTTTAAATATTTTCTATAGACAAAAATTCTCGTCTACTCGACTACGCGGCTTACGTTGTCTGGTTTTAAATCAAATATTCTCTAAAGTAATTAAATGTAGGACCCAGATAACTATCCCCGCACCTCTATCCCCCCTCTATCCCCGCACTAAAAGACAAAAAATCTAATCCCAACAGTTTGGGTATTTAAATTTCCATCAGTATTTAACATCTATCTGCAATGTATTTACAGTGCATCAAACAAGTATTTAACTATATTCATTGAAGTATTAACCGTCTATCCAACAGCGAAGCAATTTATGTCCCCACAAAAAATTAAGTTTTCTGTTCCCGCGTCCCCGCACTAAAAGACAAAAAAAAAATTAGGTTCTGACATTTGCGTCCCGGCACTAAAAGACAAAAAAAAATTTGGTTCTGACATTTGATGTTTAAATTCCGTGCAGTATTTAACTCTATTCATTAGAGTATTAATAATGCATCGAAGAAGTATTTAACTCTATTCATTGGAGTATTAATCGTCCGCGTGATACAATCTGTCCCCGCAAAAAATGACAAACTAATGTTCCCGCGTCCCGCACATCAGTATTTAACTTTAGGAATGTTAGTATTTAACATTATGAACGTTAATATTTATCTTTAGAGTCAAAAGTATTCATTTCTAAAAGTATAAATAAGTTACATGGATTATATTTAGCATCCTATATCTTAGTATTTAACTTTATACACATCAGTATTTAACTTTATACACATCAGTATTTAACTTTAGGAATGTTAATATTTACTTTTAGAGGAGTTAGTATTTAAGAGGAAATAGAAATGTGGGGTTCTATATAATTATTCTTAATAATTAGAGATAGTGGTAATAATGCCTACCAATCTGTAATTATTGTCTCCGCACCACCATCCCCTCATATCCCCCTACTAAAAGACAAAAAAAATTAGTTACCGACAATTTAATGGTTTAAATTTCCTGCAGTATTTAACTTCAGTCTTTAATGTATTTACCTTGAGGAATGTTAGTATTTAACTTTAGGAACGTTTGTATTTAACATTATGAAAGTTAGTATTTATCTGATGAAATAACAAAGAAAAAAAAAGTAATATTTATTCAGATTAAGGAAAGAGATCATATTTAATTAAGGTAAATAATTAATGTGGGGAATGATGCTAATTATGGTAGTTAATTAATATGGATAAAGTGCAGAGATGGAAATGGAATGTGGGGAGAATGTTAATTAAAGTAGTTAATTAATATGGGGAGGGTGTGGAGATAATGGGGGGATGAAAGTGGGGGGATGGAAATAATTATTCTTAAATGTATATCCTAATTCTCGACATATGGTGTGAATTGTGGGATCGCCGCCTTGCCAGTTCTCTAAACAAAAAAAGAAACAAAATGTGGAGTGCGGTCGTGTGGATATTGATTATTGCATGCCTGCCGCACAGTGGCACTTCTCTATGCAACTTTTTTGTTTTTATTTCTCTTATTTTTTTGCAAGATTGACTTCATAATAGCACTGTATTTATTACTATAACAGCAGTACTGTTCATCAGTAAACCATTCGTCCAGGTTACATATCTATTATATATTGCCCGGCCGAACTGGATGCAGATTGACTTCATAGATATGAGTAGGATATAGATATTGCCTGACCAAATTGGATGCATATTGACTCGATCAGGAGTGGAGTCAGATTTTCAAATTATGCGGATCAATATTAATAGAATTAATTATATAAAATTTTGATGCTGTGAATTGAGATTAATTATTCATACTAATTTACTCTAAAGTACATAAAACAATATATCTAAGTAAGAAAATTTAATTTCAAAATGAATGGAGCTATAAATTGATTCGTGCTATGAACTCATATTTTTATTTTTAAATTTTAAATAATTAATTTAAACTATTAAATATGATCTTCATATTAAAATATAATTGAAGATTATATTTAATTTATTTTAATATTTTGCTATCTATTTAGATAGAAAATCACAACTGATTGTAATAGATCGCGACTTGAATGTTGAAGCAAGGAGCCGCATCCAAGTTTGATTTCAAAGGAGAAACAATGTACTATGATCAATTGACTTTCTACCTATATAAAAAATAGTAAATAAAGTCTAAAACTTATTAAATTTGATCTCTAAATATATATCTTTATATGGAGATCATGTTTAAAGATTAGCTCTTTAAATTTTGAAAATAAATATATGAGTCCATAGCACATATAGATCCGTAATATGCATATAGTATCATAGTCTCACTCCTCATCAATCATCATCATCATCATCATAATAATAATAATATAATTTGTTCAGACCCTCTTTGTCTTTTTTAATCTTAATATTTTTATCCACTAGTATAGTATATGGTTTATAATATATTGGCGAAGTGCATATACATTTTGCTGGCTTCAGTATATATATTAGAGTGAGTCTTCAATATATTAGAAAAACTTGAACGGGCAGAAAAAGATTAATTAAACGGCCCATAATATATATATATATATATATATATATATATATAGAGTAGAACTAGGGTGCTCCTAAGTTCACCCAACCTCTTATGAACTTGATTCTAAAATATACCGAATCGACTTTAACCGATGAATCCAAGCCGTTGAAATCCTTCTACCTAATGATTGATGCGTTTATATGTGAAAATTTTGAAGTTTCGAATTAATTTAATATAGAGTCAAGTAGTCAAAGGAGTCCAAAAAATGAATGCATTAAAATTAATTTATAAACCTTAAACTTTTGACCACTTGACTCTATATTAAATTAATTCGAAACTTTAAAATTTTCACTTGTAGACGCATCACTCATTAGGTAGAAGGGTTTCAACAGTTTGGATTCATCGTTTAAAGTCGATTCGATATATTTTAGAGTCAAGTTCACAAGAGGTTTGGTGAACTTAGGAGCACCCTAGTTCTACTCATATGTATATATATATAAAGGTTGGGTAATATCAAATCGATTGTTCCTGAGATTTTGTGCAACTAAGTTGGTTTTCAATTTTTAGTCTAAAATGTCGATTCAAACCGTTAAATATGATTTCTATATTAAAATGTGTTTGGAGACCAAATTTTATATTTTTCTAATTTTTTTTTACTATTTATTAAGTCACTTTGAAAATCGTTGAATATCCAATGATGGCTTATGTTTTTACTTTTTTGTTAAGCCACTATTAGATTAACAATTTTGAAAGTGACTTAATAAATAGTAAAAAAATCAGCAAAATATAAAATTTGGCCTCCAAGCACATTTTAATATAGATATCATATCTTCATCGTTACTAAGTCATGAAAGTGGCCAAAAGTATCATTTTGTTTTAATAAAAAATATTTTTTAATTGATTGACTTTATACACCATGGCATGTCAACAATTGATAAGGAATATTGTAATTGTCCATAGTCAACCCAATTTTTTTTTTATAAAAGTGGGACCACTTCCACCGATTTTCATTGAAGAAACCATAGAACAAGGAACTGGTACCAAACAACTGGTATATGTTCTTAATGGTTGTACAATAACAGCAAACTGAAAATGAAAAATATACTAGAACTTTACAAACAAATAACCTATATCAACCCTGAGCATCTAATCATAAAAACACTAATAAAACATGCTCATATCTCAAGACAGAAACACATACATATAAAACTGAAATAACAAACAGACCATGAAAGTAACAACAAAACATCCAAAATTTATCGAAAGCAAAACTATCCCTTCAACCTCAATCACGATGCTCGCAAATCTCATAGTCCTCTCTAAGGCCGGACCCACCTGTAAGCAGCGAGGCCCTGTGCTCATGCGTTGTCCTATTCATTGCCTCCTCCTATTCAATCAAATCATAACAAAAGATAGGGATATGCAACATATCAGTAGGGAGTACCAATGATAATTTAAGAACCTTTCCATTGTCCTTTGAATTCATCCAAAATTGTGCAAGAGAAATAATTTGAGCACCTACTCCTCTGGCTTTAGTTCTAACCCCATGAAAACATAACTTGTTTCTTGTCAACCATTAAGTCCACAAAACTGCCTCTTACTAGTTCTATTAAAAGCCTATCTTTTAATGGTATTAACAAATTAATAAATCAAAGCTTCTCCATAGTGCTAATATCAAAATCAAAGTTGTTGCACTTAACAATTCAGTTCCAAATTATTCTAGCAAAATAATATTGTTAAAATAAATGATCAATAGTTTCTGGTTCACCACAAAAAGGACAACCTACATCTCCTTGCCAACTCCTGTTATTCAAGATAACCCTTGTTAATACCCTCTTTTGTTTTACTAATCATAGAATGATCTTAATTTTAAAAAGAATTTTTGTTTTCTAAATATTATCAAAATCTACATTTTTCATCTCACCATACTCAAGCCAAGTGTAAAAAAAATGTACTGAAAATCTACCATTAGCATTCCACCTCCAATGCAAAATATCTAATTTATCCCTAATCAGATGTATAGACCTCAATTCATTTATCAAAGTGATTCATTCATCTCGATACAGCCCTATCAACTGTCATCTAAATGTTAGGTTAATTTGTCCATTTCCTAAAACTGAACTTATTGTTAAATCAATATCTGATACAATTGAAAATAAATTAGGAAATAAAACACTCACACAACCATCTATAAGTCCAAAACAACATCTCAGTTCCATTACCAATAGTCTTTTTAAAACCTAACTCAATTATATATTTTATTTTGACAACATTCCTCCAAAAAACTCATAATTGATAATGAACCCTTTGTGGCCCATATTTGGCTTTTAGAATCTCTTTCCACTTACAAAAAAAAATGCAGGATCATTAAAATGATACCATGGCTTATAAAGCAGACTTAATTTTTTTAAGATTAAGAACCCCTAATCCCCCTTGAAACTTATCTGCACAAACTACGTCCAATGAAACTAAGAATTTTTTTTCAAACTGAAGTACTGAACTACCTCCATACCACAAGAATCTACGTTGAAGTTTGTCTATCCTATGTCTAATCTGAACAAGCATCATGTAAATGACTAACCAATATAAAGGAATTGCTGAAATAACAGAGTTCATAAGTGTCACCTTTCTCCCAATAGACAATAATTTACTTTTCCATCCTTGCAACTTTTTTCGATTTTCTCAATTAAAACATTCCAACAATCAGTAGGTATATTTTTTCAATGAATGATTACTCCTAAATAAGTAATGGGAAGTTGACTCATAGTACAACCAAATCATGAAACAAATCTGGTACTCTCTATATCATCTAAATTCAAAGAAATCATGACACTTTTATGATAATTAATTTTTAGACTTGTCATATTTTCAAACCAGACAACAAAAGCTTTAGCTCTTCTACCATTTTATCATCTGCATCAAGGAAAAGAAAAGTGTCATCTGCGAAATACAGATTCAGAACATTCCCAACACCTTCAAAGTGCCCTAAGCTCTTAATAAATCATGCTCACTTTGCATTATTCAATATCATATTAAGAGTATCTGTTACAATATAAAATATAAAGGGAGATAGTGAGTCTCCCTATCTCAACCCTCTTTTACATTTAAAATAAGTCCCCAAATTACCATTCAAACCTGGGGCGGAAAGTAAGTCAATACAGGGTGGCTAAGCCACCCCCATGGATTTCAAACTTTTTACAAAAAAAAAGTCATTGAAAAGCAATAAAACCTTTCCTGAGGGAAAGAGAGAAAATAAAATAAAATAAAAATGTGAAATTTAAATTGGTGTGAAGGACGTAAAATATTTTATTTTTTAAAATTGAGATTTGTTCTTTATTCATTGACTATTTACATATTGTTCAATTATTATTCCGTCATTTTTTTTCATAACCAAAAAAATAAAAAAATAATATTAATAACCAGACTCTCAAAAAAATTTCATCCATAACCAAACCGCCCCCCTGGGGGGCGGTCTACTTTTTTTTTTTGGAATCTGAATCTAAAAATGAGAAATAAAATAACAAAATAAAACCGTTAGATTTAATTTTTATTATTTTATTTATGCACATACAAAATATTTCAACATCTCAAATTTGATTTTACCAATATCAAGAGCTTGCAAAAAGATACATTAATATAGATAAATTCTAAATCTTATTTTTTAAAATTTATTTACTCTTATAAAAATAAAATTAAAAAGTGATAATCTAATATCTTCACTAATCTAATCGGCCCAAATCCAAAACTGCTGCAGACGACTATGCAAATCGAATTACATTCGATTACTGTTTTAAACAGAATTTAACAATGTCACACCCCGAGACAACCCGCCACGTATTTATATGTAAGGCGCATGCACATCACATACATTATCAATAACAATATAAATAGAGCCACATTTATTTCATAAACAAAAAGCGTTGCACAAACGATCATGAGCCGACATGGCTAGTAACACAAACACTGCCATGCTGACTCAATGTATCAATTATTAAATCATAGAAATAAATCTAAACAACACGTGGATGTTTATCAATTCTCATATATTCCCGCTTATTCTCACTCTTGTCCTTGCTCGAATCCTTCCTCTTCGTTTCCTGGAACCCACGTAAAAGTGGAACGGGTGAGGGATCGAACCTTCTCTCAGTGCGGGATTTAGTTCCAGCCTAGAGCTTATAAAATATTTACTTTTTCTCACAAATATGAACATATATAATAAAAATGTGTATGCTTCTTCTAATGCAATGCATATCCTATCTTTATTTTTTATTTATCTTCAAAATTCCGTTAATCCATTTCGTGTGCCTCACTAGACGGTGAATTCATATGCCGCTAGGTCTTGGCGGTGATAGGACCGCTTCTGCCTACAATCGCATACGTGACAGGACCGCTTTCGCCTACAATCACGTATGCGACAGGACCGCGTTAGCCTACAATCACATCCGTGACAGGACCGCTTTCGCCTACAGTCACGTTAATGAGGGGTCTAGTCGAACACTGGATCCAATGTATACATCCCAATATGCAAGCATATTGGCCCCTGTTCAGTTCCAATATTCGTTCATTTCGAGTACCTTCATTCAATCACAAAAATCCATGCCATACTCAACATATGCAATTCATGCAAGTCATTTGGTCAAAGTATGAATCATATCATTTCATGCAATTTATTTATGGTCTACTTGGTCATACGTATGGTTCGAAAACAACATGCATAAATTCAACTAATGCCATGGTAATAAACAATTAAATGACAAGGGACAAGTAAAATAGTTTTATAAGGTCTAGGAAACCCGCACCTGATATCTGAGTGAATCCCTGATCATCTCCTACGTCGTTTAATTCTTTAATGGTACGTTTGGATGCACTATAGAATAGCTAGAATAGCTACTGTTTAAAATAGTAGATAAGAATAGTGAAAAAATAGTGATTTCCATAATAGTGTGAAAATTGTGCTATTCGGAATAGTAAAAATATTGTTTGGATTGTATATTTGGAATAATGAATAGCTGTAACTGGTAAATAATAGTGTTAACAAGATACTTATTAAGAGAAAAAAATAAGCAAGTGGGGTCTCAAATGAATTGTCATGACGTAGAGATAAAATAAGTGGTGTCAATTTTATCATTTCGGAACTGTGTTGACGGTAATAAATATTTTTTCTCTATTCACATTTTCGAATAGCAGCTATTCTAACATTTTCAAATAATAGATAGTAGCAGCTATTTTCGTTATTCTGAATAACAAAAATGTCGTTTGAATGCATATTGCTATTCTAGCTATTCTTACACCATCCAAACATACCATAAACGTCTCATCTAAAACATAAACATACATTTAATTAATAATGTTTGAATTCAATTTTTCGTTTCCTAAAAACCATTAATACTATATGTCATTAATCCTAGCTGACTATTTTGGACAATTATCAAGGATCTTAATTTGACTGTTTCGATTAACTCTTATATTAGATATTATAGATTTTTTTTTCTAATTAAAAATTCTGACAAATTAAATTCGGCTTTAAAATACTTTGATATCTTATCTCTGTTTAGTATTACGAGAATTAAAGAAATTATAAATAAAATAATTGATTTGCTTCTGGTATACCTTAATCCCTAACCTAACCGAAAGTTATCCAATTAAATAAAAAGAATAAATTTCAGATCTTATAATAACTAATAAAAATTATATTAATAAACAAAGATTTCAGATTATATTATAATTTAAAACAAAAGAATATTTAATAAAGAAATCTCCATATTTTAATAAACTTAAAGAAATTAATATTTATCAAATTGTATGATGTCGAATAAATACTAAACTCAACACATTAAAAGAAAGTTTTCAGATTTTAAATATAATTTCAGAAATTAAAAATAAAGAAAATTTCATATTACAATTAGATATACTTCTGAATTCTTATAATCTATTATAAATTCTATTCTAATTAACATATCCTAGTCAATCAGTTTATGAAATAAAATAACGAAAAATACTCGTACCTTTAGTGCAGAGATTTCCAAACACAAGGAGAAATTCAATTCTTTTTGACAAAATAAAAGAGTGCAGTTTGGGTTATTCAGATAATTAGATGGGATTGCATTGATCATTTTTCTGGATTTATTGGATTGTTTACTCCCTTAGTCATGGGTTAATTGAAATATATAAGACATGATTAATCAAAATATATAAGAAAGGGGAGGCCGCAGTGGCAATTACCTGGACCAAAGTTTCTTTCTCGTTTAACACCGAAAATAAAAGGAAAGCATATAATTGTAGCAATTAATTCTCATTTTATAATTGGAAAGAGTTTATAATTGCAGCAATTAATTGTAGCAATTAATTATTATTTAATTTAGAGGACAATTAAGGAAGGCTTCAAGAAGGTCCCGATTAAAAATGTAGATATATTTTCATTTGGTCAAATAATTAATCTGAAATTTACTAAGTGTAAAGTTTAATGGGAACGATGGCTATTCATATTTAGTCATTATAAAATTTTAAGTTTGATTCACACTTTTAATAGATAAGATAGAAATATATGATTTGGAGAATAACAACTCTATTATTTTATTTCTTTTGTTTTTATAAAATCAATTATATTGATTTAGAAGCTAATTTTCATTTTAAAAACCATTCTTTAAATTATGTGGCATTACAATAATAATAATAATAATAATAATAATAATAAATTGACGTGATGGGATATTACAAACAAGCATTGGATGTAAACATATACAGAGATTGAAATTTAAACAAAACAAGCATACTCAAACCAATACACGAACCTAATTATCTAAACATGCTTTATTTTTTAAGACAAAATCAGGTGATATATTCCATATAATGTTCCTATCTAGACTATTACTAATTTGCAAAGAGATGCCTACGCTTCTTAGGATTAACGGAACCAGTAAACTATATTATAATTACAGGAAATTAAATTCATAAATTTGGTTTGCTAGAGCATGTACCTTTCAGTCCTTGAAATCGAACTGGAAGACAAAATGCTTGTATGAGACTTCTCCTGTGGCAATTGCACTTGCTGCTAGTGCATTTCTCAGTGCTGAAAGTATTTTTCAACATAAGAAAATTCAGTTGAGACACTAAAAATCTTAAACTTAATTTTTGAGATACTAAACGATGTTTTTTGGCGATTTTTATTCGTCGGATACCTGGAGTTACACCCCGAGGTGACGGTCACCACCGTCTCCTCCTTCCCTTTCCGAATTGGGGTCATACGCGCCAATCTGACTTTCCTAACAAAAGTTATGGCCGTTTAAAGTTTAAAAAAAAAACGATGCTTCCGGCCCCCATTTTTTGTCACCACTGGGGCATGAACCCGCGTTCCTTGGGTGAGAGTCACACACTCTAACCAATATACTACAAAGTTTTTCATGTTACAATATTGAATCTATATATAATATATACATACAATAAAACAGTGGTCTTATAACTTTCAATTCAAATTATTTTAATGCAATTTTTTTAAGTAATTAATGATATATATATTTTTAAATAATGTTATTAAGTAAGATTGAAAAAAAATGATATATTTTAAGATCTTGAAAAACAATTTGAGGACATAAGTAAGTAAGATTGAACATTTTTGTTTGCTATTGTAATATTTTGTATGTGCATAAAGAAAATAATAAAGATTAAATCTAACGGTTTTATTTTACTATTTTATTTCTCATTTTTAGATTTAGTGTACATAAGTAAGTATATCTCAGTCTGTGTTTCTGTGTTCTTTCTGATTAATTTTTTTCCTAAATGAATGTGCCAATGAACACTGAAGTGAAGCAAATAAAGGTTGTGAATCAAAAGCGACGATCTAGTCGACCAAATGAAAGCACTTGACCTGAGGAAGTACTAATAGATTACTGATCAGAGATGTTACTTCTCCTTTCTTTTAATTTCATATTATTTTTAGTCATTAATTTCATATCTATAATTTCAAACAAATACATTCATTATTTAGATTAAAAATTCGAATCCTAAAAAAAAAAAAAAAATACTGTAGCAACCCGCCCCCGGGGGGGCGGGTTGGTCTGGGTGTAAACCGCCCCCCCCGGGAGGCGGTTTGGTTATGGATGAAATTTTTTTGAAAGTCTGGTTATTAATATTATTTTATTTATTTTTTTGGTTATGAAAAAAAAATGCCGGATTATTATTCATTGTAACTTTTAGATGAATGTTAATTTAAATATTTTACTATACTAAATTATTTATATGATAATTTTCTATTTATAAAGAATCATATTATCTTGTGTTATATAGATTTTGGTTTCTATTAAAATATTTTTTAAATATATGATGTTTAGTCAGTTAGCCCTCTCTATACTCAAAGTCAAGTTCTGTCCTAGATTCAAACTAATACACATTTTGTTACCTTCAAGGATATCAGTAATCCATCACCTAAACTTCTCACCAAACCCCCTAGCGCCTAATACTCCATAGTCAGCTCATGATTCAATCTTTCTGAGAATATTGAATTTGATTATTCATGCATCAAATTCTAATTTTTTATAACAATATAACTATTATATTAGTAGAAATATATTAATATATATATTTTTTATTTTACTTGCAGGATTGTCCTCTAACTTAGCTACTAAGCACTAAAAAGCTATAGCAAGATTATAATATACTATTTAGAACATAACACAAAATGAGGTGATTCCAATAAGATATAAATTATTCAGGATCTTTCCAGACAATTCCAGTTGTATATGAATTTCAAATTTTCAATACATGAATAAATTTAGATATTTTAAAGCTAGTATCCATTTTAGATTAAACGGTTCAAATCAAATGAATAAAAATCATGAAGTCAAATTATCAAATTTATTATTTTTTGTAACTAATTAAGCCAAATTTATCTAAAATTATATAACTTAGGTACTGCAAAAAGCATATAGAGTGCATATCTATACTCCCTGTATTTGATGACAATCAAAGACAGCATCGGCTTTTCATTTTAGCCTGTCCGATTAATTAATTTAAGATTCATAAGTTCCGATTGATAGTGAAAATATAAGACGCAACATAACTAATATAGCGTCACTTGGTCACACCACGTCACAGCACAAGATCAAATATTTTTCACAAAACATGATTAAAATTGTGGAGAATAATCATGTTTATTTTTTTTTGCTAGTTTCTTTAAAAATAATAAAAATAAAAGAAGAAAATGTTACAAAATAAATTAATAAATTAAAAATAAAAAATGTCGAAAAAATTGGCATTGAATCAATGTACTATTTTCAGTCGAAAAAAAATTACAATACGCAAATCAAGTTACGTGACCAACACGCATAACATAACATACGGTGATGAAACTGATGACTGTCTTATTGACTTCCTTCACTACCGAGTACTGAGTAGGTGAGTACCGATGACGGTCTTACTAACTTCCTTCACTACTTAGTATCCGAGGAATTTGTATCCACTGCATTAACTCAAAAAAGACTATTTTGAGTTAAATGCATATGGACCATACAATGCACTTTACGATCCGTGCGGACTAGATCCACACTAATATTTAAGAACTCTGTGTTAAAGTCAGACAGTCGAGATGCATTAACTCAATAGATTCCCTTTTGATTTAATGTCGTACCCAAGTAGTAACGGGAATCCTCTGCATTAACTCAAAAGAGAATCTTTTGAGTTAATGCACTGTTCGATTTTAAACGGAGTCAATCCGACCCGTATAATTTTAACACAAGGTTCTTTAATATTAGTGTGGATCTAGTCTGTACGAATTTTAAAACGGATCAAATAGTCCAAATGTATTAACTCAAATGATTATCTTAAGAATCTTTTGAGTTAATGTAGAGGATACGAATTCCCCGAGTAGGCGAGTACTGAACTACTGATGAAACAGTTTAATTATTCTTATTATTTTCTTCGATTTATTTCAACAGCAAAGTGCCAAAGTATGATCACCATTGCGTAGAACAAACGGGTGAAAATAACAGGCTACAACGGTAGAACGGTCTCTTCCGAGTTCCGACACAGCCGTAGAAATTGGCGGAAAAATCCGCAAAAGACACGCGCCGGGATGGCCCCGCACCAACATGTTTTAAACGGGTCATGTCAAAGAAAACATGTGAAATTGAAGCAGTCTGAGCCTTTCGATATTTTGTTTGAACGTTTCTGATATTCCTTATCTTTTCTAAGAGTGATGATTCCAAAATTTTGTGGCCAACTGTGGAATGAATATATCTTTGAAATGTGATGGGTCAAATGTTGCTTTCCGCACACAATGATCAGCCACAAAAGGACAAAGTAGCACCAGCACAAAACCCGATTTTCAGAGTAAAAAGCACAAATCCAATGGAACAACGACACGTGGCATGAAATAAAGGGGCCATGATCCAATGGTTTGAAGCTGAGGTGCAATTTATATAAACGAACGATCCAGATTAATCTCAGTTGGATTAAATTTAATCGGTGCCTATTGAAATTATAGAGGGAATCATCTTTGGGATTTATTCTAAGTTAAAAAGAACGGTCCGAATTAGTCAATCCTCACCACTGTATTAAAATGTGCTTGTAGACTAATTTTTTTATATTTTTTGAAAAAAAATACTATTATTTATATAGGTACAAATTCACTATTATTCAGAAGATTTAGGACCATCCAAAAATTAACAATGATTTATATCTATCTACAAAAAATAGGAAATAAAATTCAAAAAATATAAAATTTGGTCTCCAAGCATATTTTAATATAGAAATCATGTTAAGCAGATTGGATCGACTTTTTTGACTTTGAAAATAAAAATAAGAATACAGAACATAATTAAGACACTAAATCAATGGAGTACTTGAGCCCTCCTCATCAATATATAGGTTATAGAATGTATGATATTCTTTACATGTATTGTAATATCTTCCAATGCAAATTATTTTATAATGAAGAAAATTTAATCCATGTAAAACTCCTGAAGTATTGTTTCATCAGAAGTTAGCGTAGGACCAAATCAAGAACTAGCAAAATAAGTAGTCTTTTTGCAAATTGAAAACAATTAATCTACACAGATGTGATTGGTTTTTGGTAAATTATTGAAAGAGAACGCTCACTCTTCATTTCATCACTTTATTACATCTCTGAGCTCTATCACAAAATTTTAAAATTCAAGTTATGAATGTTACATAGACAACTCTCACTAATTTCCTCCCACTTGCATCAAATCAAAATACACATTTTTTATTTTTTTAATCCGATCGATCAGAATCTGGATCAATTTCGTTCAATAAAATATTTGTTTTATTATTCGTATATTGTATATTTTTTAAAAACACAACTACCAATTTCGTCAAAATTGAGAATTAAAATTTTAATTTAATAGTTGATGTAATATTTTTTTATAGAAGATTACAGGTTTAAAATTCATATAAAAATATTTATAAATATTTGAAATTAAAATAACAATTGTGTCAAATTAAGTCGGTGAGTCACTCTGGCTGATATCAACTCACACTCATCAATCATATTTGTGTGTATATATAATAAAAATATTTCATGTCAATGATATTGACATGAAAATTGTGCTAGGACTTTTAGCACCTATATTTACATTATTATGTTGTACCCGACTACTATTATCAAGCATATTGAGCCGACCACTTTTCTTTACTGCATATACAGTCATTACCATGTTCTACTTAGAATTCTGGATTTAAGTAAGATAATTGACTATTTTACTACAAAAAAATATGGGATTTCTTGTATAATTTCTCAAAACCTCACAATTATGTTTCAGTTTATCATTTTAAATTATAATAAATCTCACATTTATCTAATTCATTATTTTTTTTTACAATGAAACTAACTCGATCCACATTTTGAAAATTATCTTAAACATATTTGCTGAATTAAAAATGCTCATGTCTTTTTAAAAAAATAGTAATATGGTATGTTATGTTTTAGAGAGAAACCTATAATGAAACTAAGAGCATCTGCGTCTCTGAAATCTTGGAGTTTCAAAGCTGACTTGACAGTTTCTAAACCAGTTTCAGGGATGTAGATGAATTTCATATTTAGCAATTTTGTTCAATAGTTTCTAAATATAAAACTGTTTCAAAACTCTGACGTGGCAAAATAATCGACCCGTATTCGCTCAACTTTTAATACTGTTTTAATTAAACGCTAATGTGGCAATTAAAAACTCTAATTTTAGTTTCAGAGATGTAGAGATTTAGAAATTCAGAGAGTCTAAAATTTCTAAAATTCTATTAACAGTTATTTAAAAACTCTAAGAGTTTCAAGGATACAGATGCTCTAACTCGATCCACATTTTGAAAATTATCCTATGCCTATTTGCTAAATTATAAATGCTCATGTCCCTTATGGTGTATTATGCTTTAGAGAGAGAAACATATAATTTCGAATTTTAGAAATTAGACATGAAATTCTTCCATTGAAAAAACATAGCTTAGTGCTCAACTACAATAAGTCAATAACTAACCACACTACCTGCATTTAGCATATAAAATTGAAGAAGAGTACAGATTTTTGGCCCCATGACTTGTAAAGCTTTTCCGCATAAATATTTCGAGTGTTGAATATAGACATATGCCTATATAAATTTGTACAATTTTTATAACGTTTGACAGACAATTAATAAGCGATTATATTGCACCAACTTGATTCCATAAATATAAACTTTATTGTTTTAATTTTATTACCTACTTCCAATTTAAACAACATGAACCTAATGAGTTAATTTAATCATTTTTTACGTGCATGCATTAATTGTTCATGAACTTCTGTAAATAACTCTTTATTACACCCTTGGTATAATCATTAATAGGAATCTAGAAGCTTGACTTTCTTGTTTCGCTTTCAAAAAAAATTGTTCATGAACTAATTAAAGTATATTATAAAAAAAATCTTTAAGAAAATATTTTTTACATTAGATAAAACCCACGAGTCAAAAAGATATAATTGACGTTGAACCCGCCGCAACATATCAGTAGGAGGAATAGAGTGTGGAGTTTGACAAATTAAGGCCGAATTCACATCCTCTAAGATATCTCAACTTATGCGTTTTTTTTTTTTTTTTTGGAAAACCTCAATCATTGATTAATGAAATAAGGGCTAGACTCTTTTTTCTTTGTCAAAAAAAAAAAGAAAGAAAAGAAAATCTCAATCGTTCATGTACGTTCTGCACGAATCTCAAAAGCACTAATAATACTGGTGACTGCATAGTGACAATATGCGTGCATAATTCGCGAATAATTCACATTGTATTTTTTTTTTTACATTTCTGAACCGAACTCCGTTTAAAATGCAAAAAAAACATATTATATGTTTTATTCGCGAATAAAACGCAAATCACGAATTATTCACGAGAAAAACACGGAAAAAAACAAATTTGTTTTTGGGTTTTCCTTGAGGGTTTTTTTTTGCTATCTTGTTGTACCGAATTATTCTCAAATTATATCTTAATTATACACGAATCACAAATTTTTGACTCCGCTAAACCGAAATAAAACTATTCGTTTGTCACTATGATCCACTGCGCTATCCCTTATAAACACCGGACACGTCAATCTCATAGGATACGCCCTCCCGGTAGAGACGTGGGGAACCAACTCCGCTGCTTGCCAAAATGGCAAGCAGGACCCTGCTTTTTCAAATCTGACCATTGAATTTTTTCATGCGCGAATCTCAACACAAATGAATGGTTTGATTTGTAAAAGCAGGGTCCTGCTTGCCAATTTGGCAAGCAGCGGAGTTGGATCGGAGACGTGGAACATCGCACGAGTCCTAGATTTTTCCATGTCAAGAACCGTGTGTCCGTGTCTCCGCGCATCCTGTTATAAATGTCCCAATCTACACATGCTATACACCTGTCTGACGGCTTCTACCATACTACTCGGCACTCGCTAACAGCATATGCGTGTTCCCAAAAAAACGATAAAGATTTGAAATGGTATTATTTTATTTCGTACGGACGAAATAAAATCTAATCATGAGCTTCGTTTGTGAATTGCGACTTCACATCTCATGGGAGGCCCCGTGTCAAAATATATTACGGCGCAGGTACAACTTATGAATCACGGGGCCGGCACTTTGGTGAAATCGGGATTTTCTATGTTTCAGTCAAGGTAGCTATCTGTGTAGCACACTCTTCAAATTATTTGGCAACAAAGTAGAAACAGGGAGATCTCTAATGGATTTGAAAAAAAAAATCATTTAAAGATTGTTTCGGTAGTTTAAAAAATAATATAACATATGTGTTTAAATTTTGCACAATAAACTGCATCATAATATGTTCAAATTTTCTATGTAAGAATAATAAAGATGATTAAATATGTTATTTTCATTTACTCTATTTTAAATATTTATTTAAAATATTTTATTTACTCTATGATTAAATATTTTAAATATAACATATGTATTTTATTTTCATTTACTCTATTTTAAATATTTATTTAAATGGTAAAAAAAATCTCGTTAATCAATTCATCGCAAGAGGCGTAAGAAGCAGATTTCGGGCATGATTTTCCTCGCCCGCCTTCGCATTCTTCGCAACCCCTCCTCCTCCGACAAGCACCAGCACCATCAAACCCTTCTCTACGACCCCCCTCCGCCGTGCTCAGTCACCATTCAGAATAGGAGAAGAAGAGAAGGCAGGGGAAAGAAGAGGAGAAGAATGGTATTTTAGTCATCAATTATTTAGAGTGTCATTTTTATAAATTAATGAAGTTTGGAGTGACATTTTGACAATTTTAAAGTTTGGAGTAGCATTTTCACAATTTGAAAGTTTTAGAGTGGCATTTTCACAATTTTTCCTAAAAAAAAACATGTTTACAATAGACTTTTCTTAGTCACCACCATTCACCACACAGTTGGCCACTAATCATTCACACTAATTTGCTGCGAATGTGACCCCTGTTATTATTTTTTTTTGAAAGATTGATAGAAGCTACCAAATTACAATAAAATAGCTGTGATTAAAATTTAAAACCACGACCTTTGTTATTATTCCCCCCTCTATCGCTATCGTTTATCGAGCATAATATCTAGCATGGCTACAGTA
Organism: Carex arenaria; assembly: GCA_964058825.1. NCBI lineage: Eukaryota > Viridiplantae > Streptophyta > Magnoliopsida > Poales > Cyperaceae > Carex > Carex arenaria. The sequence continues at coordinate 172,765 of CAXKVW010000468.1, read as the reverse complement.
CATCTAATTATTGAAAGATGAAGAACTTCTGCATTAAAAAAGAAAAAAGAAAAAGATGAAGAGCTTCTTTATGAGTAAGAGGCTCATATTTAGAGATGCAAGTACACTAATGTTTTGTTATTATGAGATCTCTTTTTTATTTTTTATGTGGAGTTGTGAGATAAAAGTACAAAAAAGTTTATCAATATATTTTCAATATAAGAACTAAATTTTAAATTCGCAATTTTTCTCATAAAGTACAATGTTTTCAGAAAATGAGGGAAACGTAGCTAGCTTAAGGCTGTGCTCCAGATTGAGGGACGTGAAAGAAAGAAAAGGAAGAATCACTGTGCGAGGGAGACACTCACTCCAGACTGATCCTGCTCGACAGTTTTCCCTGCTCCAAAAGAGAAGAACCGAAGAGGAAGCGGATGTGAAGGAGTACTGTTCGGAGGGAAGAAACGTGAAGCGTGGTGTTGATTTTTGAGGAGTTCTGTCACCCCCTGTTTTGAGTGCAAATTCACTATTCAGAGGTTGCCTCACCCCGATATCTCCTCTTCCTTCCCTTTAATGAGGGGTTTACTCCTCCGTTCTGGAGCACAACTTAAAGGGCAGAAGTCTATGCTTTTATACCCTACTCATCTAGGATTCATATGCAGTACAGTACCCTACCGTGTAAAAGGAGAAATTTGCAGTATCCGTTTTAACCTGCACGAAACTAAAATAACCTAGCACGAATCTTAATGACCCCAGTGCATCTATAATTGCCTCGAAAAAATCATCATACAACTGAAATTGCATACAGTGATGCGGTACTACAGAGGATATGCTTCCACTCATTTACTAGGTTACCTCTTGCATTTCTATGCATTGCACAACCTAAAATCAAAATACTTGAGGGAGGTGATAGAGCGAGATATGAGAGTACACTAAACGGCATGGAAACTAAATAAAAGAAAAAAAAAAAGATGTATTAGATGTTTTGGTTGTCATTTTAAAAGAAAGGTGTGGCGAATTTAACATGAAAAATAATTAGCAGAAGATATTTTTTTTTAAGATTTAAGTCTAAAACATAGTTAACATAAAAATTAAAATACAAATAGGTTCATGACGGATATAATGATATTTGTGTCCATTTATATAGATTTGCTAATACACGAAACCATCTTTATAAAAGAAGTCTTAATTTGAATACACATGTTGGCTTGAATTAGTTAAGCTAAAATTTTACTGACTAATTTATATAATAAATTTAAAGCAAATTATGGTTTTATGACTATATGTGTCTTTTTTCACCCATGAGTGAAAAATTTCGGACGAGCCAAAACGTTTCTTTCTTATATCATCTCTCAATTTTAAAAAGAAAGAAAGAATATATGCAAGAACTTTCACAATACATAATTTATTCAGATGCAAGGGCGAAATAAGAAAATTGAGATTAGAATGACGACTGGATGAGTAAGTGTAATGTTATTTTATTTTACGAGAAGGACTAATGATTTTTTTTTGAAATGTAATAATTTTAAAGGACAGAATAAAAAGATTCAATTCATAGGGAAACTTAGTCTTATTTCGCCAGAGCAGGTTTGACTTCATGCAGCACAGAAATCACATGCAATGATGTTTTATTTTGACTGTATTTTTCGTAAACTACATAAAGCTGAAACTGCACTACACTGCCAATATATTCTGTTCAGAGGCCCCGAAACAAGTCTAGTTTTGACAGATATGGTATCAATTAACTTTATAAGAGAGAAAATTTGAAGCAGATAAATTAATAACAATGTGAAACAAATTATTTCCGTCCGCCGAAACACATATGAGATAGCAACATTTGCACAATCAAGTCAAGAAAGATAGCATGAAATTGTGGATAGAGACTTAATCGAGTGGTCCAATCATATATATATCCACACAATAGTTTTATTTTCTAATAAATGTATGTTGCTTTGAGCCCGTATGATTCCATATATATAAGTCACCGCCAAGAAACTTGACACCACATGGGAGACAACTAGGGGGTGAAAACGGTATGAATAATATTTGATTCGTATTTGAAAACTTAGATGTGGGTATCCAATATCTGAATATTCGTGTGAATAAGAATATTGACATGATTTTACGTTTCAATTATCCAAATCCGAATAGTAGATATATATCATATATTATGAAAACTTTATATTATCCACCATTATAATTAGATAAATATTATGAACTTTAATAGTTTTTAATATTTTTATATTATTTTAAATAATAGCCGATTTGATCAGGATCCGTATTCGTATTTGTCTGATATGTCTAATATCTGTATCCGCTCCCTTTTCACCTTTACACCTTGTTTGGATGGAGAGTAGACGAAGGAAGGGAATGGAAAGAATAAAAAGGAATGGAATGGAATAGAAAGAAAGATTAACATATTTAACTTTTTTTATGTTTTGATGATTAATAAGGGAAAATAAATTTAACTTTTCTTTCCGTCTTATTTCTTGTTTGGTTGATTAAAATTTAGAAGGTTAATGAGAAATTCGATAGCTGTTGTAGGTTTGTCACAAAAAAACTTGTATAAGAATTATATAGGTAAAATATAGAGGTGGGCATTGGTGTTATTTTTTCTAACAATATTTGCAACAAAATTTCTTTCCATCCGTTACACCTCAAATCGGGAGGGAAACCAATTCTATTAATTTTAATGATACAAGGTTAAACCTTTCACCTCCTGTACCCTTCACCTCCGACATAAATTTGTTAACCAAACACGATTCAACGGAAAGTTTTATTTTCTTTCCATTCCCTCCCGTCCTCTACTCCCCATCCAAACAAGGTGTTAGAGACAATTGATGCAAGGTGGATCATAATCTGCTCCTTTTCTTCCATCTGGATTGTTCAAAATATACCGTACGGTCTCAATTGTTTTTTATTTTCATATAAATTTAATCTATTAAAATAATTCAGATTTAATTGAAATCATGCGATCAATTTTGAACGATCCAGATAGAAGAAAATGAGAGTTCTCCTATTCTTTGAGAAAAGGAGCAGATTCTGTTCCGATGCAAGCATATCAAGACTGGCAACTTGCCAAATATTTTCTAACTCGTGATTGGTCGGATGAAGTATGAATATGACTCGTTTAAAACGATCATATTTCATATATTTAATGATGCTATCCGTATTTCGATCTAACTCGATCCTTAATTTGACAATATAAACAGAAGTTCGAGTTAGCTCGCAATAATTGAGCCGCTTATAATTATTGTCGTCAGTAGGACAATATATATATATACCGAAAATGAATAAAATAATTTTCTCTTGCAACTCTTCAACATAAAGTACATGACGAGGACGACCCATGAAAATAAAGAAATCGAAAGTGGACGGTGATATATGTAAATATGTAATGGGTTTCGCTGTAATTTCAATATACATAAAACAGAAACAGATCTACAGCCAATTATAGAGGTACTCAACCACTTCATAGTTTTAAAATTTTAAGTAAAATGTGCTTTCAGATTAAATTTTATATTTTATATTTTTTTGAATTTTTTTACTATTTATTAAATATTTTACAAAAATTAGTCAAATTCAGACCATTGAATTTTGTACCCATCTTAATAAATAGTAAAAAAATTCACAAAAATATAAAATTTAATCTGGAAGCATATTTTATTTAGATAATCATGTTGAATGGCTTGGATCGATGATTTGGACTTTGAAAATGAAAAAAAATCATTGTTGTAACTTGATCCCTCCTCTTATATATATTGTAATTTAAATGAACTTTATTGTTTTTAAATGTTATATAGTTCAATCTCCTTATAAAATACTTAAATACATGTTTGTAGAAAGTGATTAAATTCTACTTTATGGTTGTTATGCATTATATATTTCAGCTCCCTATTCTAAATTTTTTAGTCTGGTCCTAACACATAATATTCTGAATAGTTCGAACTGTTTGTATGTAGTATTTGCATATTTTGTAAATCCAACTTGTTGTTTAAAATCATAATCGAACTTTTAAAATTCGATGCATTGAAATTTCAAAACGTATTCCCCGTGTAATTATTTTGCTTATTTAATGGAATGGGTCTTATGACCTTTTTTTTTTTTTTTTTTTAAAAAGAAATTTCAAAACGTAGCAATCTTAATTCTAAATTATTATTTTTTGTTATTATTTTAAATCAAAAAAAGATTGCCCAAGAAAAAAAGAACTATGATTCATATTGGGTCGATGGGCCTTTCATATCTGAAAATACCACATGATAATATCATTATGTCACCTTACTTCGGCCCAATTACAATTTTAAGAATAGTCAGCTACGGACCCACGTGGCCTTGAAACGATACGGTCCGTCGGTTCCCCAGTCAAAAACGGGGAAAAGAAAAATGAGTTGAGAAAAAGAAAGAGGCGAAAAAAAAAAATGGGTCAAAGCAGCTGACCCGAATGTTCAAACTCAGATGGTAAAATCTCGGTCTGTACGAGGAAAGCATTTTGCATTTTTCCATCGCGGATTTTATATTTCTCTCGTAATCAATTCAAGATGGACAGAGATATTGGAAATTGGAATGTGTGGGTGGAATCCAAATCCTCTGAAGTAACAGAATATTTATGTCTGGATCATTCCCTTCCAATTAGAATACATACCAATTCTGTCTGAAGTAAAACGTAAAGAGCTGCTTTAATAATCGTGCAGATTCTGATTGCATGGTCAAGATCCAAACAGATATATTATGTTACCTTAGGTGATACGAATTCTGTGTGGGTGTGGGGAATTCGTTTCTGGTGTAATTACCTGACTGAGTACAATTAGATCTTGGTTAGAATTTCACGTAAAATATTAAATGTATTCTTGTAGTTTAGTGATTACAATTTTTTTTTATGGTTATGAAGACTTAAATTCATATTTTAGTTATCATGCATTTTTTTTTTGAGTAAAGGTTGGAGATCAAGTCACCCAATTATTTAATACCTTTATTATTACAACAAAAGATTTATATGAGTTTCGAACCCATGATCTCTCATATAAAGACCATGTGCCTTAGCCACTAGACCAAAGGCTAGTTCTCGTTATGAGGCATTTTAGCCTCTTAAATTTAAATTTCTAATTCTGTCGTCGGTATGCAAGTGTGCAAGATCCTCTGAGGCATAGTAGGGGAAACAGTTGTGTTTATAAAAAAGGGTCAGTTTCTTCTGATCAATTATATATATCAAGTAAAAGTTTGAAAATGCTTATTCTAGAACGATTTTTGTTTCTTTAAACAAAATTTTCTGTGAACTTGTTTAGTTATGATCATACAATAGTATTATTTTACAGATCGCCTAGACAATGTATCTTACTTAATGTCCCACAAATCTGTATTAATCAACGAAGCAACCTATTCTGATCTGTGAGGTTAGATTCCCAATTATCTTTATTATAAAACTGTTGAGTCCGGCTAGTATGACATTGGTGTCATATGATACCAACTCCAAAGTTGGTTGGATATAGTTCAAACGACTAATCCAAATTGTTCAAACCGATTTACTTTATGAGTTATGCATTTACATGCAATTATTTTATATTTTCGAATTATTTTAGTATCAAATCAAGCGGTAAAAAATGTTGAAAAATGAATGCATTAATATTAACTTAAAAACTCATACATTTGACTGCTTGACTTGATACTAAATAAATTCGAAAAATTATAAAATTTGCATGTAACACACAACTAATGAAGTAAATCGGTTTGAACGGTTTGGATTCACCGTTGGAAGTCGATTCGGTAGATTTTGAAGTTGGTGTTATATAGGCTGAAATGACACTGACGTCATACTAGCCGGACTCAAAACTGTTGGTTTCAATTGAGCTAATTATGTAAAGGCAAAGTCTCCTGAATGTTGCTTGCTTATTAACTAGTATAATCTAGGATAGTGCACCCATTTGTCTGCGCTTTTTTTTTTTTTCCGTTTTTTATTTGCCTTTTTATTTGGAATGCTTGAGATCAGATGCTATGGTTTGATCTTTTCTGCACTCCGATTTGTGATGGCAAATTTGTTCCATCTCTCCACCAAAATGATTTTTTTTTCTAGCGTAACATCTTTTGATTCAAAAGGTAAATCAAAAGAGATTATAAGGTGGCTTCCAGTGTTTGCATTCTTGGGCTTTATTACATCAAATAATGGGCCCAAAAAGATTGGTTGAAACTTTTTGCCTATAAATTCAATCAACATTGAGGAGAATAAAATATCTTTATGTGCCTTGCTCGACTGTAAAAATCTAACAGATTAGTTTCTGGTTTCTAGATATTCTTCAATATAAAAAAAAAAAATCAATTCCAAGTGAAACAATTATTAAGGCGTATATATCATTTTATTAATTATTATTTTGTTAAGGATTGGGGTTATTTGACAATTGTCGTCTTCACTTTTTCTTTTTTCTTTTTTTGGCAAATAAATCATATACATGTTGGTCTTATAGATTGGTTGTGACAACTAAAAAGAGACAAAGTAAGACGAGAATTGTCAAAATCACAACCAATGTGCTACAGATAGAACTTCCAAACTATGGGAGATGGTGCTCAAGGTGTACTTTGTGAATCGATATTTGTTAAAATCAGTGTTGTAAAAAACAACTGTTTAAGCCGATTAATAGTCCGATTAGTTATTGACAGCTAGCGATCAAATTTTTACGAATATTTTCAACTAGTCGGTCGCTTATTTCCGATTTTAACTGATTATTCTTGATTATTCTCTACTAATCGTTTGACGGTACTCTGTCTATCCGACAAGCACTTGCCATTATTTATTAAAATTAGTGTTGTAAAAAATGACCGTTTAAGCCGATTAATAGTCCAATTAGATATTGACAGCCAACAAATCAAATTTTTACGAATTTTTTCAACTAGTCGGTTGCTTATTTCCGATTTTAACTGATTATTCCCGATAATTCCCGATTATTCTCTATTAATCATTTGACGGTACTCTATCTATCCGACAAGCACATACCATTATTTATAATACTAATTAAAATTTGTATTGTAATTTAAATGAACTTTATTGTTTTTAAATGTTATATAGTTCAATCTCCTTATAAAATACTTAAATACATGTTTGTAGATAGTGATTAAATTCTACTTTATGGTTGTTATGCATTATATATTTCAGCTACATATTCTAAATTTTTTAGTCTTGTCCTAACACATAATATTCTGAATAGTTCGAACTGTTTGCATGTAGTATTTGCATATTTTGTAAATCCGACTTGTTCTTTAAAATCATAATCGAACTTTTAAAATTCGATGCGTTGAAATTTCAAAACGTAGCAATTTTAATTCTAAATTATTATTTTTTGTTATTATTTTAAAACAAAAAAAATTGGCCAAGAAAAAAAGAACTATGTTTCATATTGGGCCGATGGGCCTTTCATATCGAAAATACCATATGATACTATCATTATGTTACCTTACGTCGGCCCAATTACAAATTAAGATTAGTCAGCTACGGACCCACGTGGCCTTGAAACGAAATGGTCCGTCGGTTCCCCAGTCAAAAACGGGGAAAAGAAAAATGAGATGAGAAAAAGAAAGAGGCGAAAAAAAAAATGGGTCAAAGCAGCTGACCCGAATGTTCAAAGTCAGATGGTATAATCTCGGTTTGTACGAGGAAAGCGGATTTTATATTCCTCTCGTAATTTTTTTTTTTTTAGGAAAAGCCCTTGGCGTTATTTCTCTCGTAATCAATCCAAGATGGATAGAGTCGGTTTCCATTCGGCCACCGAATACCGCATATACGGTATACGGCCGCATATGCGGATTTTTATTAGAATTTATATATACGGATTTTAAAATAAGAACTCATATTAATTTATATGCAAAGCTATATAATTGCAAACTGTGCACAGTGCATATCATATGCAATCGCAATTTATACAAAGTTATACATAAATGATATGCAATCACTTGATTATATTTGAGTCACCCTTATTTGTCATTCTCCCATACTTCCAGCCAGGATCAGTTGAGTTTAACGGCCTATGCAAATCTGAAGAAATAGAATCTGATGTCGGCATTGAATGAGAACCAGAACTAGACACGATCTTATTAAAAAAAAAAACAATGTGCATATTAGAATTACATATCACTCCTACATATAAAGATTAATATAATTCAACACTCTACTAATCATTATTATTATTTATTAATACAACCAGTGCACAATTCTAACTGTTGGCTATTTTAGGGAAAACCAGTGTAGAAAAATTAACTGGGTCGATTTCTTGTTGACTGTTTGAAAAATTAACCTAATTCGAAAAATTAACTGGGCAAACCAATGCAGAACAATATGCCTAGAAATCAGATGAAATTAATTTTGAAGCCTTGAAGAAATTGAAGGTACTGGACTACTGGTATATTGTTAATAAAAAATAATAATAACATATCTATAAAATATAGGTTAGACTGATAGCATACAATAAATTCAAGTTGACATCGGAGCTTATTATTGATTGAATCAACAAAAAACAAAGAACAAGAACAAATCAATGATAAAAGTAAAAGCGTGAAACCTATGAATTTTGTTGAGAAATTAAGAGTACTTACGGAAATTAGGGGAGAAAACAACAGAGGTCACTGAGGGTTTTGCAATTTAATCACGATCGAAGCATGTAATCCGCAAAAAAAGTCGCGGAGCCTGACGGAGATGGAGGAGAGGCGATTGATTATTGGTCGAGATGCACCGAGAGGAGAGGCGATCGATGGAGAGGCGCTGGCCAAGGAGTTCCGATTGAGAGGGGAAGTGAGATATTAGGTTTAGGTGTTTAACGGAGTTCTGATTGGGATCTGATTTTTTTATTATGCGGAACCGATATTTTTTAATGCATATCATTATTCGGCCGAATAGATCAAATGCAGAAAAAAATATTCGGCCGAATATTCGAAACCGAATATTAGACTGAATACTTGTTTTCCATTCGAATTCCAACCGAATACGAATATTCGGCCGAATGAACCAAATTTTAAAACACTGGTCATAGAGATGTTGGAATGTGTGGGTGGAATCCAAAACCTCTGAAGTAACAGAATATTTATGTTTGGATCATGGCCTTCAATTAGAATACATACCAATTCTGTCTGAAGTAAAACGTAAAGAGCTGCTTTAAAATCGTGCAGATTCTGATTGGATGGTCAAGATCCAAACAGATATATTATGTTACCTTAGGTGATACGAATTCTGTGTGGGTGTGGGGAATTCGTATCCGGTGTAATTACCTGACTGAGTACAATTAGATCTTGGTTAGAATTTCACGTAAAATATTAAATGTATTATTGTAGTTAAGTAATTAAAATTTCTTTTATGGTTATGAAGACTTAAATCCATATTTTAGTTATCACGCATTTTGTATTTTGCAATTTTCATTTTAGCCTCTTCAATTTAAATTTCTAATCCGTTCTCGGTATGCAAGTGTGCAAGATCCTCTGAGACTTAGTAGGGGAAGCAGTTGTGTACTTGTGTTTATAAAAAAAGGGTCAGTTTCTTCTGATCAATTATATATATCAAGTAAAAGTTTGAAAATGCTTATTCTAGAACAATTTTTGTTTCTTTAAACAAAATTTGCTGTGAACTTCTTTAGTTAATTATGATCATACAATAGTATTATTTTACAGATCGCCTAGACAATGTATCTTACTTAATGTCCCACAAATCTGTATTAATCAACGAAGCAACCTATTCTGATCTGTGAGGTTAGATTCCCAATTATCTTTATTATAAAACTGTTGAGTCCGGCTAGTATGACATTGGTGTCATATGATACCAACTCCAAAGTTGGTTGGATATAGTTCAAACGACTAATCCAAATCGTTCAAACCGATTTACTTTATAAGTGATGCATTTACATGCAATTGTTTTATATTTTCGAATTAGTTTAGTATCAAATCAAGCGGTAAAAAATATTGAAAATTGAATGCATTAAAATTAATTTAAAAACTCACACATTTGACTGCTTGACTTGATACTAAATAAATTCGAAAAATTATAAAATTTGCATGTAACATACAACTAATGAAGTAGATCGGTTTGAACGGTTTGGATTCACCGTTGGAAGTCGATTAGGTAGATTTTGAAGTTGGTGTTATATAAGTTGAAATGACACTGATGTCATACTAGCCGGACTCAAAACTGTTGGTTTCAATTGAGCTAATTATGTAAAGGCAAAGTCTCCTGAATGTTGCTTGCTTATTAACTGGTATAATCTAGGACAGTGCACCCATTTGTCTGCGCTTTTTTTTTTTTTTTTTTTTTCGTTTTTTATTTGCCTTTTTATTTGGAATGCTTGAGATCAGATGCTATGGTTTGATCTTTTCTGCACTCCGATTTGTGATGGCAAATTTGTTCCATCTCTCCACCAAAATGATTTTTTTTTTCTAGCGTAACATCTTTTGATTCAAAAGGTAAATCAAAAGAGATTATAAGGTGGCCTCCAGTGTTTGCATTCTTGGGCTTTATTACATCAAATTATGGGCCCAAAAAGATTGGTTGAAACTTTTTGCCTATAAATTCAATCAACATCGAGGAGAATAAAATATCTTTGTGTGCCTTGCTCGACTGTAAAAATCTAACAGATTAGTTTTTAGTGTTTAGATATTCTTCAATATAAAAAAAAATCATTTCCAAGTGAAAAATTATTTAGGTGTATATATCATTTTATTAATTGATTATTTTGTTAAGTATTGGGATTACTGGACAATTGTCGTCTTTAATAATTTTGACAATAATTTTTAAACTTTAAAATAAAATAAAAAGAAGAATCATAAACATTATATTTTTTTTTTCAAATGAATCATAAACATGTTGGTCTTATAGATTGGTTGTGACATATCTAAAAAGAGACAAAATAAGACGACAATTGTCAAAATCACAACCAATCTGCTACAGATAGAACTTCCAAACTATGGAAGATGGTGCTCAAGGTGTACTTTGCAAATGATCTAGATTCAAACCATATATTACCAAAATGATTTTTAAGGGGTAATATGTAGAAGTTTAAGTTAATATATACAGTACTTTGCAAAATGTCCACACAAATTTTAATGTCTAGAGATATGTTAATAATTGTCGTTACTATATTTCGCTTTTCGCTAATTCACATTTATCCGAAAATTTTGCATCAAGTTCGCATGCATAATGTGCGGTCGTTAATGGATAGTTTCTAGACAATAATTATACACATTATTGGATCATTATTCCCTATAAGTGGAGGTATTTCGATAGACATCAAATCAAATGCATTCTGATGTTTAGTCAGAACGGTTCGATATGTATTAAAACAAGTGTTGTAAGAAATAACTGTTTAGACCGATTAATAGTTCAATTAGTCGTTGGAGGCGATCAAACTGTTACGAATTTTTCTAACTAATCGGTCGATTATTTCCGATTTTAACTAATTATTCTCAATAATTCTCTATTAATCGTTTGACGGTACTGTCTGTCTATCTGACAAACACATACCATTATTTATAACACTAATTAAAATCTATGTGGATAATTTATATCAAAAGTTCGTTTGTGAATCTGAACATTGATATTTATGGAACAGTTCCGATCAGATGTTAGACCAAAATAGAGAGGTACGTACGGTGGGCCCAAAAAAGGTTCCGAATTATTGATAAATAATGAATAATGAAGGTTTATTTCAAATTACTGAAAATGATTGATGGTGCTTCTACCAAACTCGGAACTGATAATTTGGGCTTCCAGTTGTCGAACACCAAAAAACTTAATCAAATAATAATTTTTTCCTGATTTTTCCCAAGCAAACCTTTTGGGTATTTTTTTTCTCTTTTGCTTAAAAAATTTCAAAAAAAAAACGTGCAACATCTATATATAAACGCGACCTCTTGTCTCCAGTGTTTTTTAGGTAAATATATTAACAGCGCTGTTTGAACTTCACACAGCGTACATATTCTATGCTTGATTCTCTTGTTTGTGCGTTGTATAAAATCAAACATGCGCTGTTAAGAATGCTTGATGATATTGTGTTGATTGTCGAGTAGTTTGTATGGTTTTTGGTTTATGTATATCCATCCACAAATAAAATCATTAGTGAGTAACACGGTATGCTTCTAAGAATATAGAATTCTATCATGCGAAGATTTTTCTACTCTATCACTTTCAGGGTTATATTTGCTGTGATCTATTTTTTGTCCTGTTCCTGGTAGAAATTCAATCAAGATATGGACTGGACCGGATAAGATATGGACTTATCCAGCCCAATTCGAAAATAATGTTTGTAATTATGTATATATTTTTCAAAATATCTTGTATTTTTTTTTGAGAGTTTTATAATTCTTTTATAAATTATTTTGAACATACTAAGGGTTATTTTTTTTGTTTGGTCCGTTATTATAACACCGATTTTTTTTTTTTTAAATGATCATATATGGTATATTGTTTTGAGATTCAAATTTTAATGCGGGATCCAATTACAAATTGCAAATATTTACTAAAATTTTGTAAAAGAAGTCGTTCACAACTAAATATACCGAAGAATATTGTTTGAGTGAAGGCTAAGATACTATGCATAGTGCACATTAGTATGTACTATGGATTCATTTTTATTTTCAAAGTTCAAATAATTAATCCAAACTGCTCAATATGATCTCAATATAAACAATGTAATAGATGCGAAATTTTATAATTTTTAGAAGAAAAATTATAAAAAAAATGTAAAATTTTGTCTCCAAGTACATATTCATAGAGAGATCATTTTGAACGCTTCAGATGGATTATTTATATATTTGAAAATGAAAATATAGATTCGTAGTACAGACTCAAGTACGTTATTCATAATACCATAGCCTCACTCAATTTTTTTTTTTTTAGAAGAATTTGGAAAACTTAAGATCGGATCATACTGTGGGGTCTAATCGAGAATGTAACTAGAGTTAAATGGACAATGACTTAATTTAATTCTCAGGTCATATGGCCACTGTTAAATGGACCGGATTTAATACTTGAGACGAACAGTCAATTAAGCCTAGGATTAGATACTCCGTATCAAGGTATCTAGAACAAGTCAAGTCGTCGCGATAATTTAATAAATCATAAATTCTTGTCAAATTTAATCATATGATTAAAACTTGTCTAATTATTTGACGAATTAATGTTCATTAATGCATGTATGGATTTAATTAATTTATTGTGTAATCATCTATCAAATTATTATTATTATTTATATATACACTTTTTGATGTTGTATTTTATGTGATAGCATTTGTTTCAATTATAAAATCAAAATTATATTTTAATACATAATTTTGTTTCTGTGGTGAATCATAAATCTGGCCAGCTCATTGCCATCTCCTGTGGAAGAGGATGAATTGAGAGCTGATATAATTAATGTAAGATTATGATAACTACTTCCAAGTCAATATGTGAGGAATAAAGATATAGTTGATCTCTAGAGGTCACTGCTGATGTTTAGCATCTTCTTATTAAATAATTTTCTTATATTAGTTTTCAAAGTTTAAAAAGGAAAAGCGCCCGCCCAGTATATACCATGGAATGTCAGCAGAATTTTTAGTTTTTCAATTATATTAAATATTTTGTTCAGAAGGAGAGAACTAGAAAAAAAAATCAATGTTACAGAAGGAACCGAATCAATATATTATGAAAAATTTATGTTCTTCACCATTTTAATTAAATAAATATTATGAACTTTAATATTTTTTATATTAATTTAATAAATATTCGTTCTGATCTGTATCCGTCTGATATTCGCTCCATATCCATATTCAAAAAATGAGAAAAAAAAATATAAATGTGATTTTACTACTATCCGCTCCGTTTTCACCCTGCATCTATCACTTTTTTTCTTAATTTTATTTCTCTTTTTGAAGCAAGAGAGTGAATAAAAGCCGGCTGCGTGTCCTCCACTTTGAAAATGAGGTATGATTCTTTTTAAAATCAGTAATACGTATATTTAAAATCTTTTTGATAAAATTTGAAGTTAATCTAAAAAAAAATACATAATTCTACTTTATATTATTACATTCGTTATCAAAAGAAAAGAAGGAAAATATCATCACGACCAGCTGATTAATGAAAATTCACACCCGTGAACCCGGTTCACGAACCTGTAAGCCTGATTCGGACCATAGACCAAAATTAGAATGGTCGGACAAACATGTTTAGAATTTAATTATGCCTGTATAAATTCGTTGAAACTATTCATCCAATGAAATGGAGAGAGAAAGAATAAAAAATAATAACGGACCGACGTTAAGATCAAATATTGCTTAAAAACCGATAGAGGATCGAAAAATGTTGACTATTTATGTTGGCATATTCCACTCAAGAGAGGGGATATCCTTCAACATGTCAAGTAGTGTTAATAAATAAATTAATACAAGTGTTGTTCTTATTACATTTTTTATGCACAATTGAATGTTACAATGAAGAAAACATATCCAACAAACAATGATGTAAACTAGAGATTAACGCGTAATGACTATTATTCTTATTTATAAGTTAGAAAAGTTGATGCACTAGTTACCACTTAATGTACATAATTTGTCATTGACAACTGGACGGAGGCAGAACTAATTTTTTTTTTAAGAGAGCTGAAACGTAAAATACATAATATGTAGTAGTTGAAATTTAGATCCAAATTTTCAAATTTACAAAGTATACTTATAACCACCATACTACATGTACATATTCATAATCGAAGAAGTTGAACTATATTTAAAAAAAAAAAATTTAACATCAATCATGATTTTATTTTTTTGAATTACGAGAATGATTTAGCACCTCCAAGTCAAATAATGACATTGCTATAAGTATCTCTTAATACACAGGAGCGGATCCTCATAGTTTTAGGAGGGTAGTTGTTTATTTCTGAATTTCGAATTTTAGTGGAGATCTATCGGTTCCGATTAACATTGTCGTTTTTTTTTTTTTTTGCATCCTTCTAAATGTTTGAGTTTTAATTGAGGTTAAATTTAGAATTAAAACTGAAATAAATTTGTTGAATTTCAATTGGTAATTAGAATTATAAGTTAGAGCATTAGAAATTACAAGTTTAAAGTATTAAAAAGTACAAGTTAAAATATTATTTTTAACGAATACCTATTTAATTAATGAATTTAAATTCATTTAGCTATTTAAATCTGATTCGATATTTTTTTTTGCCTTCCTAACTAATACAGTATAACATTAATCAACATTTGCACACTTGTATATCAATATTGATACTAGAAAATAAATTAGTGAGAATACTTATATACGGATCAGGAAACAAACTAATTAGCTAGATGATCTCGATAAATTTGTGAATGAATTTCTGATTCTTTTAAAAAAAAAGAAGGCAAACTTAATGTCTTTCTTTTGATTTTAATTTACGATATTGGAATATGAAGGAATTTTTTTTTAATTTTATAAATGTATTAAATATTTTGTAAATTATTAAAAGGATGCAATTTTTGTTGTTGTCATAGTAGGAACCTAAATTATTGTCTCAGCATTTTTAGTGGCTAAGGATTCGATGTGCGTACAAATTCCAATTTGTTTTTATATTAAAATATATGGTATATATCTATTATTCGAATGCATAAAATTGAAACATAAAACCATATCAGTATCCTTATCCGTACGGATATTCAGATATTGAATATACACATCTAAGTTTTCGAATACAGATCGGATATTATCCATACTATTTTCACCCCTAGATAGATGAGAAGAAACGAGTTGTTACCTCAAAAAAAATGAGAACAGAAAGATGTTGGTTCTTTAAATTATCTCTAATTTTATTTTTGGATGTGACTAATTATGTTAAATAAAACATAAAAAATAACCTTTTAATTAAAAATAATACTAAAATAATTATTGTTCCAAACAATGATTTTAGTGCTATTCGTTATTTAAATTAAATTTAGAAATTGTGTTTTGTTTTCTCTGCTTTCTATACAATAATAATTGTAGTATTATATTGTGTGTTTGGTGGCCTATTATTACTTGGTTTGGCACCCTGAGATTTGACGATCTAATTAATCTCTCTTTTTTCTTCTCCCTCGGTTTTGAATCTGAGAAGAAACAATTATAAAATATTTCACAAAAAATAATAAAGAAAGAAAAAGAGAAAGGGAGGGAGATTCCAAAAGAGTCAACTAAAAAAGGTTATATATTTGATGAAAATGACATTTTATATTGAATAAGAAAATGCAATTTGCCCAATCAAAAGAGAAAAAAAAATAGAATAAATGAAAATTAACAACAAATCTAATTCGGTGGGCAAATTTACTACAAGGATATTTGCAAAGATTGTTTGATTTGTAGAAAAAATTCAAAAGAGTCAATTCGATTGTCAAATAATATACACATTAAAAACTTATAAGATACTCAATTATATAGTTTTCAATATTTAAAATATGACCCTATTATAGTAAAAATAAAATAAAATAAAACATCTGTATACTAAATAATATTATCTTTGAAAATCTGAAAAAAGATTGTAAAAATTTAAAAATTGAATATTTTGTATCCTTAAAGGCTAAAAAGAATTTATATGTGTAAATCACATCGAGCAACTTGACTCAGTTTAGACATGAAAAAATAAAATATTTTGATCACTTAATATATCAGCTGAAATATTTTTTTTACATTAGTCTAAATCATAAATAATATATACATATTTAGTACATAATTATATATTTCTCATTCTTTGATAGTTTGCAATTTATTTCCTTTCAAATTGTTTAGAAATCTCTCTAACTAATTTAAGAGGTTATAAATCACAAGCTGTGGAAAACAAAATATATTTAGAATTGCTGTTGTGTTTAAAATGATCGGATTTCTTTAATTTTGCACCGAAGTGATAAATCTAGTTCAAATTTTTAATTTAATTAATTCGCTTGAAACTTTGACCTAGGCCGGGTTTTACCAGTAAGTGTGAGTGTTGGATGAAGGCAAACTAAATTTGATCTGATATTTGATCGGAGCCGTGTGATCCGTCTTAAAATTCGTACAAAATTGCTTAAAAATTTATGCGATAACATAGATTTGACAACTTCGACCGCATACTAGAATTTGGTCTCCCATCAACTCCCCACTTCTGAATTCGGATCATACCAGTGTTATAAATAACGGTATATGGTCGTTGGACGGATGAAGTACCGCCAAGCGATTAATCGGTATGCGGTCGATTAATCAGAATTATGCGGATAATTTAACGTTTTTATTAAATTTATGTATATATATCATAATTTATTGAAAATTATTATTTTTAAATCATTAAACTTATCAAATAAACTTAATTTAACTTAGTTTTATTATTATA
Source organism: Carex arenaria (assembly GCA_964058825.1). Classification (NCBI taxonomy): domain Eukaryota; kingdom Viridiplantae; phylum Streptophyta; class Magnoliopsida; order Poales; family Cyperaceae; genus Carex; species Carex arenaria. Next base: position 155,477 of record CAXKVW010000468.1, on the reverse strand, counting down.
ACATGACACTATGTTTATTTCTTCTTTAACACATAAGCATTTTACATGTGTAAGTAGCACATTTATTTAATGAAAAAATAAATTTTAGAATTAAACCTTTTCAAATACTAATAACATATTATTTTGAAAAAAATGGAATATTCTAATATAAAACACTAAATTTAGTTTATGATAACAACTTAATTTCATAAATGAACACGTCGTACTAATTGAAAAAAATATATATATTAGTAAGTAAAAAAATTATATAGTACATAAATAATAGAATAATTAATCAATTTCAAAGTAAGAAGAAAAAATATATAAAAAAAATATTGAATGTATATCCAAGTACAAATAAAATTACAATACAATATTTATAAACCTTATTATCACACACTATCACAGAAAAAAAATATGAAAATAAATATTCACTGAAATAAATGAGAATAAACGGATGATTAAACGGTAAAACGGTTGATTAATCAGAAAACAGCCGATTAAACATTTCTAACCGCAAACATGTCTCTCTTAAGAATATGCATAACAGTTTGGCCACCGTTTCAGTTTAAATAGCCGTTAAGAGCGTTTTTTACAACACTGATCATACCATAAATGAGAATTAATTAGAATTAATGGATCCTGACGGTTCTTTCAACCTAACACGAATCTTAAAAGAGACCCTACATCTTAAATAAGTACCGGATTAAATTTGTTTTATCTTAAAATAAATTTGGATCGGAAAATTATGGATCCACTTTATTGTACGTGAGAGATACTCATTCCCCCACTCCTTTGCTACTTGGTTATGATGCTAACTTTTCGGAGGAATGAGTAATTCGTATTTTAAGTTGCACATGGTGTAACACTAGAATTATTTTTATCAGTGGGCCCCAATTTCTTGTGAATAGACAGGGGCGGAACCATATGTTTCCGGGAGCAGCTGTCCTTTCTGAATTTTGCATTTTAGTGGAGGTCGGAATGTTTTGATCGACTCTGTTCCTCTCTGGAAATTTTTTTGCCTCCCGTTGGATGTTTAATTTGTAGTTCGGATTAAATTTAGGGTTAACATCGAAATAATTTTTTTTAATTATAATTAATAATTAGAATTATAGATTAAAATATCAGAAATTATAAGTCAGAGCATTGAAAAGTATAAATTAAAGTATTTTTTATTAAGTACTGAATTAGTTAATAAATTTGAATCTGATTAGCTATTTAAATCCGATTTAATATTTTTTTTGTCCGCCGGACGAAATCCTGAGTCCGCTTTTTGAGGAAAACTTTACTTGGTTTTATTCTTGGAGCGAACAGCGACTCTTTTTGTTGGAACTTGAGAATGCTTCGTTGTTAATGTAATCCAACTATTTCATCCTTATCTCGTAAAGAGAGGGAGAGGGAAGCTTATCACAAAAGCTAATTCAAAAATAAATAAATAAAGTTATGAAACTATCAACTTCATTAGCAAAGAGTCTATGGAGAAATAAAATACAACTATTGAACCATTTTTTGAATTTCCCTTTTATCAAGTTGCTATATTTTGAATTTCTCTCTGTCTTTATGGAGATTTCTTTGCTTAGATTACATTGAAGGACTTTAAAAAAATCATCAGTTGAGTTGATGAAGTCCGTTTGATATTCGATTGAAGTCCGTTCTACTAAACGGACCAAAACATTAAAATTGAATTCTTTTATTTTTATGATGTATTTATGAGAAAATATTTCTTAATAACATTTTCTATTTATCACATGCACAACAACAATTGGGTAAAAAACCGGAGGTTCAATTCAATAGTTTTTTCCCATGAAAAATGGCAAAGAAAAGAAAAAGATAACCTTTTGGTATTGAAAATAGAAATTATTCAATGGATGCCGAACATCTAACAAGAAAAAAAAAACATATAGCAACTTTACCAATACAAAACCATGGGAATCCAATATGCCGAACATGTCCTAAAAATATATTTACAAAGATCTTTCTGTAAAATGGTTAGATTTTGGAGGTATCCCAAATGACGAGTATGACACTCTTTGGGTATCTAAGTTGCCATTGAAAATCAAAATTTTTGTTTCGTTAGTAAAGAAAAACAGAATTTTAACTAATGATAAATTGATTAAGAGAGGGTGGCAAGGTTCCCAAAATTGTATTTTTGTGGTAGTGATGAATCTGTTAATCATTTATTTATTTCTTGTTCCTATATCATAACCATCTGGCATTGGATAGCTAATTTTAATATTGGTTTCACTTTTGATTGTACTGGAATTTAGGATTTATAGGTGTTAGATGCTTATATACTATTGAAATATGGGATGTTAATATTAGGTCTATACAGCAGTTAGCAGCTAAGATTATAGCCCTTACTTTTGGTGTAAGTGTAATAATGATTCTTCCTTGTTAAAACTTTCTCTTATTTTGCCTTGTGATTTCGAGGATATAATGATCAATATAGATCAGGGGCAGATTTGTAGGTCGTTTGGTCTGGAACAGAATGGATCCTATGGGTCGTCACTCGTCACAGCTATTGAGCTCTTGCAAAATGACATATGATTTTATGCCTTTTGTGGACTTATATGAATAATTATTTTTGTAATAGTGTTAGGTGCAAAGGACTTAGAGAGGAATTCGGATATGACAGCAATGTATGACATAGAATCCGATGACGAAGACCTGCTGGATATGTAGACCAAGATCTGAATATCAGTTCAATTGTTTTTGATTGATGTACCAGCAAGATTTATTTCCAGCATTAGTTAATTTAGGGTTACTTTAGTCGTTAAGTCTGTTATATCTTGTTTTGTGTCTGTGTTTGTGGTTGGTAGTTTTACTGTTATTATATATTTTTGTTGGTGATATAGATGTATTAGCTTATGTGCACTAGCAGAGGCGGATTTAATAAAAGTCTATGGAGGTCAATTGACCTCCATTTTTAATTTTTTTTTACTAATATGTAATTTTGTTATTTTTTATAATAAAATATCATGAAATGGTAAAAATGACTTCCATTCTCTGCGAAATTTTTTATATGATTGACTCTCATAATTCGAAAATTTGACTCTGTAGGAAAATTTTATATGTTTAATCTCATAGTTCGAAAATCTGGCTCCTCTCCTGTACATCAGGGTCTGGTACTAGAGGTTCGGTACCAGTTCTGTTTTGATCTTGATTTCAATGATAATGAAATTGGTGGGGCGTACCCAAATTTATAAAAAAAAATGTTTACTAGTAATGAAACTAACGGGACACTAAATTAGTGACACAATTTACATTTACATGATTAGATATTGACTTGATGTAAAAAAAACATTTTTTTAGTTCATACTCATATGCTCATGACATAATGGAGAAGAACTTACTTTTTGTACAGCCCTATTATTGTCTGACAATAAAAATTAATTTACTCCTTTTTTTTTTTTATAATTGTACTCAAAACCTTCTGTGTTTTATTCGAATGAAATAGGAACTTTAATTCAATTTATTTGATTTTACCTCTAGGGCTGTAAATGAGCTGGCTTGGGCCGAGCTGGGTCTTAGCTCAGCTCGTTAATTCTGGACCGAGTTGTTAGCGAGCCAGCTCGTTAACAGCTCGCGAGCTGACGAGCTGGCTCACTGGGTTTGGTTGGACCTTGTTTTAAAAAAAAAAAAATTTTACAAATCTTTTTAGACCGAGCTGGATCGACCTTGACCAAGCTTGACAGTATAAAATACACACAAATTCATACAAATTCACAAATTGATGCCTAGCCGAGCTAGACCTTAGCTCAAACTGGTTAATTTTGGTCCGAGCTGTTAACGAGACAGCTCGTTAATAGCTCGGTCCACTATCGAACGAGCTGTTACCGATTGAGCCAGATGTGAGTCACGAGCGAGCCACAAGCTACGAGCTTTTTTTGACAGCCCTAAATTACCTCAGCCGAACAGGCACGTTGGAAAATGACACGTCAAATGCGAATTATGCGAATCACAGTGTTTGGATTTGGCATGGTTCATGAACTTAAACTTGCCAGCTGTATTATGTCCTTTTTCTTGACCATTGTCGATCCGAGATGGTCCCTTTCCCTCAGCTGTCTCCTTTTAAAAGTCAAAATATAATAGCTTCACTTATTCCTTTGAAAAGTCTAAATATTTTTTCGCAGGATGTATTTAAAACATTAAGGGTATGTTTGGATGCACAAGAATAGCCACTGTTTCCGGAATAGCATTGCTATTCTGAACAGGGTGCATCCAAACGACTTTAGAGCTATTCGGAATAGCTACTGTTTTTAGAATAGCGTTACTATTCGCTATTCTTACAAAAACATGGAATAGCATTTGTTCATTTCAATATTAATACTAATCTAATATTTAAACTAATATTATATTACATTTAATATTTAAATTAATATTATATTGTATTATATTTAATCTAATATTTTATTTAATACTAATATAATATTTAAAATAATATTATGTTACATTTTAATATTTAAATTAATATTATATTATATTATATTTAATCTAATATTTTATTTAATACTAATCTAATATTTAAAATAATATTATATTACATTTAATAATTAAATTAATATTATATTGTATTATATTTTAACTAATATTTTATTCAATACTAATCTAATATTTAAAATAATATTATATTACATTTAATATTTAAACTAATATTATATTATATTTAATATAATATTATATTATATTTAATATAATATTATATTATATTTAATATAATATTTTATTTAATACTAATCTAATTTTTAAATTAATATTATATTACATTAATATTTAAACTAATATTATATTATATTTAAGCTAATATTATATTATATTTAATCTAATATTTTATTAATACTAATCTAATATTTAAAATAATATTATATTACATTCAATATTTAAACGAATATTATATTACATTAATCTAATATTTTATTTAATACTAATCTAATATTTAAAATAATATTATATTCCATTTAATAATTAAATTAATATTACATTGTATTATATTTAAACTAATATTTTATTCAATAGCAATCTAATATTTAAAATAATATTATATTACATTTAATCTAATATTTTATTTAATACTAATCTAATTTTTAAATTAATATTATATTACATTAATATTTAAATTAATATTATATTACATTTAATATTTAAAATAATATTATATTACATTTAATATTTAAACTAATATTATATTATATTTAATCTAAAATTATATTATATTTAATCTAATATTTTATTAATACTATCCTAATATTTAAAATAATATTATATTATATTTAATATTTAAACTAATATTATATTATATTTAATATTTAAACTAATATTATAATATTTTATTTAATACTAATCTAATATTTAAAATAATATTATATTACATTTAATATTTGAATTAATATTATATTGTATTATATTTAATATTACACATAAATTATTAAACAGTAGCTATTCCCTCCAAACCCTATTCCAAATATGCAATCCAAACAACTTTTTCACTGTTCTGAATAGCACTGTTCTTAAACAGTAGCTATTCTTATTTACTATTCTAAACAGTAGCTATTCTAGCTATTCTTGAGTGCATCCAAACGTACCCTAATAGTGTAGCCGTGTAGGCGTCAGTGCAGTTAATATTGGGTTTGAATGAAAAAAAGAAAATGATTGTAAGAAGAAAAAAAGTAAAACAAGTTGTTAAATCTATACAATAAAATGCACATTGCATAATAAATAATAATAATAATAATAAAACTTCACAAATCATTTATACAAAATTGTTAAATCATGTTATTGAAGTCAAGGTCATTTATTATATACTCCCTATGATTGATGAAACATGTTAATGCAAGTCACGACCAATTTTCATAATATTCCCCATCACCAAACAGATAGTATTAAAATGTTTTGTCATTATTAGTGCTGCTTCAGTTCTCTGAAATTAATACAGAGGCGACGAGATTAATTTGTATACTCAACAATCCTATCAAGATTACAAAAACATATATATTAAATATAAATCCAGAGAAAATTGCACCACAACCAACGATTTGGGATGTCATGCGCCACGCCTCTTGCTTCTAAACAAAATTCTCCAGCCTTTTCCTTTGATCTCTTATGTCCAGCAATTGTGCTTGAACAAGAGTCAGTGTTAGAACCAAACAATTTTTAAATTTTTTTATCAGTAGTGTCAGTAAGTCTTTTTTTTTACCATCTAACTTATACTGAATTAATTTTCAAAATTTATAAATTTTGTACGTAAAAGCATATTGGTTTAACGTTTAGATTTAACGTCTGAAGTCAATCTGATATGTTTTGGAATAAAGCTCAACAAGAACTTAATGAGCTTAAGAACATCCTAATTCTACCCAACATTTTATATATTTTTAATTAAATATTTAACAAATTCAGTGAAATCAATTAACTTCACACTCTGAAGACAAGCAATTATGAGGTTTATTCAAATATAAATCATAAATTAATCATTTTTTTAAATGCAATGATTTTATAGAAACTTGTTTTGATAATTAAAGTTCCTAAAACGTATCAGTTATAATTATATAATGCTTTAAAATTTGCATAATAAATATATATAGTTTTTTTAACAATATTTAATTATAGGACATAACATCAAATCGGTGTGAAGTGTGGACAAAATTGTGTGATGAGTTTGAACTTTGAACTAAATATGATAACAAAATCTGTTAATGTTAATAGAAAGAATTAGATTACCTGATAGGTATGATATCTGGAACTGGGAAGCATCTGATGTCCGGTTATAATCGTTTGATTAACTTTGAAATCCGTGCTGAAAAGTTTCAAGATTCGTGTTGGACAAGTATGAACAAATCTTAATACAAATTAAATGACTCTGACCGATATCGTGAAAGTTCCTATCAAATAAGGCTAGATCCTTATTATTTCTAAAAAACATGAAGAATTGGTTTCTATTAAGTGTGGTTTCTTGAGTTGTTTCGGTTTTTTGATTGATAACAACTAATAAGTATTGTGCCATTCAGTTCGGATATCGTAATTTTTTTTTCTTTTTTTATAACATATTACTTTTCAGCAAAACAATGCATGTATTTTTGATAGAAAGTTCTGCGTAACAATTATATGAACAAAAAAAAATCATAAAGAAAGAACGATTGCTCTTTCGGAATAAATCTACTGTTATTCTAGTGGAATAACAAAAAACTGTTATTCCTATCTCAACTATTCAAATTTTTTCATACGCAAATCTTAATAAAGAAATTATTTTAGAATCGAATCTCGACAGAAATCAACAGTGGAGATCGGAATAACAGATTAGATTTATGTTATTCCTTTATAATAACAGCAGATTTATTTCCTTGCCCTTGGGGGGAAGAATCCTTCTGAGTTCGGACTCGTTTTGTGTATATAGGATGAACCACAACACCACATGGGAAATCTGGATGCTAGTTTGGTTGTTCTGAGGAAACTTCCCAGTGAATGGAGACTTGTAAATACAAAGGCCAAGGTATAAGCTTGTAACCTTGTTCTCTGAATTCTGAATCCTAAATCAATGGATAACAATAGATAGTCTACAAGGTCACTATAAAGCTCCGCATATAGTAAATCTGCACACACAAAAATAAGTAAAAACAAAAATCTGAACTTATCTAATCTTCGGACTTAGCAGCGAATCGACGACGGAATAAAAGAATATTCCAGTACAATAGGTATTCCGTGCACATTTGCAGATACGCTACAAATGTTAAAATAATCAACAAGTGTTAAACCAAAATAGAATTTAAAACATACTGGTGCAGTGCTTTATGTACATTTTAAGATGTACCCTTAACTGTGCAGATGACTCAAAATCTGTATTATGTCTAGCATAATGGGTCAATTATTACAGATTTTTAGTTATTTTATAAATAAAATAATACTACAGTTGGACTTTTTTTTTTTTTGCATTGATATGATTATTTTCTTCAAATATAGAACTAATTTAAACTTATTGTACCTAATGTGATGAATAAATTAAACAACAGATGTTTATTTGATACATAGTTTAAAATAAAATTATTATTTCAATTAGTAACTTTATATATAGTTAAAAATATAATTATATACTCATGTTGTCTTATGTATGTATATTAATATAATTCAAAATTTGATCTGAATATATTATGGTAATAGACATAAACTCGTAGTTGAATTCTTAATTCTTTTTTATTTGAGTAAAGGATGAAAATTATGCAACTCAACTATTTAATATTCACAAAGAATTATCTCTTTCAGATTTCGAACATGCGACCTCCAAATTCTTAAATTCTTAATAGATGTATAAGAATTCACACAACACAAGATCTTAATAAATTTGAATTCATATTTAAGCTAATTGTGCTAAAATTTAATTCAAATGTGATTGGTGGACATTCTATTTACCATCCTTCCTTTCATACTATGCAACAATCAAAACTATGTTCTGAGTCACCAATGAAAGAAAAAATTCATGTGGAACAACAGCAGTGTACATTAATTTGTTCCAAAAAATAATAATAATAATAAGCACAGTGTGAGAACTCATGGTGGTCCCCACCATACTTGCTCTCCGATTATTTTTAATTTTCTTTTGCCTTTCAGTTGGTGATGAGATCCTACTCGTCGGTCTGTCAGAGTAGGGCCTATCCCTAAAGTATGAGTTGTTTAGACATGGCGTACCGCATTATGTCAACAACATTCCCAATATTTGTTAAATGACAACCTTCTTTACATGAAATATTATGATGGACTAATAGACTATACATGTTATCTAGTGTTCTAACACCCAATTCGGACCCGTGGACCCGGTCCGGTCCGCCTTTGCCCCCAGTACCGTTCGGACCGGTCCGTGCTCGGATTTGGCCGAATTCAAGGGTTGGACTGACCGAGTTGGTTTTTTTTAAAATGAACCAGCCTACCCTTGACCTGTCTCGGACCGGGTTGAACCCGTCCAAACCCATCCCGAGTTGAACCCACCCAACCCGCAAAAAACAACAAAAACAAAAACAAAAAAACAGTAAAAAAAAAACCCGGTCCGCCTGACCCACTAACCCGTGTGGGCAAGGGTAAAAGGGCGAATAAGGGTCGACTTTTAAAATTTTTACTCGTCCGAACCCACCCCATTTAACCCGCCGAACCCATCGAACCCGTCCCGACCAACCCATGAACCCGCACGGGTTGGACCCGGTTCGCCCCGTGGGACCCGTTATAAGAACACTAGCTATATCTTATCCAATAGAAAATATATAGTATTTATCTAATTATTTTTCCCTCAAACATGAAATGGTGTTATTTATATTATCTAATTTTTCTATTTTTTTCCTCATATGTTATTAGTATTATTTTCGAGCAATTGTTTTTTTTAACATATTAATGGGCCTAGGATTTATGCACTATCAAATAATTATTCTTACACCAATAATAAATTACTTTGAATTATGGTAATCTATGATAATTATTAGATTCAAAATTAAAAATTTCAAACTTATTAAATATAATAGCATTATTTTATCACAAGTACAACTTGTGAGTTACACTTTAGTTCATATTCCAGTTCCATTTATATAACATCAAACAACACTATTACTTTGCCCGTCATAGCGGGAGAAGTTTTATCTGGAACAGTTCTACCCAATGAGGCAGTTACGCCCTCTGGAAGTCAGCACTGGTGTGCTCTCTATTTCTAATACAACAGGTCTATCTTATAATTTCTATGCAAACGCTCTTTCTCTATCAGACCCTTTCCATCCCATCGCCTTTCCCTCGCAAAAATCGAGCATCTCCTAAAAGGTCTACCTGTTTCTCTTTTCTCTAATTTCTTCTTCGATAGTACGACAAAAGGCTCCGTACAAAGTAGCTCTTGTCAGATGTAAGTAAACACACTCCATTGGCCCACTTTTTTCAACGTATAGTTTGCTGTTTGCTGGCTGCTACTCTGCGAGAAAACGATTGCTCAGCGAGAATTCGAAGGTGAAGGAAATGGAGGAACTGGAAGAGAGAAGGGAAGAAAATGAGGGGCTAGTTGAAAAAGTGTATGTGGCGGTGGGGAAGGAGGTGAAGGAAAACAAGGCGAATTTGATTTGGGCTTTGCAAAATTCGGATAGGAATAAGAAGCTGGTGATTGCTCATGTTCATAAGCCAGCAACGACGATTAATATCAGTAAGAAACTTTTTCCTACCAAATTGATACTCATTTTCTCTCAAATTCGTCTCTATTATATACACGAATGAGTTTGCATTAGTAGAAAGTTCAGAAAGTGGATACAAGAACCCTTTATTTTGTTTGTAATGTTGCCAATTAGCTTTTCAAGTTTTGGGTTTTCGAGGCCTGAGAATAATCCTATACAAAATTTCTTTCTGCTATTTTCCCTTTTTCATCTCTCCTTTTGCTCTGAGTAAAAAAAAAAATGTTTCCGAGGTAGGTTTCTTTCAAAGAACTTCTGTTTGTGGCCAAGCAACAACAAAGAAAACCAAATACAACATTCTTTCTTTTGACTTTGTTATGAGAATATTTGCTTCTGTTTGTCCAAAATTTGATGTAGAGAATTTTTCTATATGAATAAGATAGAAAGTAATTTTTGTGTATCACTCGTGTAAACTGATGATAACATTTTGTTGAAGTCTCAATTTGGTTTTTCTCTATATGCAACCATTTTATACTAGTGACCTTCTAGAAGGGGAGGGGAATAAAGTGTTATCTAATTTAGTATATAAGCGGATTATTTTTGGGGCATATACGCGCTTTAGCCCCCTTTATATATGAATATTGTAAAAGTGATCTGGTCGGTGGAGGTTTGCAAAGATCAACAATGTTAGAGCAAAAAACTGATGTGGCAATTATTTATGAATATTAGTAATTATCAGTGTTCTAAATAGCTAGCTATAGCTCTGTTATAGTTTTTTCAGACCATAAAAGCTACGCTATGAGATAAAAGTGTGCTATCTTAGCTACGGTTACTATAGCTATAATAGCTGACCGCTTTTACCGCTACGCGCTATGCTACATGGGCTGTTTTGCAATTTACATGGGCTTCTATACTTATGTTCATATTTCTGATACTACATGGCCTGCTATAATAAGTATGCTAAACCGAACTATATACTTTTATTCCTATTTGTGAATTAGTCTCTCATTCTATATCAGAAAATATTCAAATATTAATTATTTCTTTTGTTTTCTCTACGTCTAGCATTCACTTGTAAAATTATCGTCATTTGTTTCATTGGAAGTTTATTTAATTATTATAATATATAAAATATTCAAATATGTATACTAACTTAATTTATTTTACTTATAAAATTAATTGCTCTTCGTCTATTATAATCTGTAATACTATGAATTATGAACCATTAAATAATGTTACCTTGTATATTATTTTTTTCCTTCTTATTTGCATGATAGAAAAAAAATATAGACTTAGATAATTTAGTTATTACCCCAATTCTCCAATATTGATCATGTTGATAATTAGTAGAAATATACACTATAAATTTTAAAAATTAAAAAAACGCTATGTATAAAAGCTTCCGCTATAGCTGCGCTATTCGCTATAGCTTTTTTTTTTTGTCTCCCCGCTACGCCGCTATAATCACTATTTAGAACCTTGGTAATTATGATTCAAATGTTGTATCTTTGTAATTATCAATTGTAGTCAGACGTGACACTTTCGGGCATATTGCTCATTAAACTAGCTTACAATTTTAGCAATGACTCTACATTTCTATAATTAAGATTGAAAATTGCCACATCAGTTTTTTAAATTACTTAGCAATTAGAATGAATATGCTCTTACATAGGATACTGGTGGAAACTCGGTCTTAATATATATAATAGATCAGGCATCCAAAAGCCAATTAAAACTTAAAACAGTCAAAAAAAAATTATAGACATGTAACATATTGCTAACCTTGTATACTGGTCGGTGCATTTAATCTGATTTAACTTGACTGTTATTGATTTGATGATTGCCAATGGAGAGTTTTTGGTCAGGTCTACATGAATCATTTAAAAAAAATGTTATAATTGGAAAGACCGCATAGAAATTATAGCAATAACTTATGGTGTTTGTTGCAATTTTACGGGCTATATGATGTTTCATAGATTCTCAAGTGTTTTCTTATTTTTTTTTTATTTTTTTTAATACGGGCTTAGTTAATTTTGTATCTATCTTCTTTTTAGATGTCTCATATGGAAATCAAGTTTGCTTCTTTCCATAGAGAGACGGTGTCCATCGCCATTTGTACTAGGTCTATTATTCAGCATTTCCTTATTCTATTGAGCATATTTGTGCCTATAATATATATGTGTTACTTTGCAAAAGCACTCCAGTTAAACCTGTCAAAAGCCCACTTGAATTTGTTCGACTAAGTTGGCTCACTTCTCTATTACCTAAATAATTCTAGGCCTGTAAAAGGGAAGGTCTGTTAGGATTAGCCCGACTGTGAATCTAAATACAAAATAAGTAATGTTCTGTTTCTAATCAGCCCGTCTGAATTGATCACAGTTAGACTTAATAAGAACAGACGGTAACTTCTTTTGAAAATTTCGTATGGAACAAAAGAAATGAATACTTTTGTTAGCTTATTATTGGCTGCTGGGTTAGTCTATGGATTGCCAGCATGTTATCTTGTGCAATGTTATCATTTCTCTACGTAGTTTTGCCTTCTGTTTTCATCTAGGATGCGTCCTTGTTGTTCTAATATTTAATGAATTTTAAGGAGGTACCAGGAAATATTAATCTATCATAACATGATATCTGAATTGTGAATCTGTATCTGCCTTTTTTCTAGACAGAATTAGGTTCCTACAACTTTTGATCTCCTATTGCATTGTCTCAATAATCCAACTAAAGATTTCTTGTTGTTCAGTAGACATTTCTCTCCTCCTTTGGCGTGTTTCACTATTCTGTTTATGAGTTAATGAGTCTGCTTCTAATTTAAAATGTTTTTGTCTCATTTGCTGGGCTGAATTTTTGTAGTTAAATTCAAAATTGTATGCACCAAATAAAACTCAGTCATGGCACTATCCTACGCACCATATTGCTTAAACTGTACATTATATTAATACGGGCTAATATAAAAGTTCTAATCTTCTCCTCTTATAAATTACATGCATGGTTGTGCACTCACACACACAGAGAGTACAATTGTTGCAGCCTCTACTTAGGCTTGCAGCCACCAAAATTTATATGATAAATCAGTTTTGGCAAACCGGAACAAACCGCTGATTATATTTTCTTTAACTGTGTTTTCAACGAGAAATTTTGTTTATTAAATTAAAGTGTATATATAAATAAAGAAAAGCTATATTATATCATGCCTGTGTATATACTCAGAGATACTTGCTTTAATCTTTGTAGTTTTCTCTCGTTACATGCCATGAGAACTTGTTTTTCTGTTTTGGGTTTCCTTTTCAATTTTTAAAAGTTTAAATTGTCACCTGAATATTATTTACGAGGAACCCACCAATTGATATGAATATAAATTACAGCCAATTGCTCTCATTACAAAGAACTATATTGTGATCAGCAACAAATGGAAGTTTTTTGCATAATTGACTATTAGGGAACTTGTTACATCTGTATTATAACTTATTTCCTCATGATTATTAATTTTTATATTTTATTATAGTGGGTGCACAATTTCCTTTGAGCCAACTAGCTGAGCACGAGGTGACAGCACACCGACTTGTAGAGAAGAGCAAGCTGGACAAAATTATAAATGAGTATATGGACATATGCTCAAGTCAAAAGGTTTTTTATTCTCTTTTTCTTCCTAGCAGACTCAAATTTTCCATAGCACCTATCTGTCTTTTTTCATATTTTTTATGATCAGGTTGTAGGTCAACTATTTATTAACTCGTTGACATCCATTGTCTGGTTGGTCTCTATATTTTTCTTCTAAAAACATCTATACCCACTGACGAAATACCTATAGCCTTTCTTTTGAGGTTTTGTTCTATAAAGAATAGCTTGGAATTAAAATTCTTAATCAGCACCTGATTTTTGAAAAATCATAGGTGGAGGCAGAGAAGATAATAATAGAGAACAACAACACTGCCCAAGGCATTATTGATCTGATCCATAAAAATGGCGTCACTGAACTTATCATGGGTGCAGCTGCCGACCGTCGTTATTCAAGGTGAGTCTACAGAATTGTTTCAAATACATCTCTTTTATTTAATAAATTGGAGTAGCCTATATACTTGGGAAGCGGGTTGAAAGACTAAAATATGTGAGAACACATGATGGTATTTTAAAACTTGAGTGAAAGAACAAGGATTTCCAAAATTCCACATTTCCCATTAAGAGAACCTAATGCTAGATACTACTATCACTTGTGTTTTCTTCTCATGTTTTTCTTTATTTACAACGATAACAGCCTTGTTGGTTTTGTCTTCTACATTTCAACCATGATTAAATGGGGAACCCTAAACTACTAGCTATCTGATTGAGTGGGAAAGTTTGTACCTGGTGCTTCTTGATTAAATTTTATTTGTAAGGCATTAAGTGATGTATTTCCTCAGGCGATTGAAGACACAAAAATCCAGGAAAGCGGTATTTGTTGAACAAAAAGCACAACCATGGTGTAAAATTTTATTTGTTTGTCGAGGAAACCTGATATGCACTAGGTATGTCCGTATGTTTTTATTTTTGCTCTCTTTTATATAATAAACTGTTGTTTTCAATCCTTGATGCATTCTTAACCTCACAAACAAAGAAGTTCTACAGAAATCCAATTGGATGTTAATATGTTTAACAAATAATTAAGCAGAAGCACCTTTTCTTTTAATGTAGAAAGTCATGTGTAAGTAAATAGAAGCATATAGATGTACTATTAAGAGTTTATTCATGTGGACCTAATGTTTATTTATTTATTTGTCTATGCTGATTGGTTGCGTAAAGATTATTTTATGCACTGATATTTGTAGATGATTTGCATGTATATACTGTAATAGATGCATTGTCCACAGCAAATCTGATAGATTATAGACACAAGATAGTATAAAGTAATTGAATCACCCTCTCCATAAACTTAAAACTTGTAGGTCCCTAAATTATTACTGCCAAGTGCCAACAGTCGTTTTGCTTTATTATTGATTTAGTACCCTACCTTTGTTCATGATCTAATAGAGAAGTTTTTGCATCCTTAATTTTCTAGTTAACGTCTAGAGTGAAGCTATGGTACTATGCATAGCACCGATTAGCCCACACTATGGATCAATATCTTCATTTTCAAAGTCCAAACAGTCGATCTAAGCTGTTCAACATGATTTTCATATAAAAAATTTACTCGCAAACTAAATTTTACATTTTTAGAACTTTTAGAATCTTTTTAGATAGGTAGAAAATCATTAGATAAAGTGATTTTCTAACATATCTAAAAAAAATAGTAAAAAAATTCTAAAAAATGTAAAATTTAATCTGCAAGTAAATTTTCATATGGCGATCATGTTAAACGTTCAGATTGATTGTTTGAACTTAAAAAAATGGAGATATTAATTCATAGTAGGGACCAATATGCGCTATGCATAGTACCATAGCTTCACTAACTCCTATTATTGGGCTTCATCAGTGTTTAGATATCCTACCTTTTTGCATGGTCTCGTAGGGAAGCCAGTGAAGGAGTCATCAGTCCAAGAGCACGTTCATCCTCCTCAAGCAGTCCAAGCCCTAGGTTCAGTTCAATCATTTCTGACATACATAGACTGACTGAGCCCCACAGCATGCCGATTTCTTACTTCCCACCTAGGTCAAACTCGGTCAACTGCACTTATGCTGAAGACATGCTCCTTACAATGGCATCCAGCAATAGTAACCAGTGGACCGATGGGCCGTTCCAGAAGGAAAATATGGAAGTGGGCCCTTCATATGTGCTGGAAGAGGGGCCCAGCACAGCGCCTTGTGATGCTGAAGAGGAATCCCGGACTGAGTCGTCCTCTGCACAGAATGGCTCAGCTGTATGCTACTGTTCTTATCTTATTACTTCAGATTCAAGTAGTTATATTTGAGTGAGGCTGTGGTACTATGCATAGCACAGATTGGTCCGTATTACGGATCAATATTTCATTTTCAAAGTCCAAATAGTCGATCTGAACTATTCAACATATGAACATCAAAATATACCAAAAGAGTAAATTTCACACTTTTTAGAATTTTTTTACTATTTTTTTAGATAGGTTGAAATTCACTACTTCGAATGGTCTAGAATCTTAGATCAAGTGATTTTCTACTATCTAAAAAAAGCAAAAAGATTCTAAAAAATGTAAAATTTGATCTACATTTACATTTTCATATGTAGATTATGTTGAATGGTTCAGAATGATTGTTTGGACTTTGAAAATAGTGATATTGATCCATAGTACGGACCGATATACGCTATGCATAGTATCGTAGCCTCACTCGTTATCTTTTGTTCTTGTATAATTTATTTAATTTTGATTACAAAACCAAAAGAGCATCTACATGTGTGTGCTCTCGGACAGAGACAATAGAAACTATCAGGCAAACACCATTGTAAGTACATATACATAAAAAATCAGCCTAAATATCATGGTGCCTGCAGTTTAGTGCATTAACCAAATAGAGTAAATATATTTTATTATTTGCGTAAAAGCAATCGTCATTTGCATTTAATGGACGAATGAAAAATTGTAGGATGATATTTCGATAGAGGACATTGATTTGTACCAACAACTGAGGGGTGCAATTAGTGAGGCCGAAGACTTGAAGAATGAAGCCTATGAAGCAACACGGAGACGCCAGAAGGCTGAGAGAGATCTACTTGAGGCTTCGAAAAAGGTAAAAGAAATCAGATACTGGTAGTTCATCTTTTGAGCTAATTCGGATCTGTAATACATTCAAATCATATACCAAATGAAAGCAAAGAGCCCCAAATCTCACACATGATCAAAGCATCACTGTTGACTAATACATGGCTGAAAATGGAGAAAGGAAAAAAAAGGAGAGGATGGAAAATAATTAAAATTAGTGGATAAAAGTAAGAGAAATCATGAAACTATTATTAAAACATATTTGAGTATCTTCTTTTTTCCAACTTCAGAATAAAATATCTTTTTTTTTTTTTTTTTCTCTGGTAGGCCAAGGCCACAGAGGGCCTTTATCTCCAAGAAATGAGAAAAAGGGAGGATGTGGAGGTAAGGTTAGCAAGAGAGAAGCTTGAGATGGAACAAGACAAACAACAGTTAGACAACATACTTGTCCAAATAAACAGGGCAAGTGAGCAAAGGATAGCACTTGAGGTTCACATCAGTGAATCCGAAGCAATGGTGAATGATTTTGAGAAGAAGCTCTCTGAGGCTTATCGCCTCCTTGAATCACTTAGAGAGGAACAGCTGATGAACTCAGAGAGAAAGGAAGATGTTCACTTGTCTAGCAAAGATCTTAATTCCAACTCAAGGGAGTTTATATATGAAGAATTGATTCAAGCGACTAATGGCTTTGATGAGTCAAAGAAGATTGGGGAAGGCAGTCATGGAAGCATTTTCATGGGGCTTCTCGACAATACTACTGTGGCGATAAAGATGTTGAATCATGATCATTACCAAAATCACGAGTTTAGCCAAAAGGTATCATTTTTCAGGAAAAAAAGAGGTTTTGAGTATGATTAATCGAGTAAATTACACAAATAGTCTTTCTTATTCAAGAGGTTCCCTTTATGATATGTACAATTGTTTTTGGCAATTAGTTATTTTGGGTTTCATATGGTTTTGTTGATTTGTTGTTCTTTTGGTTCGATATACTGACCAGAACAGAAGCAGAGATCCGAAATGCTATACTTAAAAGAGCCCAAATGGAATTTTAATGCTAGCATTGTCAGACCCGCATGAATTCAATAAAACACGGTGCTATGGTTGATGAATAAATATTTATATGCTTTTAAATTTAAATTTCTCATATAGGTGGAGATCATAAACAACACAAGACATCCTAATGTCACCTCTCTGGTAGGTGCTTGTATGGAGGCCCATGCGCTGATCTATGAATACGCCCCTCATGGAAGCTTAGAAGACTACTTGCACAGAAAGAACCATGCAATGACTTGGCAAGTCTGGGCCCGTGTCACGTCAGAGCTGTGCTCTGCTTTGACCTACCTTCACTCAACCCAACCAAATCCGATAGCACATGGCAACCTCAAGCCAAGCAACATACTTTTTGACTCAAATTACTCAGTCAAGCTATCTGATTTGCACCTCGGCATGGCCATTTCCCATTCAAGAAGATCCACTGTGGCTTATGCAGAACCCGAATTGCTTGCCACAGGGGAACTCATACCAGCATGTGATATGTACTCACTTGGTGTTCTACTCTTGGTGTTGCTGACTGGGCGGCCTGCCTTTCGGATAAAAAAGGTGGTGCAAGAGGCTTTGGATAAAGAGACATTCCATGAGGTATTGGATGGATCAGCCGGGGATTGGCCTTTGGAGGAGACGAAAGAATTGGCTAAGTTGGCACTAAGGTGTTGTGATATAAAGAGAGACAGTCGGCCAGTGATAGAAGATGTCTGTAGAGTGGTTGAGTCCTTAATGGATTCAGCCAAAGTATCTAAACATCGGTCTTGGTCGATTGGGTCTGACTCAGATTTTGGCGGTTCTGTACCTTCTTACTTCATGTGCCCAATACGTAAGGTATGGTCCACTTCTCTCTTTAACCTTTGCTTTTGTCAAAATTTTATTCGCATAGTGTTTGGGCATCAACTTTGAGTTCACTCTGTAGATATGGTACTTAAAATCTGGGTTACAATTTGGATCAGCTCTAGTCTCTGGAGATAGAATGCTCCTCAACCATCACATAGTTTTGGGGAAAAAAAGGCTTAGACTGAAGAGTATAAATTTTTTGATGTTTTTCTGCACGATATGAAATCACAGGAGATCATGAAAGATCCGCAAATAGCAGAAGACGGGTTCACATATGAAGCCGAAGCTATAAAAGGATGGCTACAAAGTGGGCACGACACTTCCCCAATGACTAATCTCAAGCTTTCGACTGATGAGTTAACACCGAATCATGCACTTCGCTCGGCAATTCGAGAATTGCAGCTGAAACGAAGATAAGTTATTTGTTTATTTAGATAAAAAAAGGAATGCAATTTTGTGCTGCCTTCTTTGGTGTTTGCTTTCCTGATACTATGGGAAGAAGATTTCTTCTGTAAATAGTAGATTTTTTTTTTGTCTGTGCCGCGCCCTGTTTTTTTTTTATTTAAGTGGTTTATTTTGTAATGTTGTTTGTTATTTTGTATATGCAGACTCAGTCACTTCATTATCATTACTTTGTTTTTTGGATGATATATTGTGCAAAAGTAGTTCAGGTTTTACATAAAAAAGCTATTCATTAAATATCATTCTGTATTTGTTTAGTTCAATGTATTTGTTTTTTTTTTTTTTTTATCAATTTTCCTTTTTTGAATATGGAATACTCCATATTCATAAAAAGAAAATGCGAGTTCCAAATACATAAGAAAAGTATTCGAGGAAAGGTTCGCTTTAATCAAAATTTAAGATTGATCTAAACCTATATTATAATTATTAATAATTATTATTTTTATGGACGACAAGGACAAGAAGTTTCTCATACTTAATTCCACTGAAGACAAGTTAAACTGTCATCATCAATTTGGTTACTAAAACTGCTCTTTGAATTTTTCTTTTTGGATAAAAAGATAGCTCAGTAGGGGTGTAAACGGATACGGATTATCCGTGGATAATCCTCTCCGAATTCGCTTATTATCCGTATCCGGATTAAACAGATACGGATACTTGCGGATACGGATACGGATAATTTTAGTATATATAAAAATAATACGGATACAGATAATTCCGTGAGGATATAAACGGAGAGGATATCCGTATATATTCGGATCCAAAATTTAATCTTTCAGCATATTTCAATTCATTTCACTCTTGCGAAATTCTCAAAAAACATACATATTCGTTTAAGTTCAAGAATCTTGGTAGAAAAATCATATAATCTATTAGGATAATGGATTGGTTCTCTGAACCAATAAGCAATTAGTCATGCATAATCATCACTGTGCAAACTTAAAAAGTCTATTAAATTTTAATCAATTTAGGTAATTAAATTAGGTAATTTAAAATTATGAAATTTAGTAAAATTACTCAATATCCGACAATTATCCGTTCATATTCGTATTCGAATCCGTATCCGTGGATTATCTGTTCTGTATCCGTATCTGTTTAGACAGATATGGTTTTTAATTTTGATATCCATTTACTATCCGTATCCGTATCCGTATCCGTATCCGTGACTCTTTCGCTAACTCTTTCTTCTTCTCGCTACTACAAATTCAGAAGCAAGGGATCAAGGTCTTCCCTCTTTGATCCACTTGTTGAAAAACGGATGCAGATGTGGTATTAGCATTATCCGCTCCGTAATAGCTCAGGCCTAACATTCATGCATTTAATGAAAAGTCTCTTTGCAAATGTCACAAAAGGGCTCAAAGAAAAAGCAAATGAAATAAACAGGAATAAAAGTTTGGTTAACCAACTTTGATTTTCCTCTTCACAGCTAATGAACTTCCATTTGGTCAAAAACTAATGAACTTCTATTTGTTCGATTATAATAGCATCTCCATTCCACTTATAATTTTTTTTTACAAATGTTGATGCAGTATTTAAAATTTCAATTACAAGAATGTAAAATACTTCCTGATTTAACAATCTTATTAAATTAATAATTTATCTAAAAATGTTATGCAAACTTTTGCAATTGCTTTGCAAGTGTATAAGAATTTTTATCTCTACAATTGCAAAAGATTGCTTGTCTTGCTAATTCTGAAAATTAATTTTTGCCATGTCTGCGAGATTGAAATTGGAGAATGATAACATTCTGAGATGAATATAACAAAAATTACTAAATTGTTGATATGGAAACTAAATCCAAATTTTATGAATGGAGGTATTGTAATTGCCTAAATTATGAATTTATTTGTCAAAAAAAAATATCACTAAATTGTTTCTAGTATTATTTTTTAGGAGAACGCGACATGCGCTTTTGAAATATTCAGAATTTCGTTACAAGTCAATTCCTTAATTTCTTATATAAATAATGTGGTAATTTTACGCTTCTAAATTGGAAGAACTTGAATTTTTAATTATTCCCCTTAAAATAAAGAACTTTTAATGATTAACTTCATTTTTTTTTTACATAATTTGAATTGGAATGTTATGCAATATTTTGAAGTATAAATAACTGAACAGTTGCAGCGAAACAATATTTAATGATCAAATTGACATATATGTATGGTTTAGGTAACAATGTAACATCATATAAAATGAAAGTTTTATTTATGAGGAGATCACTTGACAATTCTTTATTTTGACAATTATAACAATATTTAAAAATAAAGTTTAAATTTTAAATCCAACATTATAGACATGATCTATGTTATCACATTTATGTGTATAAGATATGGTGAAATTTGGTGCATGTTTCATGGCACATCAAGTGATTTAAAACATTAATGGTTCCAATTAATGATCCTTGATGCATCCTCAGATATATTTAAAATTGTGTAAATTTATTGTTAGGATATTTATATGTGCGATAACATAATTATATTTTTTTTTTTCGATTTTGTTTGATTCCCCTTTTTTTAAATTCATTATTGAGATTGTAAAATTACCCACTGTCAAGTCAACCCTTCTCTTTATTTATTTATAGATACTTCAAACTAGTTACTAGTTACATAACAGGTTTACTGTTACATTTTCAACGAGGCGCCTTTTTTCATATTATGGTCGTTGACTAATTCCAACACAAACCCATCAACCAATTATTATACACGATTTCAATATCAGTAAATTATATATTTTTTAAGAATAAATCAGAAATTTCAACTCAACTTTTGAGGCTCTTTCTTTTATTTTTTTATAATTTTAATTGAGCCGGTTTTTTTCTTGTGGCTTACAGTTTGAGCAAAATCAATATCTTCTCTTCACGAGCTTTCTGAATTGGTAAAGAACGTTGATCAAATTAGATACTCGAGCACTGAGTTTATGCCTGTTTAAAGTTTTTTCGTTAGAGATCGTTTTCTCGATGAAGATATCGCTTATCTTGTTTTACCTCTTGCTCTAGTCTTGTATGTTTAGAAGAGATGCTTTAGAAATGAGAGAAATGACTTAAAAAATAAATAGAGATGTAATATAATATGAAGGCATCAATCGATGATGTAGAAAAATTTGAATTTCATTCATCACACACGGATAAAAAATTAGAACCGTGTACAATTGTTGGAGAATTCATATACTTGCGTCCAAAAATGCACTACAACATTCATACACAGTTTTTTATTTTTTAATAAAGAACCGTGTATGAATGTTAGAGCACATTTATATACGGTTCTTTATTAAAAAAAAAAAACATATATGAATGTTGGAGCAAATATTCAAAATAGTTTTTTTTTTTTAATTTGGATACGGATTTAGTGGAAATTTTATATTTTAATCAAAGTCATTGGATCTGGACATCTACACGTTTAATTTAAGAATGGAGATATAATTGTCAATTGAAAAATTAAGATAATTCCTCCTATAAATCAGGCCACATAATCTAGCCATTAATCACATCAGAGAAGCAATGCATTAATGCAGCGGGAGACTAAACGATTCAAGGTCGAGTGGTCTAATCTACGGTCATATGATGTTTGGTCAAGAGGGCAATGAATTGTAGAATAACTCCTCTCTCACGTCACGGATTGAGGACTAATTAATCCAGGGTCATACAATGTGTGGTCAGAAAATAAATAATTATACAAGATAAATAACTGGAAGAGTTAGGGGTGAAAACGGAGTGGATAGTGGTAAATTCATTTTTTTTTTCATTTTTTAGATACATAGCATATATTAGACAAATACAAATACGAATTTAAATCAGATCGGATATTAATTGAAATAATATAAAAAAATTATTGAAAAATACTAAAGTTAATATTTCTCTAATTATAATGGTGATTTTTTTTTCATAATATATATTAAAATATATGGTATATATCTACTATTCGGATACAGATAATTGAAATGTAAAACCATATCAACATCCTTGTCCACACGTATATTCAAATATCGGATATCCACATGTAATTTTTTAAATACGGATCAGATATTATTCATACCGTTTTCAGTGCAACTTTTGTTATTTATACAAGATATTACTTTAGTGTAATAACACTAATTTTATACCATTTCAAAAACACAAGGGAAAGGTGTTCCAATTACATCTAAACAATAATATATATATCATGCATTGCTCATTTGTTCACAGCTGGAATCTGGGTTTATTAATTCCAAGGGCAATGAATGACTTTTATCCAACGAATAATTATGTCTGCTAGGATTTCAACAATAATAGCCATAGATCGACTCCCCTCTTGATAATTCTGTCCATTAGCGTGTTTGGTGGTAAATGCATTAGTTCCTTGAAAGATCATAGCTAGCATTTCGCTCTCTTTTACCCTGTGCTTGCTGCCACCCAGGATATGGCAACCAAGTGTCCTAGGTTTCATTCATTGAAATCCGAGGTTAATTACCTGATAGTATCACCACACATGTACCCGCAAGATTTGTCAAACACAGTGAATGAATGTCAGTGAATTGGACTTAATTGAGATGTGCCATGCAATTAATGGACAAAATTAATCGAAGCCTATGGAAATTCTAATTATACTTTTCATTCACTGGTTTGCACACTTTCATTCACAAGTGAATATATGATCAAACATAAACTGATCAATATGATTAAACCAAATAAATTAATATTCTTTTGGCTTACTAATGCAATGTTTCTCTTGAACACATCATTGGAAAAAAAAAAGTTGAGGCAAGGAAAAGGTTGGAAAAGTGGAACGACATGAAACAACATCTCCTGGCTGATGCCGAAACATAATGAGGAGTATATATACATACAGGGTACGTTTGGATGAACTCTAGAATAGCTACAATAACTACTATTTAGAATAGTAAATAAGAATAGCTACTGTTTAAGAACAGTGCTATTCAGAACAGTGAAAAAGTTGTTTGGATTGCATATTTGGAATAGAGTTTGGAGAGAATAGCTATTGTTTAATAATTTATGTGTAAGATTAAATATAATACAATATAATATTAATTCAAATATTAAATGTAATATAATATTATTTTAAATATTAGATTAGTATTAAATAAAATATTATTTAAATATAATATAATATTAGTTTAAATATTAAATGCAATATAATATTATTTTAAAAATTAGATTAGTATTAAATAAAATATTAGATTAATGTAATATAATATTATTTTAAATATTAGATTAGTATTAAATAAAATATTATATTAATATAATATAATAATAGTTTAAATATTTTATGTAATATAATATTATTTTAAATATTAGATTAGTATTAATAAAATATTAGATTAAATATAATATAATATTAGTTTAAATATTAATTTAAAAATTAGATTAGTATTAAATAAAATATTAGATTAAATATAATATAATATTAGTTTAAATATTAAATGTAATATAATATTAGTTTAAATATTAAATATAATATAATATTAGTGTAAAAATTAGATTAGTATTAAATAAAATATTAGATTAGCATTTTATAATCACACCCTTTTGACTCATCTAGACATTTCTTATAAAGGTATTTTATTTCCAGTAGAGTAAACACCATTGAGTAATCTGACTCATCCAGTTATAATTGAAAAATAATTTATGGAGAAATAATTTTTTGGGGAGAGAGGAGCCATTGTGTTTTTTCCATGGAGAAGTAACTTTTTGGAGAGAGAGGAGCAGTTGAGGAAATAAATAAAATAAGGATGAGAAAGCTATTTTTTAACAAATATGCGCTAACCCAGATTCTACAAATTCGCTATTCCAACTTTCAACTGAGTTAGCGGAACAGCGCTATTCAAGACTATTCTGAATAGCTCAAAGGTTGTTTGGATTGACATACATTCAGAATAGCACTACTATTATGAGAACAGTGCTATTCTCACTCAACCCAAACATACCCACAGACTACAAGTCTTCACTAGAGTTACTTTTGTAAGATTTAATTTTGAACTATGTAATCTGCTTGTTAGAATATATATATATGTAAATTCTAGAGGGTTATCAAGTAGTTGAACAATACTGATAAATCTATGTACTGTACAAGTGATGTATTTTTTTTAGTAAGAAACAGGAGCTGTACAAGGGATTTTAATGTCATATATGATTAAAACAAACAAAATGTGAAAAGATTGAAAACTTTAATTACAGCTTCATGTACAAGTGATAGGAATAATACCAGTTTTACAATCTCATGTATATGAAAACTTTACAGCTTCATGTATAATATTGAATTTAAAAAGTAATATAAAAATGGTATACTATTTAGGTTAATGCGTGAGAATAGTACACAAAAAGTGATAGTTTACAAGAATATGAGAAAAATGTTAAGTTTATAATTTATCCTATTCGAAATTGTATAAATGTTAGTTTATTTATATGATTCGGAATATGAATAACTGGAAGAGTGCAACTTTTGTTATTTATACAAGATGTTACTTTAGTGTAATAACACTAATTTTATACCATTTCACAAAGAAAAAAAAAGTTTGAATTGCATCTAAACAATCAGGTCCGATGGGCATCGGACCTACTTTTAGGTTCAATTAGCTCTAGAACCGTACGAGTAGCTTTATGATTGATGCGCACGGAAATTGAACAGCATTGCACGTATATTAATGTACTTAGCACGCATCTTGATGCAATCGAATGGTCATTTATCGAACCAAAGTAGATCCAATGATACCCTGAATTCTTAATTGAGATATGCCAATTAATTGAGACTTGTCGCCAACTTTTTACTGTTATCCAAATTTTTTATTTTGTACTATTAAATTAAAGTACGAATTATATATAATCTATTAATTAATGTGAATCATATAATAAATATATTTAATATGGTTCAAACTTTATTTAATACGGTTCTAACTTCATTGGTAATTAGGTAATACATGGTTGCACTTTATTCACACTAATTATAATCTAGTACGTATTTAAGGATGAACTATGTACGGATTTAAATGTGAATCTTATAGAAATTTTGCTTTGGTAATACATGGTTTGCACTTTAATTATACAAACTTAATTTCTTCAAACGTTACATTAATTGTTACAAATCCAGAATTTAGAAGACACTTATAATACTCTTATTTTTTAAAAATTGGTTAGCGACATTTAATAAAGTGTTTCTTTTTATTTTTGAAACAGCAAAGTTAACAATTGATACATAGTTTTTCTTTAATTCGTACTAAGTAATATGATTTGGACTAATTTATTTAAGCATAAATTATATTTTATATATAATTATCAATTGAAAAATTAACTGAATTTTTTTTTTGAAACCTCTGCAGAGAAGCTGCCAAGTAGAATTTAAAATATTTTTAAATGGACTAGAAAATTAAAAAAATTATTACATTGCTTTAAATGTTGGGAATATTTAACTACAAAAAAAAGAATAAATCGGATAATAATAATAGAAAATATATTATAATTATGAAACTTTGTTATCCGGATTGTGCAAAGCACTGTCCTTAAGCGAATTCTGTCTCTACCGTGCAAGACTTGGAACTGCAACCAAGATTATCCAGATTTGCTGCTTCTTGGGGCACGACATTAGAAGCAACTGATGACAACTCCGCAATATCTAACACTTATATTGAATGATAATATTTGGTAATATATGATTTGGAAATATACTAAATTATGGAGGAAGAATTAATATAAGAAAGATGAGTGGTTTCTATGAAAAAAATGATTGTCTACCTTTGAAGTTCCACATCAATACATAGGTGTATATGTCGGTATATTACCGACTTTGCAATCTTACCTACTTGGTTCTTTAATTCTTCAATAGATGCCGGCTAAAGATGGCTATATTGATTTTCTTCAAAATCAAGCCTAATCTTTGACTAAATAATTTGACTAAGCATTAAATTTTGAGTTTTTTTAACAAATATCTAACACTAAATAGGGATGTGACATTATAAATTTATAATACTCCAGCTGTTCATTTTCTCGCTCTTGATCAAGACCTTTCAATTTTCAAGTCGCTCGTCAAGTGGAACCGGTCCATCATCCTCCTATAAATCAGGCCACATATGTAGTCTGTTCAAACCATATTCAATAACACAACAGAAGCAATGAAGTTATTATTGACAGTAGCGCTGCTGGTTCTGGTTCTGGTTCTAGTTCCAGTACAGTGGGAGAATGTGTGTGTGAGCGGGTCAGACTCAGTACAGTGCAGGGAAGAGGAGAGGCTGGCTCTTCTACACATCAATGCTTCAATGTCCTTTACTATTCACTCTTTAGATGGCAAGTGGGAAGGCAAGGAGTGCTGCCAATGGGAAAGAGTCACTTGCGATCCAATCACCGGTCACGTCACTCAACTTGACCTCGGCTCCATTGATGATGATGTCTGGTCCGATTATAATCAAGGGGGTATTTTACTAAACGCCACTTTGTTCTTGCCTCTCCGTCACCTAAGAAATCTGTCCTTGGCTGCACATGGCATATACAATTGTACTGATGGTGTTGGTATGTATCTTCACCTTTCTTTCTTGTTTAAGAATTTTGTATATATGGCTGCAGGTGCTGCTTAACAATAACATTACAAGTATTATATATATATATATGGAGCCCCGTTTTCACCAATGAACATAATGAATTAATATGTGAAACTTATCGGAATGATTTTAAAGAACGATTCTAAATCGTTGAAACCTATCTACTTTATTACGAATGATGCGGTTATTGTTCTATCCTTTATTGTTGATATATTCTTGTTCTTTTTCAGGAATTGAAACATGGTCCAATTTAACTAAGTTGGAGATTTTAGACCTTTCTTACAACCACCTGGATGGAGGCTTCGTATATGATTTAGCTGCTGTTCAATCACTTCGGACACTTGATCTGTTTTATAATAATATGAATCTGCCCATCAACGGTAACAAAATTAAATTTAAGTTGTGATTTAGTTAATGAGCTTCCTTCTTTGATTGATACACAAATTAATGTTCTCCATGCATGTATTCTTTTGTCAGCGTTTAGAGATTGGTCCAATTTGACTAAGCTAGAGATGCTAGATCTTTCATGGAACCAACTGTCGAGAAGCATCTTTTCCTCCTTAGCCAAAGTATCATCACTCCGAACACTTTATCTGGATCATAATAATATAGGAGGCAATGTCCCTGTAAAAGGTAATTTCTCATAAATTTGAACCATTTTATATTTATGACAACAATATATAAGGCTTCTTTTATTTTCTTGACCGATATTTTAATGAAATATTCTGACAGAGCTTACAAGTACACTAAATTTGGAGGTGGTTAGTCTACGCTCATGTGGGTTTAATGGGAGCTTTGATCTTGATTTGGGACATTGGTCTTCTCTAAAAGCCCTTTCGTTGGCGTACAATGATCTAAATGACACTTTATCATTAGAAGGTAATTACAATGTAATACACAATTAAACATTGTTGTCAATAGGAACAAGTTATATTTGGGACATTGGTCTTCTTGCAATAGGAAAAAAGTTGTATATTTTCTGTAGTATCTCTACACAGGCAAATCATAGATGTCTGACATCATACAATTTGCTCAAAATAATATAATATAGAATAGTAACATAATAGGTAGTATACTTGTTATCAGGTGGTATACTGGTATTAGCTCCTAATCATTTACTGATCGATGACAGGACTGATAAAATAGTGAAATAAGGGCCCAATTATATATAATTCATATAGTAATTGCCCTCATCGATTTCACATGATTAATCTTATTTGATGATCTTTATGGCTAATATTATAGGATTATGCCGACTGAAGAATCTTGAAGAGTTAGATCTTTCAGACAACCATTTTACTGGCAATCTTCCTTCTTGTTTGGGAAATCTTTCCTCTCTTAAGCTAGTTGACTTATCATATAATGATTTTCATATAAAATTTCCGTCCTCCATTTTTCAAAGACTTGTGTCTCTAAGGTACCTTTCCCTGTCAGATAACAAGATTGAGGGGAATCTATCTATGTGGTCATTTTTGAACCATTCTAATTTTCAAGCTCTGGGGCTCTCAACAAGGGCATCATCACACTTTCAAGTCGAAGTTGTGAATCTACCTTTTCAGCTTGAAGTTCTTGAACTAGCTAATTGTATTATTGATGCTGATCTTGTTTTCTTGCACTCTCAGCATAAATTACAAGTGTTGGATCTCTCTAATACTTGTTCCAAGGGTCCTATTCCAGTGGTGTTGTTGTTAGAAAATAATACGAATTTGATCAAATTAGATTTGCACAAAAACTTCTTCACAGGGCCTCTTCAACTTCCATTTTTAACTCGTGAAAAACTCTCAACATTGGATATATCTGACAACCATCTTGGCGGAGAATTACCGACTGACATTATCAATAAGCTTCCAAATTTAATGTCCCTTAACTTATCAAAAAACTATTTTCATGGCCCTCTTCCACTCATATCTAAAAGCAATCTATATTTTCTAGATTTATCTTTTAACAATCTCACTGATGATATACAAAATGATTTTCCTAGGATTCAGTCTTATCCTCTCTGTATTATGGATCTATCATTTAATAAGTTATATGGATCTTTCACTAACAGCTTCCACTTTACTCAATATATAAAATTAATTTTAAATGATAACAATATAAGTGGAAATATTCCTTTTAGCATTTGCAATGCCAGTTTTCACGTGTTGGACCTCAGTAACAACAATCTAAATGGCATGCTACCTGATTGCGTTGGAAGTGTATCTTCGGCATTGAAATTAAGTGGAAATCATTTAGAAGGATCCTTACAATTGGAGATTTGTGATTTGCCAAACCGTTGGTTCCTTGACCTTTCAGATAACAAGCTTTCTGGATCAATACCTCCTTGCTCTAATCAATCAGACCTACAAATTGTAGATCTAAGCCAAAACAATCTAATCGGAAACTTTCCAATAACATGGCTGAATATTTCTTCTATAAGAGCTATTAACATTGGGGGAAACTATTTATCTGGAGAGCTTCCAATTTGGATCGGTATGGAATCCAATTTCAATATGCTCCTAGCAAGAGAAAACATGTTTGAAGGACATATACCAAAACAAATATGTCAATTCAAATATTTACGCATACTAGATCTGTCATACAATAATCTTTCTGGACAAATACCATCATGCATTATTGATATGGGATCAACACACTACGATGGCAATTTCTTGGGTGAAACTAATGGATATATTTTTGGAACAAGAGAGTTGAAGTTCAGTGATGCCAATTTTCTCTTACACATTACATCTGATCTCGACATGCAAAGCGAGGAATTAGTGAACTTTGGATTGGAACTTATGTCAAAAGGAAGGTTAAACATTTATTGGCAAAAAATCTTAGCATTCCTATATGTAATAGATTTGTCTTCCAACAAACTAGTAGGCAACATTCCCGAAGATATCGGTCGAATGAATTGGTTGATAACACTGAACTTGTCGAACAACCATTTAAGCGGTGTAATACCGAATTCATTATCCAATTTGCACCTATTAGAAAGTTTGGACCTCTCTCACAACTCTTTGACTGGAGAAATACCAAGAGAACTGACTAAACTAACTCACTAGAATCCTTCTCTGTGGCATATAACAATTTATCTGGACCTACATTAGGTGTGGAAGCACAGTTTAGTACATTTGATAATAGCAGCTATGAAGGCAACCCGAATCTCTGTGGGCCTCCCCTACTAAAAAGTTGTGTCCCTACTCTTGGCACAACACAAACTTCCCCGAAAGAAATGAGTGATGAACGAAGGTATGAAGGCACATATTTTCTCATATTGTTCGGTTCTTTCTCTCTTTTCTTTGTGGTCAGTTTTTGGGGCTTCATAGCCGTTCTTTATTTCAAGAGAAATTGGTGTTATGCTTTGTTTACACTTGTGGATTGGTGTGGTGATGTGATATATGTGAAGGTTGTTTTTTGGGTGAGAAAGATTAGAACTGCTCGAACTCGAAGGGGTAACTGAAGAACCATTTATTTTAGTTTTAATTTGAAAAGATATGTTTTATTATATGTTTTCTGAATAAGTACCTATGTATGATGTATAGTTAATTTTTATGAACTTTTTACTTGGAAAAATATATAAGACAACTTTCATATATTTATTTTATGCTGATGCATTTTTTATGAATTTCTCATGTGCCCTATAATTTTCACTATTTGTAAACTTGGAACCATTATGTGATATTATGTAAAGTAGGAAATATCATATGATTCCATACACAATCAGTTGAACAATAATTCCAATACTTAGATCGAAACTAAAAATAAAGGAAGAGCATGATTTGAATTGGAGTTCCAACTAATGGACAGCTCATATAAGGTCTAAAATTGAAAGGACCCAGATAACTGTCTCCGCACATCCATCCCCCCTCTATCCCCGCACTAAAAGACAAAAAAATCTGGTCCCAACAGTTTGGGTATTTAAATTTCCATCAGTATTTAACATCTATCTGCAATGTATTTACAGTGCATCGAACAAGTATTTAACTCTATTCATTGGAGTATTAACCGTCTATCTAACAGCGAAGCAATTTATGTCCCCACAAAAAATTAAGTTTTCTGTCCCCGCGTCCCCGCACTAAAAGACAAAAAAAACTAGGTTCTGACATTTGCGTCCCCGCACTAAAAAACAAAAAAAATTAGGTTCCGATATTTGATGTTTAAATTTCGTGCAGTATTTAACTCTATTCATTGGAGTATTAATAGTGCATCGAAGAAGTATTTAACTCTATTCATTGGAGTATTAACCGTCCGCGTCCAACAGCGACACAATCTGTTCCCGTAAAAAATGACAAACTAATGTTCCCGCGTCTCGCACATCGGTATTTAACTTTAGGAATGTTAGTATTTAACATTATGAACGTTAGTATTTATCTTTAAAGTCAAAAGTATTAATCTCTAAAATTATAAATAAGTTGTATGGATTCTATTTAGCATCATATATCTTAGTATTTAACTCTATACACATCAGTATTTAACTTTAGGAATGTTAATATTTAACTTTATGGAAGTTAGTATTTAAGAGGGGATGAGAATGTGGGATTCTATATAATTATTTTTAATAATTAGAGATAGTGATAATAATGTCTATCAATCTGTAATTATTGTCTCTGCACCACCATCCTCTCATACCCCCCTACTAAAAGACAAAAAAAATTAGTTACCGATAATTTGATGGTTTAAATTTCCTGCTGTATTTAACTTCAGTCTTTAATGTATTTACCGTGCATCGATCTAGTATTTAACTTCGTTCATTGTAGTATTAACCATTGGTGTCCAACAACAAAAAATATTGTCCCCCACTAAAAGACAAAAAGTTAGTTAGCACTTTTCTTTTTAGGACTGCGGGGATGAAGGGGGGATAGAAATGGGGGGTTATATATAATTATTCAAATTGAAAAGGAGGAAAACAAAATGAGAAGTTGGTTTGGTGATGAAATATGCTACGATACTTCAAAGATATTACTTTTACCGGTCAGAATGAAGTTATGTTAAAAGATACCTTGATTAGTCAAACTATAAGTAAAAGAAAATCTTTTATACAGAATAATAAAAGAATATAAGTCTTGATCTCCCTTCTTTTTTGTTGAGAAATAGGATTTAGAATAAATTGTAGATTAGCTCAAAGCCATATGACTTAATGTCATCATCGGCTAATTAAGAAAAAATAGGAGCCACCTTTTTAGTATAAAGAAGGTCACTTTTTTCTCTTTTTTAAAAAGATGTTGTATAAGTTATACGAGGGACATAGCAATTTATTCTTTTCTCAAATTTTATTAATTAGATTCTCAATCTTACTAAACTAATTATTTATTTAACAATGTCATTTAAATTTTTGCAATTGCTTTGCAAATGCATAAGAATTTGTATCCTTACAATTACAAAAGATTCACTCTCCTCTCCCTTCCATCTCTCCGTTCACTTCTTTTTTTAAATAAAAGTGGAGGAAACCCACCAGTTTTATAAGAAACTAATATCGGTTATAAAATTTGGTAGTAATCTAGTACCTCAACATAATGTTTGAGCACGATAACAAAGCTTACAATGCTTAGAAAGTATCTAAAGGTAATAGCCTCGGTAAACAACCATAAGCAACATCAAAAGCAGAAAGTAGTATAGCAGATTAGTACATCAAGACCTAACAAATTACAATACTGAATTATTAGCTACATAACCACTATCATCAGTAGACGATCTTGAGACAGAATAAGAGGAAATAGGGGGTATCAGACCAGTTGCAGCATCGATGTTCACTTTAATTAAGATCACTATCAGGCCACTATCATCTATCAGTTCACTTGAATTAAGATCACTATCAAACCCTCATCTATATGTTCACTTGAATTCAAATTCAGTGCAATAACACACCGAGATAACGAGATTTGAGTTTTTTGTTTTAATCCGGCGCAAATTTCAAAACGGATCTCTATATTCTAAATAGGTACTGACATGATTCTGGCACGGTTGAGATTGTGCATAGTCTAATGTCGTAGAGGATATGGATTCTCACTCACCTCCTACTAACACAGATGTAGAACTAACGAATAACAAAATACATGTAACACATAAGCACGGCACAATGTGCACGGGCTTGAACACGACAAAACACAGAACCTGGTGTTATAAGTGTCGTGTCGAGATGTTTTTGTGTCGTGTAGTGTTTATTTTAGCGAATTTCAGCATGACAATACACATCACATCTAGCACGGCCATGGCAAAACACGTTTGAACACAGAAGGACTTGTTTATAAGAAATTTAAAAAACAGAGGTTTAATTGAAAAATATTCATGTTTGATAATATGTTTTTGTCAAGGGCTCGCATTTTCTTTTTAAGCCCAGCTCTTAAATTGTCTCTCTCTTGCATGTTTTTTAAAAGCTTAAGAGTAAAAAAAGTATTTTTTTTAGTAAAGATTGGAAATCAAACTATCTAACTATTTAACATCTATAAAATATTTTTCCATTTAGATTTCAAACCCACAGTCTTTCAGGAACAAACAAAGAAAAGAAAATAAAAATAAAAGAAAAGGATAACGGAACTGGGTACAGGGGTTACAGCCTGGAGTTGAAGCGAGGCAAAGAGGAGAGAGAAGTGGCCGGGGGAGTACATTTGACACGGCGTGCTTAGAAGTGATGTGTTCATAAACGTGTTATGCTCGGTCCCGATGTTCTTGGACATGACACGTTTATAGTTCGTTGTATGAGTAGAACTAGGGTGCTCTTAGGAGTACCAAGCCTATTTGTACTCTTAACTCTAAAACTATCGGATTAATTTCGAACGACGAATTCAAACGTTGAAATCCTTCTATCTTACGAGTGATGCGTCTATATGTGAAAATTTTAAAGTTCGAATTAATTTAGTATAAAGTCAAGTGGTCAAAATTAGAAGGTTTCTAAATTAATTTTAATGCATTCATTTTTTGGAAGAAGGATTTCATTTTTTCGAATTTTGACTACTTGACTTTATACTAAATTAATTCGAAACTTTAAAATTTTCACATATAAACGCATCACTCGTAAGGTAGAAGAATTTCAACAAACTAAACGGATAATAGCGGATATCCGCTCCATTTACGGTAACAAAGAATTATCTGTATCCGAATCCACGCTATTTCCTACAAATACATTAATTATCTGGATTTGTATCTGGATTATCCAGATCCGTAATCCAGATTCGAATTAAAGTACATTCAGAGCGGATATCCTCCCGGATAATCCGGCTCCGTTTACACCCCTAACAGCCATAGTACCAAAATATGTGGGGATGTAGAATAAATTTCCGAACCTCTGGCTCTGGAGGCTGAACACGGTGCCCAGTTGTCGAGTACCCAAAGCAAAATAACATCGCGCACGCCCAACCAGCCCGTACCATTGTACCAAACCAACGGACAATATTGACCCTGGGTGCATTGTTTTTACTTTTTTATTTCTGAAATTAAATCCGTAGGAGTACGACTGGTCAATGGTTCTTGTCCGTTGGTAATATTGACCACGCAAGTTGGAACTTTGAAAAACATTTAGATGTTAATCTGTTATATTCGTAATTTGAAAAATACCCTAATATATATCTATTAGTACCTTCTGAAAACATACTTCCACGTCTGTTCATTCAATTGGAGGACTATTATTGTCTTCCAAATTATTTATATTTGCATTTACATATATCTATATTAGTATGTAGCTTATTATTATTTTTTGTAATGATAGTAAGAGATTTAACCTTAATATTTTGTCGAATAAATGACATATAATTTTTTATTTATTTATAGAAAAATAAGGTATCGATTTTGATGATCAAATATATACACTTTAAATAAATAAATACATACATACATATACATATACATATACATATACATATTCATACGTACATACATATATACATACATATATACATACATATATATACATATACACACACACACAATATATATACATATATATACATATATAGAGTAGAACCGTGCTCTTAAGTTCACCAAATCTATTTGTGAACTCAGCTCTAAAATCTATCGGATTGAATTCAAATGGCGAATTCGAACCGTTGAAGCTCTTCTACCATAAGAGTGATGCATCTACATGCAAAAAATTTAAACTTCAAATTAATTTAGTATTAAGTCAAGCAGTGGTCAAAAGTATAAGGTTTATAAATTAATTTTAATGCATTTATTTTTTGAACAACTTTTGACCACTTGACTCTATACATAATTAATTCAAAATTTTAAAGTTTTGCATGTAGACGCATTTTTCGTAAGGCATCCAATAATTTGGATTCGTCAATTGAAATCAATCTGATAAGTTTTAGAATTGAGTTCACAAAGAAATTTGGTAAACTTAAGAGCACCCTAGTTCTAGTCCACATATGCATATATATGGAAAGGCATGAAGTGTAGATTAGGAGTATAGATAAGATAGTGCGGACGCTGTAGTTATCACTTCTTATAAACAATACATAAAATTTTGTTTGAGTCAAACTTTTGAACTGGTCATGTATAGATAGTTTTTGGAAAAAACAAAAGTCATATATGCAAGTAGAATCTTCAATGACCTCCGCTGAGGTTGGTTAAATGAACAATATATTAATTAGTAATTATGAATTCAGAGTAGGTCTGATGTTTATTGGAACTACTTTAGTTCGATGGATGTAATGATCATTTAATCTGCATAAAGATTTATGTGAATTAATTAAAATCCTTGTAATTTCTATTTTAATTTTTATACGCACAGATTTTAACAATAATCGTACGTTGTTAGAGCTAATTGGACCTAAAAGTAGGTCTGATGCCCATCCAACGTACTTCTATCTCATTAATTAGAATCAATTAATTATTTGAAGAAATCACTCATACAAAAATAAAACAGTACGTTGATTAGAACTAATAAGATATTTTAATTGACTGAAATTACCCACGTATAAATAATTTATTTTCAAATTTGCAGAAAATCACTAAAATAAATAAATTGTACATTTATTTGCAGAAATCGTTCACAATATAGTACGTTATTTTCCTAGTGACTGAATTAGGGAATCGGTTCAGATTAAAAGGGATGAATGTATTTGCTTATAATTAAATTAAAATGCGTGTGTTCGCTGATTTTTTTGAATTCAGTCACTCGGAAAAAAAATGACATTTTTCAAATATCCGAATTCCGAACGCATAAGTTCAAGATAAATTGGCAACACACACGTTCAAACAAAAAATACTAAAATAAATTATAAAGTTGTTAATTATTTCAAACAAAAATATGGTATCAAATATTTGAAAAACCACAATAGACCAATAATAATAATAATAATAATTTTTTTTTTCTCCTAATTTTTTCTCACGTTATTTTTCGGGTTCGCACCTCTTCAATTGTACGTAAATCATTGAAAGATTCATGACAATTTAAACTGTTCATTTTGATCAAACGAATTCAATAACTCTGTTTTAAGTTTTAGCCATTAAAACCAGACAAAACAAACAGATATATAATTACATTCAATCTACAGTTAATGACCCTGATACCAACCAACACTCGATAATAAATGAGTTCGGATCTCCTAAAGTAACTCAAATTTTGAGTTTGGATCTGAACTGTCAATTTGTTTTTCACTACGATATTAAAGGAATTTTTTGCATTATACCTTAAATCAGATCGATCCCTAATTCTAATCGAACTATTGTTTCTGATATAAACTTAAAATGTGAGTTACTTTAGAAGACCCGGACCCATAATAAACACATACATGTAGATTTATTTCTAAAGTTCTTACCTAATTTCCTTTTTCTTTATACGTGAGCTGAGACCATGACAAGAATAACCAAACAACAATTACCAATTATGTAAGAACGGTACTCTTATATTGACAGAATTAATTCTACAAATAATAAAATCAAATATATGATTGATGCCAAACTAATTTTATTATTATCTTTATTCTTACTCTATCTTCATTCTTATATTAAGTGCGTAGATGTCCTGATCCGCTAACGATTTTGATTAAAAAATGAAAGTTCATATCGAGTATCAGTTATTCGATCAAATATTCTAATTTCATGTATTTTTTTATTTTTTTACATGTAGAAGTATAAATTTATTTAGGCGCGTATTAGCTGCATATATTCTCCACATGCAAATTTTATCATCTTTCTAATTGGTCATAATTTCTTTCTATTTTTTTAAATATCATTTGAGAAAATTTTGAATTGATTGGTCATGTCTTCTATTTTGTTTATATCATTTAAAAAATATTATTTGTCATTTAATATGTCATTTTGTTTGAGATTTTTCTATGAAAATATGTCAAAAAAAAATTTGACAATGAATATATTATTTAATATGTCATTTAAAAATATTATTTAAAAAATATCATTTGTTATTTAGTTTAATATTTGTTTATAAAATTATATTATTTTGTATGAGATTTTATTTTTTATATAATATATCACATTGTAATGTACGGGATGATAATAGGGAACCAAATCAGCTCTTTTTCTTCAAAAAAGGAGCACCATCTTTTTCTCTATCTGAATCGTTCAAAATTCATCACACAACTTTAATTAAATCTGAATCATTCTAATAGATTAAATTGATATAAAAGAGAAAAATAATTAAAGCAGTCTGATAAATTTTGAATGATTCAGATGGGAAAAAAATAGAAGACTTCTGAAGAGAAAAAAAAAAAAAAAAAAAGCAGATTTGGATCCATGATAATAGTATTCAGTTGAGCCTTGAACAGTAAAGGACATCAAGCCATCAATCAATCAACTACGAGCAAGGACCGAACAGTAGGGCCTCCAATTCCAAGAAAAAACGAGTATGGCTCCGTAAAAACCAAAGACCGGAAAACCTGGATTCCGTTGTCCGCAAGTAAATAAAATCACATATTTGATAAAAACGAAAGAAAAAG
Source organism: Carex arenaria (assembly GCA_964058825.1). Taxonomy (NCBI): domain Eukaryota; kingdom Viridiplantae; phylum Streptophyta; class Magnoliopsida; order Poales; family Cyperaceae; genus Carex; species Carex arenaria. The sequence goes on along the minus strand of CAXKVW010000468.1, from coordinate 116,993 downwards.
ACATTATATTGTCTAAAATTATTCCACGCCTACAGTAGAATTTGCTATAGTCTGTAATTTTTTTATTTTTTATTTTTCAGTTCCTTTACTCTATTGTTCATTTATCTCGGTTAATTGTTTGTGTACTCATAATAACTTTTAAAATTTCTTATTTCTTCATAAAATTGATTATTTTCCTATCGAAATATAAAAACCTAACATATTTCCTCTCTTTTCATTTACTTATGAAAAAAATAGAAGGTCTGATTGCAAAATAGCACAAAAGCACGCTATCTCGATAGAAAATTACTGTCAAACCCATGTTAGTATGAAATTAAGATTCGCTTAAGAAACTTAATTGTCTTTCTGACTTTGTCCTGAAAATAATAATATATATTGAAGAACAAATTTAAATTTTAAATTAAAACAAATAGCAACATCATAGAATATAAAGAAAGTTCAATAGTACAATAAAATAATTAATTTCATACATTAAATTAAGTATATCTCACACATTGATATATATCTACAGTAATTAATATAAAAATTAAGTAATTTTCAGTCATATAATAAAATTTGAATATAATTAATAATTTAACCTAATGATTCAAAATATTCTTTGAATTTGAATATTTTGAATTATTAGGTATAAAATTAGTCTAAAGATTAATTTTTTTGTAATCTCAATTATAGAGTGGGAAAATGACACGGTGGAGCCGGCTCAGTCACTAAACGGCACAGCACGTGTGACTGTTCTGTATCGTGTCTCGTGTCGTGACCATCTTTTGAAAATTTGGCACGGTGCAGCACGTCACGCAAAAGATATAATCATAGCACGACATGTGGTCACGCAAGTCACATGTAATTAAGACCGTTAGGTCTTGATCAAATAATGAATATTGAATAAACTAACTTAAATTATGAAAAAAATAGTTAAATGTGATAAACGTGACCGGTTACGTTTGGACACGACACGCAAGTCACGGTGTGACTCATTTGACGTGACCACCCTTTGATATTTTAATTATTGTACGGCACGTGTGACTGTTCAATTAGTCATGACACGGCACCGTTCGTTTTCCCACTCTACTCAATTATACACATAAATTCGGTACTGTAGAAAATGTATCCTCTAAGTTAGCTCAAATTTTGTGTTAAGATTAGGACCGTCCGATTTAAATCGACACAAATTTTAAAGAGTCCGTGCACTATAGACATGAACCGAAGTGGTCCGGATTTTTATCAGACAGTCAGGAGATTTAACTCAAATGTTGCGTTAATGAAGATGATTGCGGATTCTAGGAAAAGGGAAGATGCGTAATGAAAATAAATCAGACATTGTAGGAGGATTCTACCAACTCAATTGTACAGAACTCCTTTCGCCCGTACGGACCAAAGTATGTCCGTATGGGTACAAGTAACAATGAGCTCACTTTTATTAAACTCGGTGACTCGGTCTAAATTCAGTGGAAAATCCGAAGAAAAGGAACTAAAATTAAATTAAAACAAGTTCCTCAATCCCTGCACGAGCTTCGCAGAGCAGATCTAATTTGTCAGGTAATTACCGAAGTTTCTGCCACGAATTTTCGCAGATTTGCCCTTCTTCTATAATTTCGAGGGAAGTGTCAACCATGGACTCGGTCCAGCGCCGCGGCGCACCGGGGACCGTGCTGCTCTTGCTTCTCCTCTCCTCAGCGCTTCCATGGCTGGCTATGGCTGGAGACACGGTCCAAGATGACGAGACTGCGCCAAAGATGGCTGGATGCTCGAATAATTTCGTTCTGGTTAGTTTCTCCAGCTTGGAATCTTGATCCGTGGGATTTTTGTTTGATTTTACTGATATATAAAGAATCTTTAGCTATATGCAGACCGGTCTTAATATCTACCTTTTTTAGAAGAAATTGACGGTCCCTTCGATTTTCCCTTTCTAATATTAGGGGTAGTGGCTTTGTCCTTGGTTTCATTTTTGGAACATATAAATTGCCGAACACTAATTGAATTAACAAAGTTTTATGGATTTTTGTATGCTTACTGCTGTTTAATTTGATCAGGTGAAAGTGCAAACCTGGGTAGATGGACATGAGGATTCTGAATTTGTTGGGGTTGGTGCTCGATTCGGTCAAACCATCGAGTCAAAAGAGAAACATGCTAATAGAACCAAGCTAACTCTGGCAGACCCTGCTGACTGCTGTACCCCACCTGCAAAGGTTCTTGCCACTCTCTCTCTCTCTCTCTCTACTACACACACACGCACACTCAAAGGCAAGCTAAAGTAGTTAACACAATAGGCAAAATGGTTTAATAGATTTGGTAATTGCATTTCTGTATTGGTACTGATCTCAGATTGCATTTGATTCCAGTTGTCAGGGGACTGCAATTTAGTTAAATTTTTCTCCTTCCGGGGTTGTATTTGTTTTGGCACTGCATACGAATGAATTTGAATTAAAACATTGTAATTGGGTATGGAAATTAACTTCTTGGAACCAGTTCTTATCAAGCTTATAATAGAGATGCTAATAGTTATAAGTAGACAAAAAAATCTTTTCTTTTCTTTTCTTGGTTATTTTATATGAAACCATATTAAGCACTGCAACTGACATGGTTTTGTCCAATTCTTAGCATCTAAGAGCAATCCTTTTTTCCAAATGAGCTTCTAAGGGCAGTTTAAATCTGTTAGGTAGCAGGTGATGTTCTACTGGTGCACCGAGGGACGTGCAAGTTCACTGAGAAGGCGAGAGCTGCTGAAGCAGCTGGTGCTTCTGCCATTCTAATTGTTAACCACCGGAAAGGTACTACCGCACATCTATCCACTCGTGCAATTGGAGATTTATATTGCTTGGTTCAGATTAGGACCTGATGTGTATTGTCAATTTCTTTAAATTTACTAGTCTGAGAATTACCTTGATCTATTTTTTGGTTTCACAAAGGGTAATAGTAAGCAGAGAGGACCTGATGAAGATGTAGTTTCTCATCCAGATTTTGATAAAAAAATATATTACCATTTTCAAGTATTTATATGTATGGATTATAAGTATCACAATGATAAATTAGTTCATACTTCATACAGCCTAGTTGGCTGCCTTACATTGTGTCAGATCAGCTCTAGGTGTAACCTGACACAACTGGCTAGGTCATGGGACCAGTCATGTCGCCAAAATGTAATCAACATTTTGCAGCTTTCTTTTTTGTGTGTGTGTGTGTCAGATATAAAGTGGGATTGGATATTTTGGTTCTTCTCCTATTATATCTGGTGGCGGTAATATTACTGGACCATGTGTTGATATTTCTGCACTTTTAGGTTCTACTTGCATTTCTTGAATTTAAACCTCCTAAATGTTTTCAATGGACAAATTCACACAGAGCTTTACAAGATGGTGTGCGACCAGAATGAAACAGATCTGAACATAAAATTAGCCGCAGTTATGCTACCAAAAGATGCCGGTGTCAATTTAGAGAAACTGCTCAAGCAAGGCCACTCAGGTTATATTCACGTCCCACTTTCTTTCACAGTTCTACCTGTGTAGTAAAGCAAATGGAGCACAAAAAGTAGTGATAAAAAAAAGAAAGCACTCTAGAAAACTTGTACAATATTGATACATGTTACTAACTGATATCAGTTCTTCTAATGGGATACCCGTATCCCTGGATGGAAATAATTTGTTTTCGCAAAAATAATATATGGAATTCACATTTGATTGAATTCTTTCATTGGAAGCCAACATATGAAAGAAAAGAGTTCTTCAATTTATTGAATACGGGCCATTGGAGTTGTCTGACTTGGATTCATATATGCCATTTAAAGTTACAAGTATATCCTCAATTTTCTTATTTAGGATTCAAAAGATTAAGTAAAGTGAAACCATACGGTAAAGAAAGAGAGAACAGATTGGGGTTACATATTATCTTGATCTTGACATCAAAAGGGTCTGGGATTAAGACACATGGTAACCATTGCGCATTAAGTTGAACGACTGGGTACTTAAATTTTTTTTCTTTTAAATATTCCTATAAGGTTTCTGTTTTAACTGTTATATTCCATCAAGAAATTTCGACCCATAGTAATCACTGTTGAACTCCTACTCATTAATGTTGATTGAGGCTAGGGTACTATGCATAGCGCATATTGGCTCATACTATGGATCAATGTCTCTATTTTCAAAGTTCAAACAATCGATTTGAACAGTTCAACTTAATCTCCATGTAATAACGTACTTGTAGATCAAATTTTACATCTTTTAGATTTTTTTTACTATTCTTTTAGCTATGTAGAAAATTACTTGATCTAATAATTCTAGACCATTCAAAAGTAGTGATTTTCTACTTGTCTTAAAAAAATAGTAAAAAAGTTCCAAAAAATGTAAGATGTAGTCTTCAAGTACATTATTCTAGGAAATGTTGAATGGTTCAGATTGATTGTTTGAACTTTGAATATAGAGATATTGATCCATAGTAAGGACCAATATGCACTATGCATAGTACCATAGCCTCACTCTAATAATTATGGCTGAATGAAATTGTTATCATGTTTCCCAAATGATCAAGAGAAAACTTCTTAAACAAGAAATTGGAAATCTTCTTCTTTTTCAACCAAGCTCATGTACATTTTATTGCAGTATCTCTCCAGCTGTATTCTCCAGAACGTCCTGCAGTTGATACGGCCGAGGTTTTTCTGTGGCTGATGGCTGTGGGCACCATTCTGTGCGCATCCTATTGGTCGGCTTGTAGTGCTAGAGAGGCTTCCATTGAACATGAGAAGCTACTCAAGGTGTGCTTGTTTTTTTTTTTTTTTGAAGATGTCCTTTCTTCCTCAAATGCTTTTGTTTTATTTCTGACATGTTGATTTGCTTCTTTTTTTTTTGAAAGGACGGCAATGAAGCTGCTCTTGTTAATGCCCAGGCTGCTGGTGGAAGTGGTGTTGTTTATATAAGCACGCTATCTGCTATATTATTTGTTGTAGTGGCATCTTTTTTCTTGATCCTTCTTTACAAGCTAATGTCCTATTGGTTTGTCGAACTTTTGGTCGTCTTATTTTGCATTGGTGGAGTTGAGGTGTGTGTATCTCTCTACTTTGTCTTTCCTTCATCTCTTTGTTTTCTTCACCTTTTGTCCTTTTTATGATATTAAATTTCTTTCTTGCTAATTAAACATGTCATTCATGTTTCTTTACTCCACATCTATTACTTCTATTATTTTAAATGCTGGTACTAATCTTTATCAACCATACCTCTGTTGCAGGGCTTACAAACTTGTTTGGTGGCTTTATTATCAATGTATGTTTATCAAGTTCCTTTTTTCCTGCTGTTTTAATTTCTGTAAATTATATGGCATCGGCAAACCTTCCAAATTTTAATTAATTTGGTGTCCTTTGTTTCCCTTTTCAGATGGTTTAAGCGTGCTGCAGAATCTTTTGTAAAGGTTCCCTTCTTCGGAGCTGTTTCTTACCTAACAGTGGCTGTCTCTCCATTCTGCATTGTTTTTGCTGTCCTTTGGGCAATCTATCGGCGTCTCTCCTTTGCTTGGATAGGTCAAGATATCCTGGTAATCATACTATGTTACTTGTATCAAAAGTAGAAAATCATTTAAATAAATTGTACTGGTGAGTATCATTTCAATTGGAAATCTAAGCAAGTACCTACCATCTAAAATGGACTGTCTGACTCTTGTTGTGTATTCTAGTGTGACTGTCGCTCAACTGCAATCACGTGTGATTGTGACTATAGTTCTTCACAGTTGAAATTATACTTTGTAGGGTATTGCTTTAATTATCACCGTTCTTCAAATCGTCAGACTACCTAATCTGAAGGTAATTTCGATTCTCATTCCTCAACTTAACTTCTATTGCCAGACAATGTATCTGTAAAAGAATATATATATATTTTTTTTACTTTGTCATTTACAGGTTGGGTCCGTGCTGTTAGGCTTAGCCTTTTTATATGATATTTTCTGGGTTTTCGTCTCAAAATGGTGGTTTCATGAGAGTGTCATGATTGTGGTAAGTATAGAATTGGCATCGAAGCAATAATTTTCATATCAAAGCAATTTCCAATGATATTACTTGAATAATTTGAATTGTTAAAAAGGTAGCGAGAGGGGATAAGACGGACGAGGATGGGGTTCCAATGTTGCTTAAGATACCTCGCATGTTCGATCCGTGGGGCGGTTACAGTATTATTGGTTTTGGTGACATCCTTCTTCCTGGCTTGTTAATCGCCTTTGCATTAAGGTTACTGATCTCCTCTTAAAATTTATAATTAAAAATTATGTCATTTTTGTATCTGTTCCGCTAGAATGGTGAAATGAGCTAGCCGTAATAAATTTGTTTCCCTTTTGTTTTGAAAACTTGTGGAGATACTTTAATAGAGCTTGGAAAATGAACTGTGTGATGTATCCATAAAATACTTGGAGGTATTGTTATGAACAGGGAGGATTAATTTAAGCCTTCCATGCAGACCAGTTCTATTTGAACAGTTTGCTTCCATGAAATTTACCTCAAGCCTCTGGACCCGTTATCTTTTTTCAACATAAAGTTGTTTCAGGTAACCGCTTAAAGAAACTATACCAAACTAAATAATATTAAAGAGCAAGGAGCCAATGCCCAAATCAGTGCCAACAAAATAAAATCTCAAATAACTATTTTTTGAACTTTTAAATAACAAAACTAATTGATTAGATATATTGTATATAGCATGCAATATGTGTACATAAAAAATTTGCATAATTCCAATCGATATGCACCAAGAGCTAAATCATTTCACTTTACATAATTATGGTCATTTACCGAAATGAAGCCAAAATCTCAATTTTTTTTTACATGCCTGAAAGAGAGATGATTTAGAATATATCTTACGATTTACTCCGATGACAATGGGCATTGGATCCCTTTTCAATATTAAACATAAAGCAACACGAGTATGTAGATAGTGACCTTTTATAATTCAAATAGAATTGACAGACAGAATTCTAGTCTAAAACTCGCTAAATCTTTTTCAGATATGATTGGGCTGCCAAGAAAAGCTTGCGTGGTGGTTATTTCTTGTGGACAATGGTGGCTTACGGTGCTGGTAAGAGACACCGTTTTCTTTCCTTTCAATTCTCATGAATCGTGATAAATCTATTATTTCTAATTACATGACTTTGTGATAATTGGAGAGAAAGAAGAATAAAGAGTTGGATAGAGTCAGATAAAATATTGGAAACTTATATTATTGTGTTCTTTTCTTTCAGGTTTGCTCGTTACATACGTGGCCCTGAACCTAATGGATGGACATGGGCAACCTGCTCTTTTGTATATAGTCCCTTTCACATTAGGCAAGTTCTCTATTATCCATAAAGGAAAAATGAAAGGCTATTTGCTAATAGGCAAGCTAAAATCTGATTGCGTGTATTTTATTAAACCCATTTACAGGTACCTTATTAGCCTTGGGTCGAAAAAGGGGTGAGCTGAAAAACCTTTGGACAAGAGGGGAGCCTCGGAGGGTTTGCACTATGCACTCGCACTCTCAACCAATTACCGCCGAGTAGAGGGTAGACTTGTAATATGCTTTGAATATAACCAGCAATTATAAAACTTGGAATGTCATGAGTTGTTTCAAGTGTATTGTTGCAGTATCAATACGTAATAAATGATTGTAGTGTTAGTTAGGTGGACACTGGCACTGACTTTGATATGCGTTTGATTGTGAGCTAACCTTTGTTAGTGTAATTTGTTAGGTCCTTTTAATTGGGTGTCTGATTTGTATAATGTATGTATCTAAATTTTAAAGGTTTTTGTGAGATATCATGTGCTGCTAATTTGGTACCAATGCTACACTTGGTAGCCTAAAATATTGCTTTCTAACTTTTCAGCTGTCTGCAATAAACAAAAAATAAAGGCTATGATGTTTCATTCTGTTTGGCTTTGGCTGAGGATTACATCGTTTGTAACTGGAAGACCCATTTGACTGTGAGAGGCATGTTTCGTTACTATAGGTTTGTGTTCGAAGATTTTTAAGAGGGAATTTGACGTCTTATGTATATGAGACTAAAATTGAATTGCACAGGAATTTGATTTAGACTCAAAAGCTTTGAATATTTAAAATTAATTTGAATGCCTACTAAACATTTTTCTTTGGAAAAAAAATAGACATAACTTGCCTTCAATTATTTTATTTCTGGCATTTTGTATGACAAAATAAAAAAAAAAAAAAAAAATTAAAGTAGCATGAGGCGTCTCTGGATGTAATGCATTATTCCTAAACAAGCTTTCTCCAAAGTTAAAAAAAAATTCTGACCACATCCATAATTTCAAACATCAGTATTGTGCGAAGTATTATGCGACCTATGAGCAAAAGTAATATGTTTCGTTTTATTTTCAAACTAGTGATGTTTTTATATAACGCGTTGGTCACTAAATCTGATTTTCTATGACTATTTTTTAAAACTTCCACATTCAAGTTGAGAGGTTTTGCATATCAGAAAAATTTGTGATAATAGAGATAAAGAAAGATATACAAATGATAATAGAGATAAAGAAAGATATACAAATCTCTGTCTGACATTTCTTTACTACAACTGAAGCAATTATTGATACAAAGAATGTGAAACCTTCTCTTTGCATGGGAGAGATATTAGACATTTTTGTAATTTAAATTTTAAACGAACATGTCACAAACGATTCTAGAAAGATAGAAGTATCAACACTCTATTTCGTATCACAACAACCTATTACAAATCTCAATAAATACTCCGAAAGAAAAGGAAGACTTGTGGGAAAAAATTAAATTCGGTTGTGTTTGGAATCACAAATGAAAAAAATGATAGTAGCACTAAACAAATTCAATTTAATTTATATATTTGCCGGAAAATAAAGTTGATATTTTATAACTTTTTTATAATATATTGATATTTTTTAATAAAATATTATAGCCAATAATATATCACATACTAAATCTAATTAGTTTTCTCCAACACCATATTATTTGAAAATTAAGCAAAAATATGTTTATAAATATCATATTTTTCTTATTATTGAGAAATCTCAGTCTATTCGATAGTTCTAAAATATTAAAAAAAGAGAATATTTAACGAAGTAGTAAAAAGAAAATTAATCGGTTCATTCTTTCATGCGTTACTGATATTAAGCTGCTCTTAATTTCTAACAACAACAATCATCATACTTTAATTGCATGTCGCTCTGCTTGTAATGTATTTTAGAGACAAAATAATTTAATTCATTTTTTAAAGCATTGCACTCATGTAATTAATTTTTTATTGCTTTTATCATTCAGAAATTGAGAAAAAAAAATCATACATCCTAAAAATTAATTTCTATGATGGATGAACGAATAGAAATTAATATCTTTGCCAACATAATGTTTTGGAAAAAAAATCATTAAAATAATTTTTTATTTATGAAATTATATTACATTTATAAAATTGCAAATGAAATTGTTCGCTTAAGATTTAAAATTGGAATGAAATTGTCAATGCACAATGACATTCTTTTTAAGCAGCAAGAATATTTCCTATGCTCTTTTACGACAAATAATGGACTACCTGTGCATCAAAATTGAGGAACAATTTGGGGAAAAATATTTAAGCCCAAGGTTGAGTTGTTCCCAAATAAATACAGTCCAAGTTTGGGCTTGTTTTATTATAATTTGATACCCACCTGTTTCATTAGAAACATAATATTGTTCATACAAAAACAGTGATGTAGGATCACTCACATAGCCCTAATTACCACTAAAGTTTACATGGGATTATTCCAGGAAGTTGTAAACATAAAGTTTGCATGGAAGATAAAGCATAATATGATACAAACAAGACTAAAACATATCAACTAAGCATCTAGTGCATAAAGTTGCAAAAGCACTATCAAAAGAGGGGATAATAGCAGCAGTAATAACTAAGTCCAGTGAGGAAAAATATGTAGCATCAATTGCATCAAAATCTGCACGGTCTCTAAGATATTCAGACAGATCTGAACCTTCTAATTCAAGATAGGGATTTTCTTCGGAATTCTAGCTGCTGCCTTCTCCTGTGATGTATCTGTCTCCGAGATGATTATAATATTGCCTGCCTGGGACAATTCGGTAACATCCATAGGTAAAATCAGAGTTAGTTTAAAATAAAAATCATCTAAATTAGATTTACACCAATAAGAGGTTAAAGAGATGATTTTGGAGCCTAAAGTGGCTAAAGATGGTACTGCAGTATTATTAAAACAGTTTTTGGTTCCGGGTTACCAAACAATCCATATTGTTGCTACTCTTATCAGTTCTATTAATAGGCTGTCTTTGAGAGGAATCAATGCATCTAAGATCCAAAAGTCAGATATATGATTACAATTAAATACAAAATTATCGTGATTAGCTATCCAAGACCAAAGAGATGCAATTACAGGACATGTAACAAATAAATGGTCTATTGTTTCTACATAGTCACAAAAATGGCATGTTTGATTGCCAGTCCAAACTCTTTTGGCCAAATTGTCTTTGGTTAAAAAATTTCCTTCTTTTACCAATCAAATGAAAACCTTAATCTTAAGGGGTATTTTGGTTTTCAAAAAGTAGTATAAGTTTGGTCTTTTATTTCCCCCATATTTCAACTATTTATACAAAGAATGTACAGTAAATAAGTCAGGAGATTGCCATCTCAATATATTCTATCAGGGCTTGTAGTGTCACTAAAAACATAAGAAAAATTAATAGAAGATTTAAGATGATTCCACTCAACTAAGATAATGCCAGTAAGTTATCTAGCGAATTGAATTAATATAGAAGTTGTTGAGACAGTACTAGAGGCAGATATAAGTGGGTCAGAAGTAATATGGAATAGGTTAGGGTACTAACAATATAGGGCACATTCCTCTGACCACCCATCTTTTAAAGAAGTGTCATTTTCATTACCAATAATTCTGTTAATACCTAATTCTACTATATGCCTAATTGATAAAATACTAGACCAAAAAGAAGAAATATTTGAGATATCTAGACCTGAATTAATGTTTATTATAAATTTATAATTGTTGACTTCAACTTCAAGAGCAATTAAGTCTGAATAAATAATTGAGGAAAAGATTTTCAAATGCGTACAATTGAGGACAATTAAGTCCGAATATATTCTGCATGAATTTTCATAAAAAAGGAAGAAAAAATTGAAGCGTATTCAATTACCTATGTGTAAAATGCTCGTTGCTGATCTATGGAATTGATCGAAAGTGTGTCAATTGTGAATTTTTACAAAAGACAATTGCAGTTTTTGAACATATTTTTGCTGATTTATCTAATATGTAACGAAAGACTTGCAATAAAATTTGGTCACAGATAAACGAGAAACTTCAACTATTTCCTATAATTTGGTGATATGTCAATCCTAAGCTAATGCATTGCAGTTGCAGCAGCAAATTGCCAAAACAAATATTTAATTAATTTATATTCGTCAGTTGTCTTCTTTTTGTTTTTTTTTTTTAGTAAAAAGGCATCCAGTGCCCTTTTCATTGATGAAACTGGAAAATTAAATTACAAAAACTAGTATCAATGATGCATAGTCCGAAATAAAAGAGTAAACACAAAATGGGAGCAAAACACATATGCTCCACGTTTGAGAATCCACCAAAACACAGTAATTGAAAAGAATCCGCCTATATCGGGTCTGTGATAAAAGGATTCTATATTTGAATTTATACCAAAAGTATCATAATAGTGTGGCATTTCTTCATATTGTTGTCTCGCCATCTACTCCTGCACTTGCACCGTAGTCCGCATCATCTGCATCTAGGCCTCCCTGGTACAGTACCATCTGGTTGTCAGCAGGGTCCCACACCCGTAATGGTATTACACTAACATCTTCCGGTAACCAATCGACAGCAGCAAGTTTAATTCTTTTATCCATACGACCTGACTAGTATTTAAAAACAGATATAATTAGAAGTATAATTGTTCTCCCTGTTTTAGATTCAGATTGTCTTCTTTTTGTATATAAAGTGCTGAACAACATTTAAAAGATACGTGACATTTGTTGTTGTTTTTTTGTATTTGATTTATTTATTACAAAATTAAATATTTATTGTTATTAATAATACGTAGCCAATAAAGTTTATCGTCACATATTTCCAATATCTAATATGCAATGGATGTTCGCATAGGTTTCAGTAATTTTTCAAGTTGCAAGCCGTGATAATTTTATATAATTTTTCTAATGGCTTAATCGACAAACAATTTCAAGTTCTGAACATTCAGATAAAATATTGGATACTTGAGTGATACTTGATATGTCAATTTCAAGCTTGATCGACTTGCATTGTGGATGTATATTTTTAAAGTTCAAATAATCGATCCAAACCGTTAAACATAATCTCTAAAGGAAAATGTACTCAAAGACTAAATTTTATATATTTTTTAGAACCTTTTTACTAGTTTTTTTATAAAGGTAGAAATTCAATTTGTCAATTGTTCATATTCAAAAACAGAATTCAAGTGTAAAATTAAATCCAAGATAGAGTTTACAACTTGAAGTCTAGCGGAGATCTTCATATATATTGTATGAACAATAGCATTCTCTTCTGTTCTTGTATCAGATGTACACAATAACAACAACAACCACGTCTTTACTGGTGTCCATACGAACAGGTTGACAAGCAACTGCGAATCGGAGTTGTAGCACTGAATAATATCTGCAATACTATTGCATATTTATAGACAATATGCACCAGTTCATTTGAACATGTTCAATGGCACCAATTGAACGCACCACTTCAGTTGAGCCTCTTCAGAGAGCATATCTTTTTTCGGCCCATTAACCATGCAGCCCAATAAGATTGAATTCAGAAATAATTTCAGAATTTAACTATTAAATTCAGCCCAAATAATTTAGCATGTAGTACAATTCCAACAAAAATTACTATTTTGAGATGGTCCATAATCTTAGATCAAGTTATTTGTACCTATCTAAATAAATAGTAAAAAATTCTAAAAATGTAAATTTTGGCATCCAAGCGCATTCGAGATCATATTGAGCGGATCTGGATCGGATCAACTGTTTGAACTTTAAAAATTAAGATATACATCCATAGTATGGACCAAAATGCACTATGCATAATATTATAGCCTCACTCAAAGAAAAATGAAAGATTGATTGCTAATATGCAAGCAAAAGGCTGGTTGCTTCAATATTAAACCCCATTTACAGGTACCTTATAATTAGCATTAGGTAGAAAAAGGGGTGAGCTGAACACCTCTGGATAAGTGGGGAGCCTAAAAGAGGGCTTGCACTATGCACATGCACTCTCAAGTCTCAACCAACTACAACTGAGTAGAGGGCAGATTTGTAATATGCTTTGAATATAACATTTATCGTAAACTTTGGGATATCACGCGCGAGTTGAGTTGTTTCAAGTATGTATTGTTGCAGTATCAATACGTAATAAATCATTGTAGTGTTAGTTAGGTGGACACCGGAACTGACTTTGATATGCGTTTTGATTGTGAGCTAACCTTTGTTAGTGTAATTTGTTAGGTCCTTTTGGGTATCTGATTTGTATAATATATGTATTTAAATTTTAAAGTTTAATTTATGTGAGCTATTAACCATGTGCTACTAATTTGGTGCCAATGCTACACTTGTAGCCTAAAATATTGCTTTCTAACTAGAAGTCGCATTTGTTTCATTACATATATAGGTTTGTGTTCAACTAAAATTGAATTGCACTGGCATCTGACTTAAGACTCAAAAACCTTTGAATATTTAAAAATAAGTTGAATGGCTACTAAATGTTTATCATTAAAAAAAAATAAACAGGGTCTTCAAATTTGTTTTTTTTCGGGAGTTTTGTATGGCAAAAAATACTCTAAAGTTCAAGGATCCCGTAATTTTTTATCACATTCTTAATTGGTAACATCAATTTCAAAAAGTATTTTGCGACTTATTAGGAGCAAATGTAAGTATTTGACAAAGTGAACTGTAACGATCTCAAACTGACGATGATATTCATATAATGCATTGATCACTCATATGAGCATCTTTTAGAACTTTCATATTCAAGTTGGCCAATTTTGTGTGCCATGTAAATTTGTAGTGATTAGAATAGAAGAAGATGTTAAAATCTCTATCATTCTAGGATGACTTTTATTTGTTACATGTGAAACAATGATTGATCTGAAAAAAAAAAAAAATTATTTTGCATGGAGAATATATTGAATGTTTTGTAATGAAAACATTAAACAAACATATCACTAAATTTTTTTAGTAAATATTACCTTAGGAATCTCGAAAAAAAACACTCTATTTCATATCACAACAACCCGTTACATATCGTAATAAAGATTCGAAGGAAAAGTAAGACGTAGAAAATAACAAACCTTTTGTTGTGGTTGGAAATACAAATCAAATAAATTATGGATGCTAAAAACAAATGTAACTCAATTTATTTCTTTTTGGAAATAAAGTTTATATTTTTCTCATATATTATAAAGTATTAATATAATTCCATAAAATATTCCAAGTAATAATATATTTCATACTAAATTTATTGAGTTTTCTCCAACATCATACTATTTGAAAATTTATTGATTTCAAACTACTCATTCTAACAAAAGCAGTCATCATTTTTTAATGACCGCTCTCTTTGTCATGACAAATGCATTTCTACTTGCAATGTCATGTGAGAGGCTTAAAAAGGAATTTTTTTTCCCCTCAAGAATGACATCTTTTTTAAGCAGCAAGAAATTTTCCTAGGCTTTTTTTAGGCAAATAATGGGCTACCTTTGCATCAAAATTGACGAACAATTTGTCAAAAAAAAAAAAACAGCAAGCTTGCAAAAACATTCAAGCCCAAGGTTGAGTTGTTCCTAAGTCATATTAATTCGAATTTTGGGCTTGTTATATTCTAATTGTTTACTTCTAAGTTCAAAAACAATCGAGTCCGAATAAATAATTGAGGAAAAGATTTTTCAAATGCATGTAATAGAGGACCAATTAAAAAAAAAAACCTAAATGTATACTACTCGTTGCTGCTATATGATATTGAATTGATCAAAAGTGTGTCGATTGTGAATTTATACTTAATACAATTGCAATTTTTGAACATATTTTTGTTGATATCCATCTAATATGTAACGAAAGACTTGCAATAATTTTTGGTGCACAAATAAACGAGATACTTAAACTATTTTCTACAATTTGGTGATACGTCAATCCTAACTTTTGCCAGTAGAAAATAAGAGAAATTCATGACATGGGTCAATATACGTTATACATAGTATCATAGCCTCATTCCAACATTTTTTCCGATGTATATCTAGTATGTATTGGATATTCGCATGGATTATAGTAATATTTGCATACAAAATTATTGAGAGTTGTATCGTTTGTCGTGGTATTTCCTACTGGCAAAATCTCATTTTCACTTCTAATATTGTTAAATTTGCAAACCGGAATATATTATTTTCAAAACCATAAAGGTTCCCTTTGTGTTTTGTACATTTTACATTTTGGTCATTATACTTTTTCTTGAGCTAATTCCACGAGAGAACTCACTTTCCCATTTTAAATATTCTGTTATGTATGTATTAACATTTCCTTAGTTAACATATCGAATCACATAAAAATTATGTTATTAATAGTTATGACTCAAAAGTGTTAACAACTATATACTAACTGTTTTGCTGATTTAGGTACTACCAAATGATGAACTAGATCATTAGTAATAAGTCTTTCATAATTTTAATACAAGTTATACTCATAACAATCATCCGATTACACAAGTACATATGTTTTGCAAGTTTAGTATCAACACTATATTTCTAATTACAACACATACTGAAAAAAATATATATATATGTAGGACAAGACAATTTTTTTGTTGCAGTTGGAATCATAAATTGAAAAAATTACAATTGCACAAAAATAATAAAATTCCATTTATATTGTTCGGGAAATGAACTCGACATTTTATCCTTTTTTATAATATATTTATATAATTATGTTAAATATTATAGATAAAAATATGTCTTATACTAATTTTAATAAAATTAAGTTTTCTCCAATACTCTAATACTTGAAAATTAAGCATGTCTAACACATGATTAAAATATATTTTTTCGTGAAATTTGTAATTATTCTTATTGCTTGTTTGAGAACTCCCAATCAGTCAATCAATCAATCTACTCGATAGTGTATTACCAAAAGAGAATATATAGAGGCATATCTAAAAGAAAATCAATCAGTATACTAATTCTGTAGGCCTTTTTATATAGAAAGTGGTTTTTATTTACCGGACATGTAAAGAAAATGAATCGGCTCACTCATGTTGTATGCACTTCATTATTGTTTCATGCGTTACTGATTTCAAATTGCTCTTAATTTCTAAACAACAACAATCATCATGTACTTTAATGTTCGTTCTCTTTGTCATGACAGATGCATTTCTGCTTGCAATGTAATGTCAGAGACTCAAAAGTAATTTTAAGTTACGTTTATTTTCCCTAACTAAAATTAATTATTTAAAAACACCGTACTCATGTAATTAATTTTATTACTTTTCTCATTCAGAAATTAAAAAAATCTCATGCATCCTATAAATTTATTTATGAGATGGACAAGCGAATAGAAATTAATATTTTTATCAACATGATGTTTCGAAAGCAGCTCATTTAAAAATATTTTTATTTATAAAAATTATCTAACACTTTTGAAATTACAAATAAAATTTTCATTTATGATTTGAAATTGAAATGAAATTCTCAATGTCCAATGACATCCTTTTTCAGCTGCAAGAAAATGTCCTAGGCTTTTTTACGGCAAATAATGGTCTACCTATGCATCAAAATTGAGGAACAATTGGGTATAACCAGAAAACAGGCTTGCAAAAATATTTAAGCCAGAGGTTGAGTTGTTTCAAAGTAAATTCAATCTGAGTTTGGACTTGTTTTTATTCTAATTGTTTGCTTCGGACTTGTTCGGCCGCTCCACTGTTCCCATGGGAAAAAAAATTCAGTTCAACTGATTTTTTTTTTCCCACACGAACAATAATTTTTAATTCAATTTCCATGCCCATGCTCATTCATAATGGCCCGCCGAACAGGCCCTTCAAATCCGAATAAATAATTGAGGAAAAGATTTTTGAATGCATATAATTGAGGAGCAATTAAGTTGATAATGATTAATAAATAATTTTGATCCAAGTGGTCCTTGTAATAACCATGTAATCACATAAGTACATATATACTTTGGCAAGTAGTGAGAATATGCATATCTAACTTTGAAATTGAATTTAAAGTCCTAGATTGCTATAAAACGAAAAGAAATTTAATTTGAGGTTAGAAACTCATCTAACAAAACAGGGCAGAGCAAATAAATAAACGTGCATAAAAAATAGCGAGATCGGCATACGACGTGGCAACAGTTCACTGGACAGCTTATTAAATAACATTGACATGACACGTGTCAACAAATAAAGGATTTGGCGGTCCAGTTAATTGTCAAAAATAACCTTCGGTCCATGGAACTATTTTAGACCCTTTTACTATGATTCACGTTTGCACCTTATTTCTAATTTAATTCCTTTGTATGGAAATATGGAACAAATAATTAGGATTATCAACTTTGCTTGATTTCTAAGGCTGGCTGTGTTGTGTGGGGTCCACTGAGATATCATAATAAGCGGTAAGCAACAAAAAGGAGGTTAGCCTAAATATATATATATATATTTTTTTTTCCTTTGGATAACAATTAGTGCAATGGCCCCACTTGCCACTTATCATTAAGTTGCCTAATCTTCTTTTGTTAATAGAACAAATGATGGGAAAAAACTATTTTTTTAAAAATAAATTATTCCTTAATCGAAATTTTTTTGTTCTGTGTCTCGGATGAGATTTTTTTTTATAAAGCTTTGCAGAAGCTGCGAAGTCGTGAGTGGAGCTTGAATTCTCGATCTTTGGGTGACCACATGGGACGAGACTTTCACTAACTGTATGTTGGGTTTCGGGTATGATATAAATGTACAGTTCAATCGCAATTCAGTTAATTAATTACTATCTGAACCAGAGTTTATGTATAAAATTAATTTCAAGATATATATAATTTTACCAAACAACGGAGACTTTGAGTCTTATCAGTAATCTTCTCCACTTCGTCTCTTACATGATCTACGTAACAAGAGCAGTCACGCACAAGTTGAATAAGTGCGAACTTAGTCTCGGAAAATTCGCACTTAGTCTCTTACATGATCCACGTGAACAAGTTGAACTACAACCGTGAGTCGGTATGCTAGCACCGAACACACAACTCTCGTTTTCTCTCTGTGTTCTCTCTCTCAGTTTTTGAATAAGTGCGAATTTTGATACTTAAAAGGAGATTAACCAAAATTCTGAATTGTTGTTGCATATTTATAAACAATATACACCAGTTTGTTTGAGTCTGTTCAGTAGCACCAATTAGTCGAGCATTTTCAGAAAACCTTATTCATGCATTGAACCAGAGAGAGATAGCAGATCATCAGACTCATAATATCCAGTTCAATATCTTAATATATATTTAACTATTAATTCAGCACAAGTAATTTGACCTATAGTACATTTCTAACACTGTAATGTATACGTAAGTAATGTAGACATAGTATATAAACTTTATTTACAAACACAGTGCTATGAAATTAGATATATTTTGTTTTTGCAAGAGGTATTGCATTGAGTAAAACTAAGATGCTCTTAAATTTATCAAGGGTTTTTGTGAATTTAACTCTAAAATTTATCAAACTAATTTTAAATAACAAATCCAAAACGTTGAAACCACATCTCTGATGTCATGTTAATAAAAATTGGAGGCCATACCTACATATTTTCTTTGAAAAAATATATATAAAAAAAAACACTAACTGATTGTGCTTCTAAGGAAAGAAAAGATAGGGACATCTTTGCAACTTTTGCCCTTGGTCCTTTATGTTGAAGACTAAGAACTTTTTATTTTTTCTAGGGTTTTGACCTCGATGGCAGAGAACTTTAGCGGTTCTCTTTGCTGATACGTAAGTGAGACAGATTCAATCCAAAAAAAAAAAAAAAAAAAAGGTAAGTGAGAGTGAGAGAATCCAATGGTTTCTAGTTTCTACTTTGTATACTTTTTCTCAAGATACGTTTTTTTTTCTTTTCCCTTTTTTCCATTTTGTCAATTTGCCTGTTCGCTATTAAGATGTGTCTGGATGATGAGAAACAGAGGTGGAAAGCTGTGTAAAACAGAGGTTAATTTATGCTTTTCTGTTAAAGTTAGTGATTATTTAGAACAGCTGAGTTAACCACCTTGTTCAAAAGTAATTTATAGATGATTTAATGTCGAAAATCAAATTTATGCATTTAAAATAATTTATAGATACTTAATAAATTCTTCTACTTTCTGCTTTCCCAACAAATTTCAAAAGAAAGCAAAAATTTCCACTTTGAACAGTGATGCACCAAGTGCCGCTTGTCAGGCTTTGGAACTTGGAAGTACCACTGTATAAAGTTCTATATGTTATAGCCGTTTGAACAATATATTCCCTTTCTTTTTTGCAAATTTGAACGAGATATTAACAAAGGAAAAACAAACAACCGTTAAGAAAAATTCAAACAGACAAAATCGTCCAGTGAAATGCATACGCTGCATCAGAGGTAAATGCTGAAATTTAATTTTCAAACGATAAAATAAAATCTGTAAATATAATATCTACCATTTTTATATGCACGGACATTGCGAAATTTGAGCAAATCTTACACTAAAATTATACCGACACCTAGAGAAGGAAATTTGTCATGGCGTGACTAGCGTTACAGAACGTCACGTCACGTCACGTTACGTCATGTATGTCGATTACGTGACATGATCATTCGCGTGACGTGACCGCATTCTAGCGAAAATTACACGTCACGTAACGGTATAAAACATAGAGTATCTAACTTTTTTGGTATGCATTGAGTATTCAGATTTTTCTTTTAGTGTAGACTCAGTGATACCGGTACTCATGTAATACTGATTTTTATTTTCTCTAGTTTAAACTAATAAAGGTTTGTAATTTGAATTTTTATAGTAATGTCAGATGTCCAACAAATTTTTCTCAAAAAAAAATTAATATTTGGACATTATATACTTATTTTAGAAATTTTCATATTTTTTGTATATTTTTTTTCTAAATTTTCAATAATTTAAATTAAAATATAAAAAAATTAATGTGACTAATTTACGTCACGTCACGTCATGTGTGATCACGTCACGTATGGTCACAGCGTGACTACATGTGACGTGATTATCCGTCACTATTTTCATCACGTCACATAAAAAAAATGTTGATCACATCACGTCACGTCACGTGACTAAATCACGACGTGTTTGTCACATCACGTCATGGCGTGTCACGTATGTTTTTTTCTCTACCGACCTATCTTAATCTCGTTTATATATAATCTCCTACACTAATCTCTTGGACTTTGCTGCCCACGACCCATTGAGAAAAGAAGAGAAGAAAAAAAATGGCCTTGTAATAATGAATGAGATCATACTGAAAGTTATTGGTTAAAGGAATATAACACTAGACAACAGTAAGGTCTCACAAAGGATAAGACCAAACAAACCGACCATGTGGTCCCCACAGTTGAGTCTGTACTCTCTGTAACGATTCCAATGTTAAAACAGTGTGGCGAGTTATCTTAAGATGCGCTGTCGCCTGTCACGTTATTTAACCTACTGTCAGTGAGAAACAACACGGAAAGATACAAGTGTATCTGACACAGGAAAATGGCTCTTTCATCTCTACTGGCAGATGCTCTTTCCAGAACACTCTACTGAAACCTAAACAACCCCAATTATCAAAAGCCAAGTCTACAAGGCTTTCTTGACAAATACATTAAAAATTCATTATAATTCCTAAGGCTCAAAGTTGTTTGTCCTTTATACATGTCAAATCATTAAATACTATAGAAGACAGCGTTGCATAACTACTGATAGGCTGATAGCTAATAAGGTTTGCTTGGCTTTTATCTGAGATTGGGACACTATTATTAAAACTATTGACAGAGATGTTTTGGCTTCATGCAACACATTAGTCTTGTATTTTCTCATTCTGTCCTCATTGATGATGCGCTGCATGAAGAAAAATTAGCTCTATCAATATTTTAACCTGTCTTTGTCCTTGAAGTTTAAAATTTTGGTACTGCTAGAGCATAAATAAATTTTTACCTTCCCTAATCCCTACTGTGCTTAGAAATTCACTTTTGTATATATGGCGATTTCTAAAAATTTTGAGTTTGTGAACGCAAATTAAATGAATTCAGATCCGTTGTTTTTCTTAAAAGCATGATCCAGCTCTCCTATCTACAGAGATAAAGAGAACAGAGGAGAGTTAGACTCTGCTTTTCTCTAAACAAACCAGCGAATGCTCGCTCAAATTAAGTATCACATCGTGAATAATTATACTTGTATTTTGGTTATTGAGAAATGAAAAATACCCAGTTAATTCATTTTAATGTATTAAATGAAAAATACGCATGCATATCAATTACTACACATTCTGTAGATACTACAAATTTATCAAGTGCAGGAAAAAAATGTATCGTCTCAACGAATGAATGGACGTAAAGATGCCATAATACCTTTTTGGCAATTAAAATGTGATTACATTGCATCCCAGAATCGCAACAATTATATTTTGAAGTTTTGCGCATCCAAAGAACAGCGTAACACCAAAATTAAATAATGACGATGTTATGGATAACAATTAACAAGGGCTTCCAATAAAAATATCACCTTTTATGGGGACCCCAGCAAAAAATTACATCATCAATCATTCAACAACCTTCATCTCCTTCCTCTCTGCTGTATAAAGCCACTCTCCTCTCCACTGCCACCTCTCAAAAACCTTCTCTCATCTCCTCTCCTAAAAAAACCAAACCAAGAAAGTAGAAAGAGAAAAAAAAAATGGAAGGAAAGGAAGAAGACGTTCGTCTTGGCGCGAACAAATACTCCGAGAGGCAACCGATCGGCACGGCCGCGCAAACCAATGACGAAGGGAAAGACTACAAGGAACCACCACCAGCTCCATTCTTTGAGGCCGGAGAGTTGGTTTCTTGGTCCTTCTACCGTGCCGGTATTGCCGAGTTCATGGCCACCTTTCTGTTTCTTTACATCACCATCCTCACTGTTATGGGGGTTAACAACTCCAGTTCCAAGTGTGCTTCTGTTGGTATCCAAGGGATTGCTTGGTCTTTTGGTGGAATGATCTTCGCTTTGGTCTACTGCACTGCTGGGATTTCAGGTCGGATCCTTTTTTTTTTGTAATAAAGGTGTTTATTTTAATCTTGGGGTGATGTAGTTTATAAGTAATGCAATATGGTGCTTAGAGCAAAGGCATAAAATATATTATTTTCTGAAGGATCACAGGTTAAAAAAAAATTGGAATAAAGCTCAGGTTTAAAGTTTGAAATAATAGATCCAAAGTGTAAAAAACTAAAAATTCGCATATTTGTCCATTATAACTCTATAATATATTAAATGTGTAATTTTTTTTATCCAAATATTTTGGATGTATACGCAAGTTTTTACAATTTTAATGGATAAATATGTAATTACTGATTTTAGAGGGGAGATACGTAATGTTGAAACTTTTGAGTTTTGAGGGAGATACTAGAAATCCCCCATATTTAAAATTGTTCATATTAAGGAACAAAGCCATGTCGATTTATTAGTCGTAACCAAAATTCAAAACAAAAACACTTTTGCCAAAACTCTAGGTAGTAAATTGAAAAAAAAAATACTTTATTATCTTTTTGCTTAAAAGGTGTTCATCTTTTATTTTTTGCACAAATACACCTTGAAAATCTAAAATCAACTATTAATCAAGCAAAGTTAATGAAGTTTAAGCAATAGATCCACAAATATTTCAAATTGTTCATACAAGGAACAAATAAGCCATGTCGATTTGTTAGTTGTAACCATAATTCAAATAATAAACACTTGAAAATATAACTTCATTAACTTTGCTTGAAAGGTGGTTATTTTATTTTGTTTGCAAAAATACCCCTTGAAAATCTAAAATCAACTGTTATTTTTGACAGGAGGACACATCAACCCAGCTGTGACCTTCGGTCTATTTCTCGCCCGAAAACTCTCTCTGACAAGGGCTGTTTACTACATCGTGATGCAATGCCTTGGTGCCATATGCGGGGCCGGTATCGTGAAGGGATACCAGAAGGGGTTGTATGAGAGCTCAGGTGGTGGGGCCAATGTGGTTGCTCACGGGTACACAAAGGGATCTGGTTTGGGCGCTGAGATCATCGGTACCTTTGTCTTGGTGTACACCGTCTTCTCTGCCACTGATGCCAAGAGGAGTGCTAGGGACTCTCATGTTCCTGTAAGTGGTGGCCCATTTGACAGTTTCTTGTTCAATTTTTTTATGTATTCTGATTTGGGTTTTATGTTTTGATGTAGATCCTTGCACCACTGCCAATTGGGTTTGCAGTGTTTCTAGTTCACTTGGCTACTATCCCAATTACTGGTACCGGTATCAATCCTGCAAGGAGTTTGGGTGCCGCCATCATCTACAACAAGGACCATGCTTGGGATGATATGGTGAGTAGCAATTTTAAACTGTTTCTTTCTCCAACACAGACTATTTACATCCATCATTCCTCCATTTTTAAAACTTTGATAACTCATAATTTTAAACTTAAATGTGAAAATAAAATTGTTAGATGTGATCTACACCATTTTCTTTATGAGTTTGTAAAAGATTATGACATTTCAAATGCGAATAATTTTTTTAAGTTGATTTTTCAATTTATTGATTCACATATAAAGCAAAACTAAATAGTGATAATTTAGCGTATATAGAAAAAAATAACATAGATCACATCTAATAACATATAAATTTAAATTTTTTTGTTATTATAAAATTTTATAATGGAGGCATTTGAACTCTCATCTCAAACATTTGATATAATTATTTGCTCAGATAATAATTGCTATAGCATACTGAACTCAAATGTAAATTCTCCCAAGTACTGACGCAGCACATCCCTAATTTTTCAGTAACCATTAGAAAGGAGAAGAAAGCAGTTAGTTAGCAAATTATCTAACATGCTAATCTTTATATCTTATATTTTGGACAAAAAAAATAATAATTCTTCTTTTACTGTCATCTATTTTCAGTGGATTTTCTGGGTGGGTCCCTTCATTGGAGCTGCACTTGCTGCTATGTACCACCAGATAGTTATCAGAGCTATCCCATTCAAGAGCAGATAAATTCAGAAAAAAAAAAATACTATTACCGTTTCGGCTTGTTATCTCCATCTATTTTTCTTAATATTTATATCATCAAGGCTTTGTTGTGGTCCCTTGAGAGTGCTGTATTGAATTTCCGGTTCCATGAACTATATGATGGTTCTATCAATTGTGTAAATTATATTATCTAGAACTCTGGTGCCTTGTAACCTTTCTCTAGCTGGTTCTGAAGTATATATTATCCTTGTTAAACTATGTTTTTGGCACTATCAGGTATATGGTCTCCTGATCAATATGGTTATTGCTAAATCGGTTTTTATAATTATCTTGACATTTTTTTTCTGATTAAAAAAAAATACTGTTAAACACACGGGCAAACATGACAAGCACAGCACTAATTCCCTAGCTAGTGGCCCCTCAAGCTCACATGGGACTATGGGAGAGGTTTGATAACTGTTTGGTGAAGTGTCGCTCTCAGGCTTTCACCTGCTCTTGGCACTTGAAAATGGCGTGTTTGGTTTTCTCTTTTCCCTTTTCCCTTTTCAAAATTTAATGGCAAGCTGAATTGTTTCTGCTTTGCCATTTTGGAATTTTGTTGCGGTGGAATGTGATACACCAGAAAGAATGAGAGCGAGAGATATTAAATAGACAAGGTCCCACGGCAAGATGGATCCGTATCCTCTCTATTAATGCGCATCACTTTACGGTTTGAGATTAAATCTCAGCCGATTTGAAATTAGGGGAAAAATAGGGGGCAATATTATTTGGCTTTGAGATTCGTGCCAAGTTGAAATAACGGTCTGAATCTACTAAAAAGGGAATTTTGCAGTACCCCACTGGGTACGAATTCCTGCAAGATAAGGTGGAATTTGACAATTTATAAAACGGACCGTCCGTTTTAGATCCCACGGACTAGATTAATTTGACAGTTTGTACGGTTCAGACCATCTGATTTCGCATATATATATTGATTTTTAGAAAGATGACGGCTCTAAATTTCAGAAGTTTGCCTTTTGTTTTTTTAGTTCAAAATGATCGTTTCGACTTTCGAATTAGTCATTACCAGAGGCCTTTTTTATATGAATTTAGAGTAGATTGAATCCGTTTATTTATATCAAAGAAAGGTGTTTTCCAAGACTAGAATAGCCACAGAAATAGAATTCTACCAAGTAGTTCAAATTTATTACCGTTTTTCCGCATAACCCATCTCCAGAGATTCGATTTTGGACTTTACAAGATTTCAAAAGATTTTTGTTTGTTTAAAAGTTAGCACCACGAATGTATGATTATATGTGATTAGTGGTTGGTTCATACATATATTTTTTAATTAAAGGGTTTCAATAACCTGACGTCTCTCATATGTCTTTTACGGGAGTTGAATTTGCGTCTTTTGTAGAAAAACGGAGCTCGTTAAGTCCGTAATTTTTAAATAATAAAAAAAACAAGCATATAATATGCCAAATTGGATTTTATGCTAAAAGAGAAGATATATTTTTGTTTTTTATCGAATCTTTAATGCACAATTGGAACTATTTTGTTAATGTGGATCCGAATTTAACTCAAAATGAAGTAAACAGTTTAGTTTAATGCATGCTTGCCAAATGTACGTTTTTCTAAAATCAGTTCCCAAATTTTGAGAACAAATTGATAAAGATGAACAAAATTCGAAGAAATTATTTTTATTTTTCTTCATTCACCTCTATTGACCTTATGCATTATGCATCAGTGTTCCAGAATTGCAAAAGAAAAAAATAATTGCAAATCCTCATGTACATTGTTCAGTACTTCAGTTGATTGTTAATTGAGAGAGTATATAAATTATCTTTTTTTTTTTTTGAAAGATTGATAGTAGCTATCAATCGGTAACCTCAAAACACAGTAAACAACAAAATCAGAAAAATAAATACAACACCACCACTGTAAAGATTAAAACTCACTCCGATTTAGCCAGACAAAGTACCAGTAGATGGTTTGCCAGTAGCAATCCACATCTCAACATCATGACAGATTCGGTGCACCACAGCATCAACCCGCTGTTCAGTTCCTCTGAACACTCGTTCGTTTCGACTTCGCCATATCCACCATGCAGTACACATAAGGACTAACGGACCAACCTTCTTCCAAATACTAGGTCTTCCTGCCAAAGCTAAAGATCTGACCCATGTTTGCTCAACAGAATCTTGGAGAATTAAGGCTCTGTACCCCAATCTTTCTTTAATCCCCTTCCACACTTGTCTCGCCCATCGACATGTAAAAATTAAGTGCATGGCTGTTTCTTCCTGCCCCGAGTGACACATAACACACCCGACCTGGCATTGTATATGTCTTGATTGTAACACATCCTGAGTTAAAATTCTGCTGCGCAACAGTATATATCCAAAAATTCGAACCGTTGGTGGGAGCCTATATTTCCAAATCTTGGCATATGCACTTCGTTCTCTACCACCTCCCATCACTACTTGATAAAAAGACTTTGCACTGTATTGTCCATTTTCTTCCCATCGCCACAGTAAGCAATCTTCCGCATCTGTTAATTGCACCGGTGAAAGAATGAATGTTTGCAAACTATTTACCCCGTCACTCAGTGAAATTTTCGGATTTGAAGGTCTGTTATTCCTGCCTACACAAATTGGTGCTCCCTGCCAAGAATCAAACCAAAAAGAAATACTGTTCCCATTTCCTATTACCCAAGAAGTACTCCAATGAAATAACGGCTTCAATCCTATCAATTGGTTCCAAAAAAATGAACCACTTAATATCCAGAGCTTAGGTCCATTTGTCTGAATTTGCTTTAGACATATGATAATGTTAGCCCATAGCGAATCCTGAACCGCATAAGCTCTCCACCACCATCGGAGTAACAGGGCCCTGTTGTGCCAGCTCAAATCAGAGACCCCCATACCACCCAAAATTCTCGGAGTACACACGGTCTGCCAGTTAACAAGAGACATTCCTCTCGTTGAATTATCATTCCGTCCCCATAAAAAATGCCTCCTTATGAGATCCATTCTTTGTATAACCCACTTTGGCAAAAGAAAGCAAGTCATGTAATAAATTGGAAGCGCCGATAGAACCGATCGTACCAATTGTAACCGACCCCCTCGTGAAATTAATTTCCGCTGCCACCCTTGCAATCGCCTCTCAAATTTTTCTATGAGAGGAACGAACATATGTTTTTCTGGTGTCCAGACCGTTAATGGCATTCCTAAATAATTGACCGGCAGCTCTGTTTCTTGACACCCTAGCACACTTCTCATCATTACCCGTTGCTCATTGTTCATATTGAAAGGCACAACACAGCTCTTGTGGAAGTTTATAGTTAAGCCCGAAATCTTAGCAAAAATTCTGAGAACTAACCTCAAGACCACCAGTGTTTGTACCGACCCATTAGCAACAATTGCGGTGTCGTCCGCATATTGCAATGCAATGATTGAGTCAGTGAGTTTGCGAGTTAAGGAATTAACCAAAGTCTCATTTGCAGCCATGATCATGCGTTGGAGAACATCTACAGCCAAAATGAAAAGCATGGGTGACAACGGGTCACCTTGCCGTAACCCGCGCTTATGAAAAAAATATTGCGTATGATCACCATTAACAATGATACGGGAAGAAGATGTGGTCAGCAGGGTCTGTATCCAAGTAATCCATCTAGTCGGGAAACCCCGAGCTTCCATAACCTTTGTAAGAAATGACCAATGTACCGAGTCAAAGGCTTTCGAAAAATCAATTTTTGCAAACACAGCTGGCCATTTGGAGCTGTCAATAGTGTGTAAAATTTCCCTAGTCGCAATGAACGACTCTGCTATATGTCTATCCTTCACAAAAGCTGTTTGATTAGCCGAAATAAGCTCCGGCAGCCACAGACGGAGTCTATTGGATAGTACCTTGGAAATCAGTTTTGGAAGCAAATTGATAATACTAATTGGTCTATAATCATTAGCATTTTCAACCGACTCCTTTTTGGGAATCATCACAATATTAGCCCTATTCAGAGGCCTCATTTCAAAGTTTCCATTGTAAAATTGATGAAAGCACTGCATGATTTGCGGTTGCAACACATCCCAATACCTTTGCAAAAATTCATTGGTGAGTCCATCTGGTCCGGAAGATTTGTTGGAGGCCAATTGTTTTACTGCTGCAGTGATTTCGGCCTCTGTAAATTCCTCCTGCAGACTTGATAATTCAATAGATTCACCATATAGGCATGAAGGATCAAAGCCTAATACTTCTCCTTCCTGGCCCAAAGCTGTTTTCATGTGATCATAGAAAGATTGTTTAATTCCTTCCATATCAGTGTGATTTTCTCCATTATACGAAATAGAGTGCACCATATTCTGTCTCCTGCGTGCTGATGCATATGCATGGAAAAAATGGGTATTTTTATCTCCAAGTTGGAGCCATTTGTATCTAGACCGCTGCCTCCATCTATCCTCCAATATATTCGCCAATAAATATGCTTTCTCCTTTATTTTCTGTCGCAATTTAAATTCTCTTGCATCCAAGGATCTCCTTTCTTCAATGCGGTCAAAAAATATAATGCCCTCCTTACAAGCTTTGAGTTGCATCTGCACACTACCAAAATTTTTCTTATGCCACTTTCTCAGTTCCAAGTGCAACCTATTTGTATTTTGTTGGAAAGCAATGTGGGGTTCCATGGAGCTGGTACTCCATATTTCTTGCACTAGCTCTCTAACCTTTGGATACTGCAACCAAAAGTTCTCCAATCTATGATGAGCCGGCCTAGTTGCATGTGCACTACAACTCAATAGTAACGGAACATGATCCGAAACAAGCATTTCCATTGCCTTGAGATTGATATTCGGAAATTGAAGATTCCAGTCAGTTGAGATAAACACCCGGTCCAGCTTTGAGAAAACCGGTATCGGTCTTTTACTACTCCACGTGTAATCTCTGTTCTCCAAATTTACATCAATCACTCCAAGAGCTCGTATTAAATCATTAAACGCACACATGAGACCATAGCCTCTTAGATCAGACGACCGGTCTATGTACCACCGCACCAAATTAAAATCACCAACTAGCAACCAAGGGAACCGTATCAGTGCACCCAATCTCCCCAGCTCTTGAATAAAATTCAGCTTATACCTATCATTACTTGGGCCATATACATTGGTTACTACAAATATATATCCAGTTGCCTCTTGTTTAAGGACTGCCGATATCGTATGTGTAGTTGACCATGTATTCAACAGAGAATATTCTCTCTTCCATCCAATGACACATCCACCCGCTGTGCCTATGGCCGAAATGCCAACAACTTGCCTCTCATAATACGATGGAAACACTGAAGAGTAAAAATGAAAATCCATTGTATTTATTTTTGTTTCCTGCAAACAGCAGGCATCACAACGTGATTGCCTAATGCAATTTCGTACCACATTACATTTTGAGCTGTCCCCTAGCCCCCGCACATTCCACGACATCAGTTTTAATTTTTTAATACCCATTAAAATTTAGAACAACAACAACAAAACATCTTTAAAAAATTAAAAGATTCAGACATCCATGTCCGAGTCATCGAGCTCATCTCCCGGAGACAAATCAAACCGGAACGGGATACGATCATCTTCGTCATCTTCCATGTGTGATTTGGAAGTGCTTGCACCGTTGATTTCATTATCTTTTCTTCTCTGTTGATTATCTTCATTTACTGTCCTCAACACATCTTCTGGGTTAACCCCAAACCTCTGAGCAAGATCCTGGCACTGAGCGTACTGCACATGGACTTCGAAAAAACCCTCTGGATTTAAATCACCACTTGCCTGAGGCCCTTGCGCCATTTTTCTTTTTGAAGCCCCTGTTTTTTTAAAAACAGAAGCCCGCTTTGTTCTTGTACTAGGCCGTAATTCTCTTATTGGCCTTTGGGATTGGGCCTCCCTCATTTCTTTAGGGCCCGTTCTACTTTTTTGGGGAGCTGCATGATTCCCAGAAGTAAATCGCCTTTCCTGATTTTTTGGAGCCATCTGTGGAGTTGACACTTGTCCCCTTTCCAAAATTATAGGTGTATCAAGCATGATTAGGCCCTTATTAGGAAGTTTCGGCGCTGAATGCGATTTCACTGCCTCTGATTTTTCTGCAGCGCACGGATCCCGGATTCTGCTGGGTGTCATTAAAGTTGTTTGTTTTTCTGTGACAGTATTCTCATGTGCAATATGTGGTGCTGCATAATTTAAATCGGCCTCAGCCGCCTCATGCCGCATTGGATCAACACTCTCTGCTATTCGTAATATGGCAGGTGACCGTTGCAGGATCTGGTGGGCTGGATCTAATGTGACCAATCCCCGTGTAACTGGATGAGCCACCATCTCTGTTTGCGTCGATCTATCCAGAAACTGCCGGAGCTCCATCGGAATGGTGGAGATGTCTATGCCTTGACATATTTCTTGTAACACTCGTCGACTAACAGGAATCTCCTCCTCCATTGGTGGTTGTGGCTCTTCAGCAGATGAGTTGCCGGTGGTGGTAGAGCCCTCGGGCCGATTATATAGCTTTGGTGTTGCCGGCAAATCAGAGGGCTTGTATATGAGTCCCGGCATTACCTTGAGTACCTTAACCGCCACCGGGTATTCCAACCCCCCACAGTACATTGTCATGAACTCTGGAACCCTCATGAGATCATGTGTGGCTACCACCACCATCCATTCCCTGTAGTCAGCCGATTTTTGGGGATCCACCGACCCTAGGTAGGTGCCAATGGTTGAAACAGCACGCATTACTGCTTTCTCCTTCCACAAGAATAGTGGTATGCCTTGCAATCCCAACAATAGCCTATACGATGGTATAGTGATAGAAGCATCCTCTAGCGGTGACCATGGACGGAATGAAAAACCAGAATCCTAGAGGTCCGATGGTGTTGCCTTAATAAAACCATCTATCGCTACCCTTTTGGGAAGATGAATAAGATATCTCCCTCTTGGTAATATGGCAATCATGACCTCCTGTGCTGTCACCAACTTGGTGCGAGCTGCATATCTCGCCACCGTGTCTTCAGATAACTCAAGATCATGGTCATGAGTATCTAAAATAACAGCCTGCTTCAGGCGCTCTATCTCTTGAAAATCTTCATCGTCCTTGTTAATGAAACAAGCTACTTTGAAAGGCCTATCCTTGGGTAATACCGGTGGAACCAGTGGAAAGGCCCCGGCCAGAATATCATCAAAACCCGGCTCCGCCTTGCTGGGTTCTTTTGTAGGTGGCATTTGCAAATGCTTCACTGTACCAACAACTTGCTCTTGGGAATGAGCATATCCGCACCTGGTAGCAACATGACCTAGCTGCCAGCACTTACCACATCTCATTTTGTTACGACATAAACTCTTGGTGTGACCCTTCATGCAGCACTTAAAGCATCGTCCCTTCCATTCCGCATAGGATACCGAAGGAGGAAACCTTAGGTTAGTGGGACTGTGAGGGGAGACAAAGGATGTAGGTGAAGAAGGTGGTGTTAGGGATGGTGGTTGGGAGGTTTTCATGGAGTTTGTAGATTTAGGAGAAGTTGGGTTTGAAGATGGTGGTGAGTTTGAGGGGCGTGAGAGAACCTGCGCATACGTGGGTTTTGCAAAGGGGACATACGGCTTGGCAGAGGCATCTTTGGTGGGGTTCGCATGCGTCCAGTGAGAAGGAAAATGGCGGCGGCGGCTTTGCACCACAGTCCATTCACCGGAGGTCGCCATCTCAGCCCAAGAGCCAAAAAAAGGCAGACAACGTTAAGACAATAAATGGATTACCGAGAGTATATAAATTATCAATTATTCTATATCACTGGAATCAATAATTATTATTTTTAATAAAAATGAGATTAAGTTTTTTAATTTTAAATATTCACAAAAGATTCTGGATTGAATTTCAAACTCACGAAGTTAAATTAATATTATAATTGTCATGCCGAATTTGTTATGAAAATTCGTTCTGAATATTGAAACCAAGCTTGCTGAGGAATCACATCCTCTGCGGAGCTCCGCAGGTGCAGTTCTTTTAATATGATCCGTTCATTTTGATCGGACGGACCAAATAAGATTTTGGCACGAATCTCAAAGCAAAATTAATACTGCCCCCTCTATTATCTCAAGCACTCACCGGCTGAGAGTAAATCTGGATCGTCTGATTAGCTCCGCAGGTAAGAACTCCGTAGAGGATACTGGCCCAGCTTGCTGAGGGCATGAGGGATGAGGCTATTGGTTTTTTTGCCTATATAAGTAAATTATGAATTCATCTTTATCTGGGAAATAAATCTGCTGCGATTCTTTGGAATTGCAAGGTCCCTGCTTGTCCAGATCAAACTATTAATTTTTTAAAGTGCACGAATTTCAAAACAAATGAATGGTTTGATTTGAACAAGCAGGGACATGCGATTCCAAAGAATCGCAGCAGATTTGTTTCCCTTTATCTGTGGACTGTGTTAAGATTCTATTGAACTAAATAATAAAGCCTGGTAAGGGCCTTTTCTGACTGCCTTTTTTCCAGTGGGCAGTGGCAAGCATTTTTCTTTGGTGCCCCATTAAAATATTAAATATCTTTATGGGCCTTCTGTAATGGCCCAGAATTCAATTGGAAGGGCTTTACTCTTTATTTTGTTGGAAACTTTGTTGAATTACAAAATTGCTGAGCATTTTCTTTTAAATACTTCCTTTTTAAATTTTACTTTATTTAGTAAACTGGAAAGGATTTTTTTTATTTTTCTCGACCGTCTAAGTAAAATTTAAAAGTGCAGAACATAAAAAATTGAATTACAAGCTTACAATTAAAAAAACTGAGAGCTCTGATGATACTTAGTTTCAAATAAAAATTGAAGTATTTTCATTTGTGCCCTTAAAATGTAAATAAATCAAAATGTCTCAGTAGCTAAACTAAACTGGAATTTTGTTAAATGTCTCATTCACAAATCGCAACTAATTCAAAATGAAAATGATTAAAAAAACAACAGTGTCATTCTTTCTGAATTTCCATCAATGAAAGAAACAAATTAGTCTGTCTCTTCAATCTTCATCTAATTATTTATGCATCTTTTGATTCCTTTGAAACGGTCAGGAAGAAGACAAGCACATATATTAACCAAAAAGTGTGTCCCTCCTGAAATTATAGCCTTTAGAATGTGCATATTTTGTTTTTGAAAATCTTCGCAGAAGCTGTGAAATTGTGAGGGGGAATCAAACTCTCGATTTTTGGATACAACAGTTCTAAAACTTTTTTCTAACCATCTGTGCTACCTCTCCTTTCCCTAGAATGTGCATATTTGTTATGTGTTTAGGTCATTAATATCTTGGAAGAATATTCGCATATCTTATGTAAAATATTTTGGAAGAATATTTGCATAATTTTCTAGCCACCTGTGCTACCTCTTCTTTCCCTAGATGTGCATTGAATTAAAGTCAGTAATACAACCTCCTGTAATATTGATAGTATATATGTAAAAAAACTTCATTTTTATATATTTATTTGTTCGATTTAATTCTAGGATATTTTCATAGTTAGTTGATATTTTGTGGTAAAAGGTTCATATCTTTTGGTTGCTTGTTTCATGTTTTTGTGTTTACATATCTTATGGTATGTGCCGTAAAACATTTTGTATTTGGTTGGCACCTAGGTACTGGCCACGTTACTTGTGGTTTCAATATGAAATCGTTGGATTATTCCACTATTATTCAAAAAAATATTTGTTCAATTTAATTTCTCTCATCATTTTTTATTGTGTGGTTCTTGTGTCATGATTCTATTTTCTTATTTAAAATCCACTTGTTTGATGTGTCTAAGGTGTAATATAATGTTATAGTTTATTTTTGAATTTTTTTTTAGTTGAATTATTGTGCAGTTGAAAGTGTTGTTTACCATTATATACGTCTTTAATTTTTTTTTTAAATAACGTTCTTATAATAAGTTACTAAATATTTGAATGCAAAATATTTTTTCCTATAAAATTCAATTATTTAAAAATTGAACATTTTTTCAATTGATATTTTTTTTTCCGGACAAAATCCAACCAACAGCCTCAGTATAAGAAAAGAATGCTTAATTAGGCTATCTAATTCCTCT
The DNA here is from genome assembly GCA_964058825.1 of Carex arenaria. Classification (NCBI taxonomy): domain Eukaryota; kingdom Viridiplantae; phylum Streptophyta; class Magnoliopsida; order Poales; family Cyperaceae; genus Carex; species Carex arenaria. Next base: position 82,745 of record CAXKVW010000468.1, on the reverse strand, counting down.
TAATTCAGGTCAAAAGTAGCTTTTGTGTACTGATTTTTTTTGGTGGGGTTCATATTTTTCCAAACTAAGATTATACTTATATTTTTCTCGTAATATAATATTAGCCTGGTATTTATTTTATTTTTCACCATTCATCCAGAAATCCAGTGCATCACAAATTTGTAAAAATGCAGTTTCCATAGGATTTTATGGCAGATCAATCAACTTTAATCTGCATCCGGTTTTAATCATGTTTATCAAATTTTAGTCTCCGGATTTTTTTTTTTATACAATCAGATCATTACATATATTTAATATTCAAATTATACATCATTGCAAGTTACTTCTTAGACAATTAGTTTTTAAACTTACTATCAGTCATCAATTTTACAAATGAAGGATATTATATAGCTCAGATTTACCTCAATGTTAATGATTTGTATTTATGAAAAATTTAAAAATTTTAAAACGAAATAATTATAAAAAAAATATCATTTTAAAAATAATCATTACAATTTTATCAAAAGAAAATTGTCAGTACAGCACAAATTTATCTGACAGATTATAATCCAATCAAAATTCAATGATCGGAATCAGATAAATCAAAATTACATTCATACCGATCAGATAGATAGGACAAAGTTTAGCAAGATACCATAATAGATTGAACTCATGCAATAAATATGTAATTTTATAATTTTTGGAGGAATTAAATAGATTTTTTTTTAGTAAATGTTGGAGGTAGGGGTGGTAATTAGGGGTGTTCATTGGGTCCGGTTTAATCGATTTTGGACCGAACCGAATTAGATCGGTTCAAACGGTTTGGTTTTTTCGGTTTAATGGTTTGGTTCGGTTTGCTTTTTAAAACCGAATTATAACTTCGGTTCTGTTCGGTTTGAAATTTTCAAAACCGAAATAACCGAACTGACCGAACTTTTATATATTATGAATTTGGTCCAGACCACTCCGGTTTATTTCTTAATCAATTGCTTTAAATACTTCGGTTTATTTCTTAATATTCCGATTTATTTCTTAATACTCCAATTTATTTCTTAATATACTTCTGTTGATTACAAAACAATTGCTTTAAATTAAAAATTGATATATTTCGGTTTGAACCGAACAAACCGAAATAAAACTTTGGTTCGGTTCGGTTCAGTTCGGTTCTATTTTTGAAACCGAATTAAAACTTTGGTTTGCCTAGTTCGGTTCGGTTTGAACCGAACCGAACCGATGAACACCCCTAGTGGTAATGAGCTGGATCCAACTCATGATCAGCTTATCACGGCTACAGAGCGAGTCAAGTGAGTTGAGATTAAGAACCTGAGCTAGAATCTTAGCTCATAATCATTACGAGCTAGCTCAGAGCTAGACCGAGCTGACTCGTTAGCTCGCTGGACTTTATTAGACCACTAACATACAAATTAAAAATAAATAAATAATAAAGCTCATCAAACAAAGTTTGCATCAGATATTCATTTCCATAACTTGAGCAGTACTTTTATTCAAGCGCAACTAAGCAAATCAACTACCATAAACTAAATTTGCAACTAAATTCATACATACCAAAATATTAAATTCCCAAATTCATACAAACATAGTTCACAAAATAAATTCATACCTGGACCGAGTTAGGTCCAGCTCAAACTCGTCAATTCTGAACCAAACTAGTGACGAGTTGGCTTGTTAATAGCTCGATCCACTAACGAATGAGATGTCAGCGAGTGAGTTGCGATTGATCCACGAACTACGAGAATTTTTGCCACCTAACTTATAATGTCCGGAAGGGATGCCACCATCCGAATTTCGAACCCACGACCTCAAACACGAAAAGTGTTCTCATTTTTTTTTTTCCCAATAAAGTTTTGTATACGTAGGGCATCATATATTATTTCTACATCATTTTCTTTTAAGAAAAAGAAGCAAGTATTATTGCGTGCCATCCTTTGTTCATTTGCACGTTTAAGTGATGATTATTCAGAATTATGACTAGATCGACATAGATGTGATTGTCTAGCAATATTTTATTGCACAACGGCAATAATGTTACATAAATACCTTTCTCCGTAGGTATGAATAAACTTCACAACAACTACAATGTCTAATAAAGTCGCTTCTCTTGGAATATTTAGAATATATTACGGATAGCTACGTACTTTAATTATATTTAGCGAACACCTTCAATCTTCATGTGTTTTGTTTTTGGATTCTGTATCTGTTTTCTTTATTCTAATGATGAAATTAAGAAAATATATAACGTGATTGTCAATTAAAACTAAATAGTTCAAATCACATTATTTTTATTTGGTAGGAAATAATTTTATATTTGATTTGAAATAATGTTCGATTTTAATTAGATAATCTGTGGTTATTGCCGCCGCACCATACAAATTTTTTTGGAGGATAATTAGATAAGAATGTTATACCTATTGATAACCAATTCACCATAAATTAAATAATTAGATAGCTTAATCTTTAAATTTTGTCAAAAAAAAGGGTTAATTATGCCACGAGCTCACGGGAGCAGTGTCGAGATTCGTTCCAGATTAAAACAGATGACTCGAATCTCATTCTACACTGTCAGGTTTGCACTGGATCTGAATTCCTTGTTGCTTGGTCAAGTTAAAGAAACCCCTCAAGACCATAACAATGGATAAATTAAATAAACACATAAAATAACATATTGATTAACTTAAACTTGATGAATAAAAATAATAAGGAAGTCATTATTAGCAGGATATATAAGCGATATATGCTTGAGCACAAAGCATTCCTTTTAAAGGACGCAAGGAACGATTCATTCTGATGACTTTTGAGGCTCTTGTGTGATGACACTTATTGCATATCTAATATCTCTAGCATGGCACTAAGATTGTATTTTTTCGCTTTAGTCCTTTAAATTTACATATTTTATGAGATTTCTTTTGCTGTTGTGTAACATCATAAAAGTAAAATAATGAAAGTATAAAGCAAAAATAAATGATAGTGAGAAATATATGTGGAATAGTGAAAGAATAGATGAAAAATGGAATTTGGAATAGATTTCTATTTTGCACTATTCTGATCGTGTTGGTGTTCAGTTGAAGATAAAAAAAAAAGTAAATTAATGAAAGAGTGAAAAATACATTGATAAATATGTCAATTTCATCTCTTAGTAAAAATCAACTTACCTATTTCACGATTCTCGTGTGATAGAAAATTGACTACAGTGAAATAAAAGAGGCACCTACCTGTAAAAAAGCAAGAGTTGGTTGCATAAATTCAAACTCAATATTTTTTTTAATATATTATCACAATTTCACTCAATTCCTCTTTTTCTCTCCTGTCAAACATACACTCTGTTAACTACTGTATACATTGCTGTGGAAAAAGTCAGCACTTTGTTTTTAGATGATTATGCACTTTTTAATTAACGTCTTAACGAGAATAATATTTATCTATAATTAAAAAGGTACGGGACTTATACATCAATTTTGTGAGATTTTAAAATTTAGGAGAATAAATATGATATTAAGAAATTCACAGAGAAAAATACGTAATTTCAAAGTTATTGAGGGATATACATGAAATTTCCCTTTTTGGTATTCTTTTTCTTTTCTTGACCGTTCCTTTATAGAATTTTTATATTTTTTTTCGAAATTGGATGCAATTGACTAGGGCTGCAAACGAATCGAATCGAATTGAACTTGCTCCAGTTTGAATTTGATTTGAATTAATTTCGAACTAAGTTTGGTTTGAATTAATTTCGAACTAAGTTTGGTTTGAATTAATTTCGAATCGAATTTTTTACGAACTCAATTTCGAATCTTTTACAAACTTTTTTACGACAAGGAAGAGTAATCGTAGTCGCTGAGAGCGAGAGGTGAAAGTCGTCTAGAATTTTAGAACTAAGAGCGATAGTTACGACTTACGAGTTATGACTTATGGCTGGACGTCTTTATGTTTTAACTTTTAAGTCATCAGCTCACACAAGTCATAAGCGGAAATCAATGGTTCATGTTACTTTGAGATTCGAACTAGAATAGTTTGCGAACCTATTTCGAACGAACCAGGTCTGATTTGAGTTTGGTTTGAATTATTTTCGAACTATTTCGAATCGAATTTTTTACAAACTTTTTCGAATCGAACTCGAATCGAACTACGAACTACGAACTACGAATTTTTTTTGCAGCCTTACAGTTGACTAATTGAGTGCAAGTTTTGCCAATGTAAACAATAGTCTTGCTTGTAGATTGCACACTATGTCGCTCTCATGCTGTTTTATTCTCTCTTTTTTTCACTTAATTACATGCGTATTTTATTAAAATTATATTATGTGTTTTGAGCGATCTTTCGCTTGAATTACTCTTCATCGGCCCACTTTGGATTTTTTAGCACTACCCCCCTTAAAAATAAAATATAATCTGACAACAACTACCCATTTTACATTCACACCCCTCGAAACTCACACTTATACAATGACAAATTGAAAAGGCCTTTTAATTTTTGCCAATTTTAAAGTATGCAAATCATAAACGGTACGAATGCAAATTTCTAAATACTTGTTGCATCAATATAATCCGTGCACTAATATCAACATCAAATGAAATTGCCCTCTGAACTCCTCTTAATGTACTTTTGTTGAGTAAGAGTAAGAGAACATATTTCATCTCTAAGATTGATTATGTCAAATACTTTTAGAACCTAAGCTATAAATCCGCTGCGACCGATATGGAACAAAAACTATGTGGCGAGTCACATAAATTAATTGACGACTTTATTATTATTATTTTTTTTGTTAAGGTGAAATGTATGATTTGATATTTTAATGTATATGTATTAGTATATCAGAATCGAAGCCTTAAAACTATGCTAATAAGCAAAGGAAGGAGAAATGAGGAGAGGAGAGAATGAAAGAGAATGAAAAGGAATGAAAGGAATGGTTCAAACTTGTTCCCATTCTATCTTGAAGCAGGCAAGAAATGCTTATTTGGAGCATGAAGTTTTGGTATTTGAAAATTAAATACATATATTTGATATTTGATATTTGAATATACGGATAAGAATATGAATATGATTTTAAATTTTAAATATTCACATTCAAATAGCATATATATGCCATATAGTTTAATAAATATTATAAACAAAATTATGAATATTAGTATTTTCTTAATAAATATTTGATCCGATATGTATCTGTGTCAAAAAAGAGAGAATACAAATATGATTTTACCACTATCGATCCGTTTTAAGTTTCACCAATAAATAAGTAAATTCAGTTCAATTTATTTTTGTTCTTTCGTAATATTTTACTCGTTCACATTCTCAGTTTGAAGTATTTATTTTTCGAAGTTCTCGTATTGTTTTTGTGCACAATTTGAGTGAAACATTAAATGTATTTTACTAGAATATTGATAGTTGTCTATTTTTAGTGATTTGGTATTGGGGAGTTTAGTACTTGTAAATTGCAATATTTTTAAAGGTATTGTATGCATGTACATATATGTATGTATGTTGCTTTTTACAAGTTTTTTTTTTTCCTGATTTTAAAGCTGAAAATGGTGTTTTTAAAAAGAATTTTTATTTGCTATCCTGAAAATACATAATTTGGTTAGTTGATTAAACGAGCTTTTGTAACAGATTATAACGATATTTTTCATTTCATAAAATTTCCCTGCCCAGAGTTTGTTTATTTAACCGCTTCCTTTATTTTCTCAATTATGTTAAAAAATATATTGAAGTAGTTTAGTTAACTATAATTTTTGCATTTTTGTTAATTTATCGAACATTTTAATTCAATACGTTGATTACTTTAATTTTTTTTATGTTAAGTATTTGTTGCTAAATATATAGCTTTTTAAAACTTCCCATGTATCGTTCTTTTTTATAACACATGAATTATGCATGACAGTATGCTAATTGTTTATTATTCTTACTATTTGTATATTGTATAAAGTTAACAGTATTTTTTTTTAAATTACAAATATTTTGAGTTTTTATTGATTGTGTTTTGTTATATTTACAATAATTTTGAGTTAAGATTTTTACACATTTCTTTCTAAGCGGCCGTTATTTACAAAAATAAAAAAATTATTGCTAATTCGTGTTATTAATTAAATGTAGCCAAAATAAACGGTTTCGTACTTAATCGACAACGAGGAATTATGAAGAGACACTGTAAATTCTAACATGTTATTGAATTCAGGATATTAGTAACTCAAACTTAGAGTTTAAATCCACACAATCTAATTAGAATCTGCACGGACATTAATGGATTCCATATTATAACCTGATCAAATTGATCCAGATTCTCATTGGACAAACTGAATCCAAACACAAAGTGTGAGTCACATTAGAGGATCCGAACCCATCATCACTCCCATTTCCTTTACACCTTGTCCGAATAGAGAATAGAGGAAGAGAAGGGAGGTGAAAAACATAAGGGAATTGAATGAAATAGAAAAGAAGACTAGCATATTTAATCTCTTCGTGTTTGGATGATTAATGAGGAAAAATAAATTTAGTTTTCCTTCCGATCTTATTTCTTATTTGGTTAATTAAAATTTAGAAGGTTAATGAGAAATTAGATCGCTGCTGTATATTTGTGACAATTTTTTTTTGTTAAGAATTATATATGTAAGATATAGAGTTGGACATCTGTGTCAATTTTTTTAAAATATTTGTAATATTTTTTTTCATGAATTGCACTCCAAATCAAAAGAAAATCAATTCTATTAATTATAATAATGCAAAGTTGAATCTTTCCCTTCATTTATTCTTCATCTCCGACATAATATTACCAATTAAACACAATTTGAGAACAATCTTTGCATTCCCACCCTTCCTCTGTTCTCCATCCAAACAGGATGTTAGTTTCAAAACATTAAGAAGGTCCATTTCAACATTTCATGATAAATAAAACCCGTTTGAACCTCGTGACACCAAAAACTCACCTACCACAATTGATATATACCCGTTACATTTAATGCCGCACAGTTGTGACTTGAGAAATTAATAAAAAGTAACTTCTACACTAAAAACTGTAATCTGTTTTTGCCACGTTATCAACGAGTAAGAAAACTATAATAAATATGTGTTGAGACTTGATAGTGATTTATGCGTATTTTTTCTAAAAAAATTTAAATAATGAAAGGACTACATTGTAAAAATCAATTAAAGGCGAACAAAAACAAAACCATTGATGTCCGATTGAAAAATATCTTCCGAGCCCTTGGCAGCTTCTGCTAAATTTCTCAAAAAAAAAAAAAAAAAAAAATCCTCCGAGGGAATAAACGCACCGACGGTAATGCCACATTTGGCGCCAATACCATCACTGGCCCGTTTATGCGGGACCCATTAAGGCTGATAAACCCGACACCGTTGGATCAAGCCATCACGGGCCCGTTTTAGGGTAAATATTTTAACAGAGAAGTTTTGACTTCACGCAGCGCACGAACCATATGTAGTGCTGTTTTGATTCTATCGTCCGTGCGCTGCATGAAGCCAAACTACTCTGTTAAAGTATTTACCCAAAGTTAACCTTCTTCGCAGTGTAATACAAGAAGAAATTTGCACGCACGAAATTTACAAATACTTACAGATAGCTGTCGTGTAATGAAACTGGTGGTAAACTTTTTCTTAAATTCACAAAGTCCGTGGAATTGCGTATTAATTGCAGATAGTGGAAGTTCTGCATCAAAAGACGGTAGGCAGTGATTTTCGTTGTTTCCCGAAAAGAAGGTAGGGGTATATTGGTAATTTGATATTATATATATCACGTAATAAAGTGGGGGAAGAAAAAGACAAACCAGGTGGCACCTCTAGTGACATGACGTCGGCGGTAAGCAACTTGACGTTCTTACCCCGGACTTTTACATAAATACAGAATAATCCGACTAATTAATTATTCTTGATAATTAATCCATTTTATCAAAACAAAAAACCTAAACCTATATTTAAAAAAAAAAAACCAACTTAATCCATGTTAACCAAACCACCTCATTGGTTAAAATAAATTACTGTAATTTATAATTATTGCAATTTTGTCTTTACTTCCTATTAAATACTTAATAATTAATATTGTAGGTAATTGTTATGCCCATTAAGTTTTTAATTATTTTGATTTATTTAACAATGTCTGCAATAGATATTTGATAAAGGATTATCTCTAGTCATTTATTTATTTTTAACTGCAACCAAAATTTTAATCTGATTAACTATGTTTAAAATTAATATTGACTTAGCTTATGGATAATTATTTGATTAAATTACAATCAGTTAATGAACAGTTATACTTGTAATTAGTCTGATCAGCATATTAATACTTAATGATAACAATAAAAAATATTAATTTGATCTTTATACATATATTTATATTATAGCATTCTTTAATCATATATCTTTAGCCAACACTAAATTCAAATCTTTTAATCCACAGTGCCGTCCGGAACAATAAAAAATGATAATTCTAAACGGAAAAATATATCCATAGAAAATTGCTTGATTAGTTCTCCTGCACATTGACCGCCTGCAATTTCTCGTAATCTAAAACTGCATGCCATAAAACACACATCAAACAAAATATAGCAATCACATAATTATAAAAAATTCTCCCTCCTAAAATTCCCAAATTAAAACAAGTCCTTTTCTACCTCTTTATTAAAGAACAAATTCACCCCCGGTTGATTAATAATTAATAATTTCCCCTCCACTTCACCTCTCCTGTCGACTACTCCCTCCAATTCCTGAATTCCCATTCCACCCCCAATTGATCTTAATTCTTAAATTACACCCCCCATTCCCCAAATTTACCCTTTTTAGGGTTTCGATTACAGTCGCATGGACGCGGATTTGCAGTTCAGGCGGGGCCTGGAGGAGCTGGTGCGCGGCCACTTCGACGGGTGCGCCGCTTCCATCTCTTCATCGTGCGCTGACAGCTCCGCAGCGTCGGAGGAAGATCTAGCGGAGTCGTCGCGCCGTCACGAGAGCCACATCCTTAGCCGCTTGGTCGCTCGTGAAGCCGATGAGATCTTCAACAATATCGAGCGCGAGTCTGAGATCCTCGCTTTGTCTGGTCTCCACTCCGTCTCCACCTTCGACTCTTCCTTACTGCGAGAGACTCGAAGGTCGAATTCTGGCTCCAATACTAATGCGAGTTCCACCCCAGTTGGGAGGGACGCGGGTTCCCCTGCTGTATCGTACAGGTCTCAGGCGTTTCAGATATGGCGGGAACTGGAGGACGTGTCAGTGGCAATGGAGCGGGAAAGACGACTACAGGGACGCCGTGAGAGAAGCCGAGGCGGGTCTGAGGTGGTGAGGTCTAGAGCCAGTCGTGTCTCGCCCAGCGGGTCAGAGGTGTCGAGGGCTAGAACCAGTCGTGTCTCGCCTGGCGGGTCAGAGGTGTTGAGGTCTAGACCCAGTCGTGAATTCAGTACAGAGATTATGCAGGAGGTAGTGGACAGGGAGAGAGAACGGGAGAGGGAAAGGGAGAGAGAGAGAGAATGGGAAAGGGAGAGAGAATCCGAACGGGTGCGCCGTATTATCTCTCAGCTGTTCACAGAGACAGAACCCCGGACCCGGTCACGAGCCCCCCCTTCCAGAGAGGATAATTCACGTACAGAGCAGGTCCGGATGGTCAGGGAATGGATTCAAGAGAGGGATCCGGCCCGTGTGAGCAGGAGGGAGGAGAGGGAGTGGGAGAGAGAACGGGGGAGGGAAAGAAGTGCGGGAACAGTGGTGGAGCAAGAAAACGGGCAGCGGAGACAGATGTTGCGGATTCGAGGACGGCAAGCCCGATCCGATTTGATAAGTCGCATGGCCAGAGAGAGGCAGCGGGAGCTCCAGAGCCTATCGGAGCATCAGGCTGTGACCAGGTTCTCGCACCGGACCCGCATTCAGGTTAGTTTGACTTCTGAAGAATTCCTTTCAAACCTGGGATTATGCCTGTTCAAGAATTTACCTTGTAGCTATTTCCACATTGGTAAAAGATATATGGCTTCACTTTTAGGCATTGTTGAGAGGGAGGTTTCTGAGGAATATCCCAGCAGTTGAAGAGGAGAGGCCTGTATCTGTGGCAGCAAGAGAAATAGGTCAGCTGAGGCAGAGACAGCGGGTGTCTGGTTTAAGGTGTGCTTACTCAATTTATCTTCTTCTTGCTATGATATTGTATTTGTACCTCTGTTTGAATTTTACATTAGATGTTAATATAGGGTTATCATATACACACCACAATGAAGAGATTTATCTTACTCTAGATTTGAAAGCTTTGTTTAGATTCCGAGATTAGGTAGTTGCTTTTTAACTTTTGGAGAGAAAAGTAGAGCTTTCTATGTGATCAACTCATTTAGTGTAAACTGTAAATTATGGTCTCTCTCTCTATCTATCTACACATTCGGTTTTGTACTTCCAATTACTTTTAATCCCTTCAACTTAAAATCTTTTATGTTTGTCGATGTGTTCACAAGTTTGTCAACACATTACAGATTGGAGGATGCTGGCTCGTATGACCTGGAATCTTATATATCAGATACAACTTCCATTGGACATTCTGAACTCTCTAGTGACGTACAATCTCAGGCAACCAATGAAATGCTTGATAGCCAAGAGACAAACATTATCACCGCCGCCGCCGCCGCCACCACCACCACCACCACCACAACTCAGCAAACATTGACCCTAAACCAAGATACACAAGAGACCGCACCATCCAACGTTGTTCAGATCTCACCACCACCAATCCCTGAAATTTCAGCCTTAGAGACTGTCACGGCCACAGAAGATCCTTTGCAACCATCTCCTGAAAATGAGTTTGATCAACTGCACGAAGAAGGGGGAGAGGCAAATATAACAGAGTCAAGAAATGAAGGTGACCAGCTAAGGACCATGACGGATCTGGAGTTACAGGAACAGGATTGGCAGGATGATGAGTCGCACACAAGCGATGACAACTGGCAGGATGAGTTTTCTCCTCCAATGATTGATATGCCGGAGTTTGCTCAGAGAACAAATGAATTTATCCCATCAGATGATGACAATGTGTATAGCATGGAACTTAGAGAACTCCTTAGCCGGTATGTCTTCTTTTTGCGCTTTATGTTTTATTTTATTTTTGATTAAGTTGCATGCATTGTCCTTAATTTCATAGAAGTTTTTGTAATGTTGGCGCATGAACATGTGATTGTAGTTGTACCATATGGGCTATGTTGCATGGATACGGGTACGGTATCATATCGGATACAATACGGATACGGCGATACGGCAATTCTCAAAAATAAGGATACGATACGCTTATTATATTATATTATTAATTCCATACTTGTTTTATATAAATTAAATATAAAAATTTCTAAGTATATATTAAATATAATAGCTACTAGATTCAAACATAAAATGTAATCTAGTGTAGTAGTAAGCCTCTATGGTTCTATAGGGGAGAACCTCAGTTCGATTCACCGCTAGAGCCAAAAAAAGGCTTATTTTTTGTGCTAGTTTATGGTGGACCTGGTCTATTCAGACGTATCCAGACAGGTGCACGTATCCAGGCAGTTTCGAGGAGTGTCAAGGCCGTATCGGAGACCGTATCAAGATGTTAAGGATACGCCACGTAAGCCGATACGCCAGCTGGCGTATCGGATACGTATCGGAGGCGTATCCTTGTCCAATACGTACCCGACACGGGTACGGAGCCTATATTGAAGTATCCGAGTAACATAGCATATGGGTGATTTATCATTTATGTGGCTTTAATTAAAAAGTTATAGGTGCAACAAAAAAGTCATAAATCTCAAAGAAAAAAACCTAAGTTTTCTGCCAGAAGTACTCTCGGCAGACCAAGTGACACATGCATCCCTTTCAGTCTGCAAAGAGAAAGTAGGGTTCAAAATGTACGAAGTAGGATGCTTAGAGACCAATTTCAACCCCAAAAGCACCAATTATAGTAACAGGGTGAAGATTATACTTTAGGGACCATTTTTGTGATCCTTTTTTTTCCTCTTCTTCCTGATAATGATTGCCTTATTGGCATGATGTTTTCTTAATTCTTTTATTTTGTTTATGTATTTATCTTATTAGGAGGAGCGTGTCAAACTTGCTTCACAGCGGTTTCCGCGAAAACCTTGACCGGTTGATACGGTCTTATGTCCAGCGGCAAGGTCGCGGGCCCCTCAACTGGAACTTGGATGGGACAGCCAGCAATCTGCCTGAAGGAACACAGAACCGGCAGAGAGATAATGGGAATCAAGAATTACGGGACAGGCCCACCCTTGGAATTCCGCCACCGCCTCTCCCGCCACGTCAGAGGCTCTTTCATTCTGCTTTGCGCCACAGCAATTTGACCCGCCATAATGTGCACCGTCATGAATTTGTGCGTTTCCCTCCCCCTCTTATCTCTGTCTTTCTTTATCTTTTTTGCAGCTGGAATCTAATGTGCAGTCCAGGGTAGTAATATATACTTAATGAGAAGTGCTGGTTAATGGATAGCAATTAGGATTGACTGTAACTGCCTTCACAAAAGTGTAATTGATAGCAATTCGGATTGTAACATGGTGGGGCTTCAAATTTTGTAGGAATGGGAAGCAATAAATGATATACGGAATGACATGGGGAAGCTGCAGCAGTCGATGAATCAAATGCAAAGGATGCTGGAGTCATGCATGGATATGCAACTTGAGCTACAGCGCTCTGTCCGGCAGGAGGTCTCTGCTGCTCTCAATCGTTTTGAAGGTTCATCAGGTGCTCTTTCTCTCTCAGACACTAACACAAGCGCACGTGTTTTATGTTGAAAGATTGGGTGATAGCTTGTTCCATTTTTGTATGATTTCTATTTGTTTATATTTGATGCTAACAGCGTGTACCAATTTTAGGGAAAAACATTGATTTAGCAGATGATGGTACAAAATGGAGCCAAGTTAGAAAGGGAACTTGCTGTGTATGCTGTGATACACAAATTGATTCCCTTCTTTACAGGTTGGCATTTCCTCCCTCTGATGCAATCACCTCTATACTAGTTATTTGTTTATCACATGTGCAAACACCTTTAAATATTAGAGTTTGATTAAAGTGGAAATGACAGGGTACAAGGATAGGATATGGCAAGTACAGGACTAAGTAGTCTGTGACAGATAGAAGTATAAACTCCGAGCACAATGATGGACATTGATTCAATAATATATATACAAATTTTAATTCGATTTCTACCTGACACTGGTTATGTGTATACTCAAGTAACTTACACTTTAGTTAAAAAAAAAAGATCTCTTTCTTAGTTCCCTTGAAACTAAAATATTACAATGAATTTCTAATCCACATATTTCAATTTTGATCACCGAGTAATATTTATGAAAATGGACTTTGGCTTAATTGTGTTTCAAGTCATTTTGCAACAAGACTTGATCTCTTGCTCACAGCCAAAATTCACCATTCTAGTATTCCACATCTCTTGAGTTGCTATCAAATTCTCAACATTTTTATTTAAGGTCAGTGTGTCTCTTGATTCTCCGTTTTTTAATGTCCACCCATATCTGAACACATGAATATGTATGATATTCAAGTGCGTGATAGTGTCTTCTAACCTTCCAAGTTATCCTAAGTGATAGTGCACATCTTAATGAGCTTGACCAAGTCGTGCTTCAAGCAAAAATTCACTTCTTGCTCAGAGCCGGAATTCAACATTCTAGGATTCCATGCTTTATGTGTCTCTATCAAATTCTTGTCAGTATTATTCATGTTCACTGTTTGTCTCTCGTCTCCACCTCTCTCAACACGCCCACCCACACTCAAGCAGTGAATGTGTATAATTATAGTTAGTAATTTCTTGCAACCTTCCAAGTTAGATATCCCAAGTGATAGCGTGCATTCATGATATTATGAGGGATTTTTCTCGTTTCCTCGAGGACACGGGTGTAAATAAAAGGTCGAGGACCCTGTAAAAAGTTATGCTGACACAAAGGACACAAAGGACACAAAGGATGTGTGATGTAGCAAATATTTGATGCATTTGAAAACGTGTGATGTTTTACATTTTTTTATTTGATTATATCACATAAATTTGACCAGTCGGCATGTGCATCCTGATTGTATGCTCCATATAGAAAGTGCCACCAACCTTTTTACGGAATTTCAAATGTTATTTCCGAAAGATTGAGGTCTCGTATTCTCTAAAAGGACTAGTGTCATATACAAAATGATCCTTTGTGCACTCCTTGATTGATACTAACTATTGTTATCTGAGCAGATGTGGCCACATGTGCACTTGTTCGAAATGTGCCAATGAGCTAGTAAGGAGCGGTGGGAAGTGCCCCCTCTGTCGTGCTCCTATTGTCGAAGTTGTCAGAGCATATTCCATACTCTAAGAGATTTTCAATAGAAAAAGAAAAACCAACATTAGACAGGTACAGAGTTGGATGTGCAAGTTTTTGTTCGCCAGGAAGGATACCGTAACTTCTCTTTTCTCCTATATTCTTTTCCTGTATGTAGATTTTTTTTTTCTTTTTTGTTCCTTTCGTCATTGACTGTGTTTTCTGTGGGATGGTCTTGGAGCATAAAAAAAGTTTCAAGTGGAATGAGAACACGTGCCACGTAGTAGTGTGCGGGCCATGGGTGATGAGATGGTGTTCAATTAACATAAAAGGAAAAAAAAAACCAAAAAAAAAGAAAGAAATGCATACATGTATGGCATTTCAGCTGTAATTATACTCACCAGTAATTGTCTACTTGTAATTAATTATTTGATGTAAAGGAAAAGAGAAACAAATGCTTTGAGGTGCCTCAGCACCCATACTCTATTCCTGTTTTCTTAATTTGAATCTTCACTGTACAGAATACGGCTGAAATATTGTTTGAATTTTTAATAAAATATGCAACAAAAGAAGTGCCAGCAGATTTTTCAGTCATCTAATTATGTCATGCTGGATTTTAATTAATTTTCCGATCAAAAATGATTAGAAGTACGATTTTGGCCGTTTGAATTATATAACGTATTTGGTTCAATAATTTTGTTTCTTGAAGTACGTACAATTTTACTTCGTTTCAATTAAGTTGCTTAACCTTTTTACGGAGCTCAAGCTAACATCTAAATATTGTACTGATTCGATGCTGTGTTAATTGAATAAAATTCTGTTTATAAGTTTTAGTTCAATCACATACAATAGTTCAATAGTTGGGGGACCTTTTTGAACAATTTTTTTTAAGAGCTCAATTGAATTAATTACAATAGTCGAGGGATCGAATCAGACTTTGATCATAAAAAATATACTATAGATGGAATAATACTATTCCATTTATGTTTTCTATCTTTTGTTTCACCTATGTAATCCAATTTAAATTTTAATTGTAAAGAGCAACTTTGAATGTTCTTCGGGTTGCCAATCAATGGAGCAGCTTATTGATGACGTATTAAAGTGTTAAAACGGGTACTTTCAGATTTGGTTCTTCAAAACACGAGACAATACAGAGGAATTGAAACAATAGTTCCTGATTGTCAAGGTTCAACAAATTTCTACAACATTCTACAGTTGAGACTCGCATCAATCAATCAAAAGGTTCAACACTATACAGTATACACAAAAGAATTAAAAAAAAATGTCAGCTTTGATATAAACAAGAAATAAACTAATTCCTAAATCTAGCATTGCTATACACGTGTCCGACACGTGCAAAGCCCTCCAACACTCTCAAAAGCTACCCGTGCGCCGCAGGCGTGACACAGTTCCATTCCTTCCCATCTCCCGTCCGAGTCCCCAGCTGTTACTCCTCCCCAACCGCACCATCTCCTTGTCATCTCTTCCATGATCTTCTATCCCCTCTCTGTTGCTTTCACTACTACACCCTCTACCGTCATTCACCAAAACAGAATCCAAACCCGAACAAGACTGTAAACCCGTTACCATGTCTGAGCAGCGGCAAACCGGGCACGACCCGTGCATCAGTAACCAAACATCGATACAACCCGGGTGAAACCCGTGCCCACATCTCGGTATCACTTTCACATGATCCTTCTCTTCAAAATCATTCAAACAAACAACACAACATCCGAATTCCTTCCTTCCCTTGACCACTGGTAGAGACTGTAAAGTTGCCGGATCAAGGCCGTAAGGAGGTGGGAACCGCATGAAGCGCCTTGGATGGGGCGCCATCAGAGAAGGCACATAGAGACGCGTATCTCGGCGGTGCACCAGAGAGAAGAGGCGGCGCGAACATGAAAAGAAGAAACAGAGGAAGAATAAAGCTAATAGAAGGACGATAGCGGATAAGGACGCGGCGGTGGAGTCGAGTTGTATTGGGTATGCACGTGGGCCCGGACCCGGACCCGGTGTGTTGCTTGGTTCCTGCAAAACGGGTCGGGGGATGATAAGGATCCGTCGGTTGATGGGTTTCATGGTTTTAGCCATTTGGGATTATAGAGAGGTGTAGTTGTTGTGGTGAAGAGAGAGAAGGGAGGCATTAGGATGTGATTGAGCAACTTATATAATGCAACAAATTAATGCGGTCGTTGTTTGGATTTTGGTGTTGTACATGATTTCTTTTGTTGAAAACTTCAAAAGAGACGAGGATAGTAATTAAATAGCTGACAAAGAAAAGACGGACTGATGAAGTTATCAGAAAATGGTTGGATATTGCCGTGACGTAGCTACTGCACCTGATACATAATTGATAAATTGATAAAAAATGTTATTATTTTTATTTTATTTTGTTGAAACAGAGTAGTACTTCAGAAGTGACTTTCCATTTCGCGATCGGGATAATCAGATAAACCGATAGCCGGGAAATGTTACGGTCTATCGGCGGATAAGATAAGTGTCAAATTTGAAAAGATGTTAGTAGAGCTTGGTTGTCCAATGAACTAATGAAATTTGACCCAAATATAAATAAAAATAATTAAAATTATTTAAAAGTTAATTTTTAAAAACACATGCAATAAATTTTAATTGCTTTTTTAGTTTCTGCAATGGATGAACGAATATGATTTAATATTATTATTAACATGACATTTTAAAAACAATTTCATTAAAAAAAATTATAATTACAAAATTATAATATAATATCTGAAATTACAAATAAAATTGTCACATAAAAAGTTAAAATTAAAATGAAATAATTATATAGATGTCCATCTTAAAACAGTTACACGAGCATAATGTATCTGATTATGTAAAATACAACTTCAACCCGTAAATTACGGGTTGAAGCATGTGGTGTGTTGTATTTGAAAAAAGATGGACTTAATAGTAATGAAGCGTGTGTGTTGTATTAGATTAAGAAAAACAAGAGCTTTATTTTTGTTTAGTGGCCAATGCATGTTTGAAATTCAATTGAGAAATTCCTTGTCTTATATATTAATTTTGGATTTCGGACCAGTATTGTCTTAGGTGTACTAAAGTATCTACCACTACACTACACAAGCTTTTGTTGCTAAAAATTTGGAACTATGGTACAATATAAGTGTTTAGTTAATAATATAATTAAAATAATAATAAAATAATATATATAATAACCGTATTGTATCCTAGATTTTTTAAAATTGCCATATCGCCGTATCCGTATCGTATCTGATATGATACCCGTACTTGTATCCATGCAACATAGGCACTGACTCAGACTATGTGTTGTACTTTGTTCATCATTGTGAATTGTTGTACTTTGTTAATTGTGCAGTGTTCTAAAATGAACATAAGCTATGCTTGTAAAATTTGTTAATTGTTAATGACTTGGATGTAATGTCTTGTACTAATAGGTGCTATTATGTATGTGGAGACATCAATTATTATGCAAACTCTGGTGCACTTACTGGTATGAATGGAGTATGTCTTCATGAGGAGACATCAATTATTGTATTAACTCTTTTATCAATGATGTAATGTCTTGTACTAGTAGGTGCTATTATCAATTTGATGTAATGTCTTCATGTGGTAATTCTAAGCTTACTCTTTAAGTACACTTGTTGGTTCTTTTTTACAAACTATGGATACATATTTTGCAAACTCTGGTACACTGGGTATATATATTTTTTTCATTGGCGACATCAATTGAAGTACTATTTTTTTTTTCCATTGGTACATTCCGGTACACTTATAATATGGAGACATTATTTGTAAATTATTTATAGATCTTTACTTGAACAATTAAGAGTCAGATATGTAACACTGCATGTGAAAGATTGATAGCTTACCAAAATAGCTGCCAAGCCATAATATAAAATCAACATCATATAATCATACTTCAGCAGAATTCTAAATGAATTTCTACAATATCATATAATCAAACTCGAAAGTTTGTGTTCTGGGAATAAGATCAACAGAACAGAATGAAATCGGGAATACAAACCTCAAAGTCACCAACTAGAAAGCTAAAAAGTGTTAATTGCAATGGGGCCTCAACTGTTAGTCGCAATGGAATCCCATTATGCCAATCAATCAAACAAACATCAAAAATAAAAAATCAGGTCCAAGAGACCAATAGATCCCCAGTGCATTGCAACATATTCAACATCTCTTGCCAGGACCAGAATATAATTACATATGTACCGGCAGGAAGAGACCCTTCAATATTTGAATTATTAGAGCTACATATTCAAATGTAGAACTTTTGGTAAGCTTTCCATAGACATTACATTCTACAGTTACATTTGATTCAACTTAGGACATCTTTCATCCAAACAATGGGCATAGAACAAATATAAATTTCCTATTTGACCCTACTAAGATATTAATTATCGCATATAACCTTGTAAAATGAATATAGCACGCATACTCCAAAAAGAGGCGAATTTTTCCCGTTTACCTATCAACCCTCTAAATACCCACAAATTTCACTGCACGCACTATCACCTGTGCCCTCCCTTCAGTGCGGGGATGTAATGCTTTAGGAACTGTTATCTACCAAAGATGATGGAATAATGAAATTGTTTAAGCCAGTCCATGTAAATGATAAGATTGGACAACAAATAGAACTAATTTTTGGGCTAAGACTAATAGATTCCACCAAATTTTAGTTCCCAACAATTATTACAGCAAGAACAGTGAGCAAAAAGATTAAGAGTATGAATGTAATTGAGCACCATTGATGATTGAGAACACCAGGAACAAGTAATAACAAGATGTTTGCTACTAAACATTGCACCATTGCAAGATAATAAAATACTAGAGGAGCAGTAAATTTACTAATCATTCTAAAGAGGTTGGGTATCAACAATTGCTTCAAAAATCTTTTGCTGAAGTTCCTCCTCAGAAACCCAGAGGGAACTCTTCTTGCGCAAATGCTCTCTTTTGAATTCCTTGTTTTGTTGATTAACACACTCTTTCTTCCTCCAGCTCTCCAGCTTCTCAGCTCTTTCTTTCCTCTATTCATCACAGTTAAAATGATATAAATACCATTAAATGACAGTCCTGCATAGTTACCGAAGCTCATACAGAGAATTCCCTTTCCTTTTCAGTAGCTCTAGCGGACTTCATTTTCAATCTAGTTATCACAACCTAGGTATAATAGTCAGCTTCAATATTTTCATTTTTATATCCTTTTAAGTAGTTGCATCAAATTATACTCCAATATCAAAATAAATCATGATCAAATTATATTTTTTTAACTAACCAAAACCTATACACAAACAATTCAAATAATATGAGTGTTGAAACTGACTGAAAAGAAAATAATAAAGATAATAAAATTTGTCATACAAGGGTTTTGCGGAACTCTTTCTGGAAGGCCATGTGCTCGGCAGCACGGGTCTCTGCAGCGGCGGCCTTGGCTTTCTTCCTCTCCTCATTTTCAATGCGCATGGCCTCACGGCGAGCATCAGCCTTCCTCTGCTTCTCGATCTGGAGCATCTCCACCTCGTAAATGTACTCCTTCCTCATCTGCTTCACCTGCTTCCCGTACGATCTCCTCAGACGCTCCAGGTTAGCCCTCGCTACCCTCGGGTCGCTCGGGGGGCTCCAGCTCCCAAGGAATTCACATGGTTCCCTCAGCTCGTCGTCGATGCGGGCGGAGGAGAGACCACGGAGGGATTGGGATTGCGGTTGCTGGAGAAGATCGAACCCCCGGCGGAGAAGAGAAGGAGATCCTCGGTTGAGGAACCGATTCATCGCCATTGCCGATTGACCGAACCGCTCAGGGTTAACACCTGCAAACCCTAACCCTGGAGTCGGATCCCTTCATAAGAACTTGAGATTTACAGTTGCTTTGATATTCGGGCTAGTGTAGGGAGCAGTATTATTTGTGCTTTGAGATTCGTGTAAAGTTAAAAGAACGGTCCAGATCCACTAATTCTAAAAGATTTCTTTTTTCGGTACCGGAAAGGATGTGAATTCGGCTCCGCCTGCACATAAGTACATAAGCCTGGTTGTGGAGGTCTCCCGTGCGAATTGAGAGTAATCGGACCTACCTTTTTCGATGGTGAAATGACCATCAGATCTGCATTAAGATTCGTGCGAAATCATTAAAATCCGTGCAAGTATTTTCATTTTCCGTGCGCACAAATCTTAATATTAATCGTACGGTGTTAGAGCTAATTGACCTAAAAGTAGGTCCGATGGGCATCGGACCTACTCGCATCTCCGTTCCCGTGCTGGGTCTGCTTTCGGGTTTGTTTGCTCAGAGTGGACCGACACGGTCCAGAATGCCTTCCCTCTCAGCCTCAGGCAGAATGGGCCCACTGAGATGCCCTACATGGGCCATGGGCCGCAATTTCAAGTAATAACATTTTTCACTATATATTTTACTCTTTTTCTTTGCTGCTTAACTTTTTGCATGAAAGCTAAGAAGAGTTTTCATCATTTTCACATATTAGTTTAATTGCTCAGCTATAGTTTAGGATTTACCATTTCTTTCATTTGCATTTGCTGATATCTAACCTATAAAAAGAGAAACCTCACATGACATACGTCCGGCCGTAACACCCCAAAAGAGCTGTACACACCGACAGTGCCAATGATATACCAAGATTACATTCCTAGTTATATTTGTGTATTTAATTTAATTTTATTGACCTTGCTTTCTTAAGGAAAATGGAAGAAGAGGCGTAAGATTGAAAAATAGAGGGGCGGATGATGACATGGCCATCTTCTTGCATGATTATATGATGAATAAGGATAAAATTGAGCTTATTAGATGGCTCAAAAACATAGAATCATATGTTAAGAAATAGAACCAATTTACTGGTGTCTCTTTTGGGCAAAAAAATGGCTTTCTTTTAGCCACAACTCCATTTTCCTAAATACATTTATGATTTCCCTAATTTCTTATATCATTAATAAGTTGGTCTTCGTTATTGGTACCATTTTGGCTTAGATTAATCCTTTTTGTTCCAATTTTGAGTTTATTGGCTTCACTGGTGTTTAGTGTTGCCATTAGTTTGCTGAGAAAGGGAGAAAGCCTAGAAATAGTTAATGAAAGAACATTATGACACAACACGATGATAAGAAGAGGCATGCATTGTAACCCCGAATGTGTGATGTGCCGTAATTGCCCGGGTGAGTCGTTTTTACATTTCTTTTTTTTTTGCCCTTTTTGCGGTGCATGTGTGGAGCTTGTTGTCAACTAGGTATGGGTACCAGTTTATGTTTCCACATACCACAGTGCAAGGGATATGGATTTCATCAAGGGACAGAATACGAGAATCTGGGAGAATTACTGTCTTCGAATGGGCTACACGATTTTGTTGTGCGTGTTGGCAAGAGAATTGATGGCCCGTGTAGTTGATGACTCTTCTATGTGGTTGAAATGGGTATACATGTCGTTTACACATGCAGGCAACGGTACAGTACCATTCATTGGTACGCTATTGTGTTGCCTTTTTTTTATTATCTTTTTTACCTATTTTTGTTACTGGTATTATCAGGATCTGTTGTTAGATGCTTTGTGATTGAGTGGCATTCGCAGCCACTGCCAAAGTCATCATGTCGTGGGTTACATTCGGGCAATTACAGCACATTACACATTCAGTTTTTTTATATATGTAATTTTTTTTTTGTTGAAGCCCGTAGGCATGTATAACCAGTAAATCAGTACAAATGTTATATCTGATTATGACAAGATTTCACTCATTATCCTAAATACAAATCTGATATACTGATGAAAGGCTGTCTTCTGAGATGAGAAGAGAGGATAGCTGTGTCCGATGTATGACATTTCTGAGATGCGAGCCCAATTAGCAAGTTGATGCATGTGCTCCTTGATTCTCCTCTCTTGATTTATAGACACAGCTAAACTGCAGGAAGTTTGCCAGTATAGTAGCCACCTGAATCAGTTGTCAGTACATTCTCCAGTCCGCCACTTGTAACTTCTGCATCCTATTTCTTTGCATGAAGGTGTTTACCAAAGTCTCGGAATCTGAGTAAAATACGCAATCTTGTAATTGTTTTCATTGAATAAAATTGCATTCGCCCATTTGACAGGTAATATTTTCTCTTGTAAAAATACTTGACATGTCCAAAATGTTATAATTTAGTTGGTACTTTCTACTAAATTTTAAATATCTTCCGACTTTACCATATTAATTATTGTATATTTCAGAAATAGATAAGTCATAACTCATAACAAAATCACACATTATATTATATATTTTTTATGGATCCAAAGTAAAATTATTAGTTCCAGTTGATAAATCAAATGATGATTTAAAGTTTTTAAGTGACACGAAGACTAAATAACATAAATAATTTGAGAAGTTGTAAGTTTACACAACAGATGAATTCGAGAAAAAACAATGCCACAAAAAGTTCCTATTCCAATTTTCAAGAGATTAATATTAGAAATGAAGTTGATTTAAAATTGGATCAGTCTATTCACGTACAACGAAAATAAATAAATAAAAATGCTAGAAACCTTACGATATATAATTTGATACTAGTATCATTTTGTGCATTGTAGACATTATAAGAGGATAAAACAATCTAATATAAAATGACATATTTTCACAAAAAATAACAAATAATAATTTTTAAATGACATATTAAATGACATTTACACATAAATTACATTCGTTAAGCAATATATTACATGACATATATATCTTTTGTTATCTTGTTGACATATTTTCATAAAAAAATCTCAAACAAAATGACATATTAAATGACAAATAACATTCTTTAAATGATTTAAAAAAATAGAAAAAACATGAAGATATGACCCATTAATTATCAATTAATTCAAAATTTTCTTAAATGATTTTTACATATAAAGAAACCATGACCAATTAGAAAATTGATACAATTTGCATGTGGAAAGTATGTGTGACAAGTACGTGTCTAAATAGATTTAGACTTCTACACGTAAACAAACATAAAAAAAAGATGTATAGAATCATAATATTTGATCAAGGGTTGATATTCAAATCAAAATTTAATCTTTTAATCAAAGTTACTAACAGATCATAACATCTACGTGCTTGATATGAGAACTATCGTGCCCATGCATTGCAGCGGGAATATATTATAAGAGAACCGAAAAAATATCATACAAAATGACATATTTTCATTAAAAAATGTAGACAAAATGACAAATAACATTTCTAAATGGCATGGTAAATAACACATATACGTAAATAACATTACATACATGTTTTTTTTGACATATTTTCATATAAAAATCTCATACAAATATGACATATTAAATGTCAATTAACATTTCTTAAAAAATATAAAAAAAATAGGAAAGAAGTAAAGACATGACAAATTAATTATCAATCAATTTAAAAAATCCTATAATAAAATCCAATAATGACATTTAAAAATGGAAATAAATCAAAACCAATTACAAAGATAATACAATTTGCATATGGTGAGTACGTGCCTAAATAAATTTAGACTTCTACATGTAGGAAGATATATAAAAGATACATAGAATAAGAAGACAGACTATTGATCGTAGGACTGATATTCCATCCAAAATTTCATCTTTTAATCACAACCGTTGATGGAGCATCTATGTGATTAATATAAGAATGGAGATGGAGATATTGCATGTAGTACAGATGGGGTCATTTAAAAAAAAAAATTTGTCATTAAACCCAAGATCCAATCCAGATTACTGGTTTAATCAAATCCAAAGGCGTATCCAATCTAACTCCATAAAAATCTTATTCTTTTGTAATAATTAACTCCAAAATTTATAACTTAAAGATACCAATGGAGCAGAATAAATTAACATTTTAATATATTTATTTAACTTCTTTACAATTTACTTATTTGCATTTCTATAATCTACACTAAAAAGAAACATTACTTCAAATCTCTATAATTAAATTTAAAATTTATCATATCAATATTTAAAATTCACTAATAAACATGATGAAGATGCCTTTTCAATTCAATTGCTATATAATAGTTCGTTTCTTTTATTTTAATAACGACCTTCTTTGGGTCTTTAAAATAGAGTCTAGCTATAACATGAGTGTTATTTTAGTCTATATAACACTAACTCCAAAACTTATCGAATCGACTTCGAATGGTGAATCCAAACCGTTCAAACCGATCTACTTCATTAGTTGTGCGTTTACATGCAAAATTTATAATTTTTCGAATTTTTTTAGTATCAAATCAAGCAGTCGAATGTGTGAGTTTTTAAGTTAATTTTAATACATTCATTTTTCAACATTTTTACCGCTTGATTTGATACTAAAATAACTCGAAACTATAAAAAAAATTGTATGTAAACATATCACTTTTAAAGTAAATCAGTTTGAATGGTTTGGATTAATCGTTTGAAATCTATTCAATTAATTTTGAAGTTAGTTTCATATGACACTGATGTCATACTAACCGGATTCTTTAAAATATGCTGCTGGAATTATAACACAGTAACAGATAAAACGGGGAGCCGGGAAGAGAAATATTTGATGATCCCTATTTTACAATTACATCTACAGTTAACCTTGATTTATTAACAGAGGAAAACAAGCGAAGCATCCACCAGCAGCCATTACCAAAGATTCCTCTTTGATCTAAACTCGATTCCATTGTGAAAAATGAAAAATTACAGAAACAATTAGTAAATCACAAATTTCATTTACTTGAGATACTCGAGGACAGTGTAGAATGGGTCCAAATAGAAGGCCTTGATAAGAGTGAACCCGGCCTGGAGACCAAGCTGCTTGAACTCCTCTTCGGTGTGACCCCTTCCTTGGGTCCTATAGATGGTCATGACAAATATGTCGTTTTCAAGTAAGGCACGAGTCCTGCTACTGCAATCGGTTTCATCTGGCAATACCGGCTCACAAACGATCAATTTTCCTCCCTTAGGCAAGGCCTCATAGCAGTTCTTTAGTATTGCAATGCACTCTTCGTCTGTCCAAGTCATCAGAATATCCTGCAAAGAAAAGAACCAGATCGAAATCAGATGTTTCATATTAAGAACCTATTGTTTTTTATAAAATAAAATCATAACATTATTTTTTAATCTGAGATCGAATTGATATCCAGTACAATTTTCCTTTCAACGTGGCAAATTTTGTTTATCAAAAGTCTAACCGAACCAACCGGATTAAATTTGTCAATAAAAAAACAAACGAACCAAAAAAACCGAACTAAATTTTGGTGCGTTTGGTTGAACTGAAATAAGAGAGATTAAACCAAACAAAATATAAAAAACCGAAATAATTTAAGTAAATATCAAGTAAATTCGGTTCGTTTGGTTGAACCGTAACAAGAGAGATTAAACCGAGCCAAATATGAAAAACCAAAGTAATTCGAAAATTCAACCAAACCGAACCATTTAAACCGAAAAACATAACCATTTAATCCAAAAAAATTCAGTTCGGTCGAAAACCAAATAAACTGGATCCAATGAAAACCCTTAAATGTGATAGTTGAAGTTCCACCATTTTGCAATAACAACTAGGTTTTTTTTTCCTTGCTATAGCAAAGTTATAGAATTTCATTGTAACAGAGAAAATTGGAAACCTGTAGTTTAGTTTTCAGTACTATACCTTCATAAAGATGGCATCACCGGGTGGAATGAATTTAAACATGTCACCACCAACATGGGTTACTCCTGCATATGTGGTTAAAGAGCATCAGTTTATATGTATTCTTTTCACCTGCTAATCAGCATAAATTTAAACAAATCAAATTATGGTCCATGAACTCTTTTTTAATAGTGATCTATTCCAACTTATCTACCTCGGACATGAAGCCAGAACACTCTGTAATTACCTTCACCATAGCGACAATCTTTAGAGGTAATAATCATTGTTTTTTTTTTTATCAGTAATTTAGGTTCTTTGTTCAATCAAGAGTAAGACTAATTTAGGTTAGTAATATAGAGCTGTATGAGGCTATGGACCCCTATCTGCTGTTTTTCAACAAATTGAAATGGAGTTCCTAAATTACCATATCCTTGGCTTCTTTCACTAATATATTGCCAATTTTAAGTAACATATATACTCGAATAATTACATGTTTGGTTCAGTAGTGTCTAACGAGGTAGCAAACATGACCACCTCACAAAAGTAAATAAATAAATTCAGTCCCCATCAACTTGATTGGTTTCTGATGGAACTGCTCGTCATGACAAGTTCACATCAGAAATTTGGATGCACTACGTAGAACTAGGAAGAATATGTGACAAGTTGTACAGCAAATTTAGGTCAATTCAGTATTTTATATAATGCTCGCCGGAACGGATATATTAGTTGGAGATGTTTAGCAAAATACCATGAACAAGGCTATAAATAGACTCCATGTAATAGACCAATTATAATCAAGTACACAAGATCAATACAAGATTCTCTCTTTTTCCTTGAACTATTAAGTTGGAGATGTTTAGCAAATCTATAAATAGACTCCCATATAATTGTAATCAAGCACACAAGATTAATACAAGATTCGTCCTTTTTCCTAAAACTATTAAATTGGAGATGTTTAACAATATACCATAATCAGAATCAAGTCTATAAAATATAAATAGACTCCATGTAATTGTAATCAAGCACACAAGATCAATACAAGATTCTCTCTTTTCCTAAAACTATTAGATACAAAAGATAAATGATTAAAATTGCAGATGAACATGTAAAAGACTCACCAGGAATCTCTGGTGCAGCTGCAACAACCTTAGGCAAGTCAAAATTGACTCCAGCTCTGACAGACGGGACCTTTTTCATTATCATCTCCAGACAGGCGCCTGAGCTACCTCCCACATCGACCAATAGATCCAACCCATCAAACCCTGACTTTTTATTTTTTCGAGGAAACCCTGTCTTGTAACATTTTAGAAGCCTTACAATGAATGGCTCTGAGACCCCCTTCATAGCCCGCAACATCAGCGCATTGGCCTCGGGATCTGTGCCATAATACTTGTAAGCTGGCACCCCTCCATTGGCACGCCTAAACGGGTCGGGTCCAGTAGGATCCAGTACAGCATCATGGAGCTTTGGCCATGCGCGTATTAGCGCATCCTGGTGGTGTTGCAGCACGTAGTCCGCATAAGAAGATTCACCAACTAGGGTTTGGCCAATAGAAGTGAGGGAGTAGCGGCGGGTCCCAGTGTCAGATATGTGCTCTTGGAAGATGTTGTAGGAGGAGAGAAGGCGGAGGAGGCGCTGAAGGAGGGAAGGGTCTTCGGAGGAGGGAAGGATCTCGGAGGCGGAGAGAGGGTTGTTCTGGCCATTGCGCCAGATGGCCGCCGGGACGCCGAGGCGGATCACCTCCGTGAGGGCCATTGGAACAGAGAGTAGATTGGCGATCTCCAAGATAGCGATGCTCGCCGCCGGGTCGGAGGCGGTAGCTGTGCGAGGAGGAGGTGGTGACACCATTTTTGGATTTCGGAGAGCGAGCTGTGCAGATAGAGAAGGGCTTAGTGAGAAGTGAGATGAGATTTGCTGATTCGAGAAAAAAATGTTGTTCTTCTTGGTTTTCTTTGTTGAAACAGAAACAGAGTAGTAGTATTACTGCAGAGGTGGTTTCTCATTTGGCAATTGAGATAAATGGACAGAGCGGGAAATGTTATGGTGTATCGGCGGATAAGATTAAGTGTCAGATGTCGTTTTACGTTCTACAAAAAGTTCCCTTGAAATTTGAAAAGAAGATTCAGAGTTAATTGTGAGTTAATTTCAAAAACACTATACTCATACATTAATTTTGATTACTTTTAGTATTTAAAAATTGAAAAATGTCGTACAATCTCTAAAATTGATTTCTGAAATAAATAAGAAACTAAGGATTAACACTTTTACTAACATGGCGTTTTGAAAGCATTTTTTTAATTAATCTTTTTTATTCATGAGATTATCATACTTATCTAAAATTGCAAAAGAAAAAAAAATGTCCCGTAAAATTTAAAATTAGAATTAAATTACTAATATAGATACTCATTTCAACATAGTCACACGAGTATCCTCTGATCATGCAAATTACTCACAGTCGGGTTCAACTCAATTCAGTGTCTTTTTTGAAGAGTAAGGCTGAGATGTTATGGATAGTACAAGACTTATTAGGCTATAAAATTTAAACGACAAATTCAAACAGTTAAAGCTGATATACTTCGTTATTGATGCGCTTACATATTAAATAAATTTATAAACAGTAATAAAAAAAATGATGAATTCATTTCCATAATTTTTTGACCGTATACCAAATGGACTCAAATCTCATTCTACACGGTCAGGATCTGAATTTCAGTCACACAGAAGGGGTTTATATATGCCCAAGAAAATATTGTTTCTTCGAAGCTAAAATACTGAAAGTAACATATCCAAGCCGTTCAAAACTTTTTAAGAGGATACAAACTCTTACATGGACCAATTCTTCTCTTATTTAGACCTTTGAGCTGTGGGACTTGCTGCAGTGTATCAGATTTCTGGGCCCAGTGGCCAGTGGGTGCGGGATTTAGATCTGCTGAAATCCAAAATTCATGAACAGTAACTCTGAAATCCCTGAAATCCAAAATCCAGCCGTCCAATTTTTTCTGTGCACGCATCTCAAAACAATTCAATAGATGGATCTCAGATTTTAGGAATTTCAGGGTGCTGTTCATGACCATGAATTTCAGCAGATTTGGATCCGTGGGTGCGTACGCACTACAAATTTGTAACTCAAGCTGAGTCGACCTAATATAAAAGATAATTTCAACAATATTTTCTCAATATTTTTCAAATCATATACATCCTTACAATACATTTTAATTTATTTTTTAAAACATTAATAACTTAATATATTTATTTTAACTTCTTACAATTTACTTGCATTTCTAAAATCTACACTAAGAAGAAAAATTACTTCTCATCTCTATAATTGAAATTACAATTATCATATCCATATTTACATTTCTTTTGTAAATAGGATGGAGTCATGGAGATGCTCTTAGACACCGAATTGCTATATAATAGTTCGTTTTTTTTTTTCCAATAACGACGTGCTTTAGGTCATTGAAATATGCTGCTGAAATTATAACACAGCAACAGATTAAACGGGGAGCCGGAAAGAGAAATATTTGATGATCTCTAATTTTACAGAGCAAAGCTAGGGTGTTTAGTGAGCGCAACTCCAAAAATTTATTGGATTGACTTCAAATAACAGATTCAAACCGTTGAAATCCATCTACTTCATGAGTGATGCATATAGATGCAAACTTTTTAAAATTTCGAAATAATTTTTTTACAAGATCAAGCGGTAAAAAATTATAAAAAATGAATACATAAAATAAATTATAAAATAACTTATACAAAATTCATTTTTTTTACCGTTTGACCTTATACTAAATGAATTCGAAAGTTTAAAAAAAAATTATGTACATGCATCACTAATGAACTAGATAGATTTCAATAGTTTATATTCGTCGTTTGAAGCCGATCAAATAGACTTTTGGAGTTGTGTTCACCAAACCCTCTTGATAAGCACATCACACTCTAGATTTGCTCAATTTTACAATTACATCTAAAGTTAACCTTGATTTATTAACAGAGTAAAACAAGTTAACCTCAACTCCAAATTGAAAAATGAAAAATTACAGAAACAATTTGTAATCAGGGGCGGAGCTAGACTTTCGAACTATGGGGGTCAAACATATAAAATTTTCCTACAGAGTCAGATTTTCGAATTATGAAGGTCAATCATATAAAATTTTTCACAGAGAATGGGAATCATTTTTACCATTGCATGATATTTTATTGTACAATGTAACAAAATTACATATTACTAATTTTTTTTTTTTTTTTAAATGGAGGTCAATTGAACCCATATGGACTATTTAAATCCGCCTCTATTTGTAATGCACCAATTTCATTTACTTGAGGAATTCAAGGACCGTGTAGAACGGGTCCAAATAGAATGCAAGGATACGAGTGAACCCGGCCTCGAGACCAAGCTGCCGGAACTCGTCTTCGGTGCGTCCCCTTCCTTGGGTTCTATAGATGGTCATGACGAATATGTCGTTTTCAAGTAAGGCACGAGTCCTGCTACTACTATTAGTCCCCTCTGGCAATACTGGTTCACAGGCGATCAATTTTCCACCTTTTGGCAAGGCCTCATAGCAGTTCTTTAGTATTGCAATGCACTCTTTGTTTGTCCATGTCATCAGAATCCACTGCAAAGAAAAGAACCAGATTGAAATCAGATGTTTGATATTAAGAACCTATTTTTTTTTTTATAAAATAAAACCATAACGTACATCGTTTTTTAATCTAAGATCGAATTGATATCCAGTACAATTTTCCTTTTAATGTGGAAAAAAGAAGAAGAATAAGAATCGTAGAATTCTTCCGGCCATCAAAAGACCAATGTTATTAGGGATGTTCAACCGGTCAGTTCGGTTAAAACGGAATTAAAATAGTGTCAAACTAAAATTTTATTCAGTCTTCAAAAGTCTAACTGAACCAACCGGATTAAACTCGTCAATGAATAACAAATGAACCAAAAAAAAAAACGAACTAAATTTTGGTTTGTTTAGTTGAACTGAAATAAGAGAGCTTAAATCCAACAAAATATAAAAAACCGAAGTAATTCAAGTAAATTCGGTTTGTTTAGGTGAACCAAAAAGAGAGAGATTAAACCGAAGTAATTCGAAAATTCAACCAACCGAACCATTTAAACCGAAAAACATAACCATTTAATCCAAAAAAATTCAGTTCGGTTGAAAACCAAATAAACCAGATCCAATGAAACCCCTAAATGTGACAGTTGCAGTTCCTCCATTTTGCATTAACTCCTTTTTTCCCCCTTTATCCTTAGTTATGAGGTGACCAGAATAACAAAGTTATGGAATTACTTTGTAACAGAGAAAATTGGAAACCTATAGTTTTGTTTTTAGTACTATACCTTCATAAAGATGGCATCACCGGATGGAATGAATTTAAACATGTCACCACCAACGTGGGTTACTCCTGCATATATGGTTAAAAGAGCACACTATCAGTTTATATGTATTCTTCTCACCTATTCATCAGCATGAATTTAAACAAGTCTAATAATGGTCACTGAACTATTGCACTTTTTCAGATTTACCCACCCCATGAACTCCTTTTTTATACTGATCTATTCCAACTTATCTAGCTCGGACATGAAGCCAGAACATTCTGTAATTACCATCACCATAGAGGCAATCTTTAGAGGTAATAATCATTGTGTTTTTATCAGTAATTTAGGTTCTTTATTCAATCAAGCTGTATGAGGCTATGGACCCCTATCTGCTGTTTTTCAACAAATTGAAATGTTCCTAAATTACCAGATCCTTGACTACTTCACTGATATATTGCCAATTTTAAATAACATACTCGAATAATTACATGTTTGGTTTAGTAGTCCCCGTAAACTTGATTGGTTTCTGATGAAACTGCTAGTCACGACAAGTTCACATCAGAAATTTGGATGCACTATGATTGAATTTACGTAGAACAAGGAAGAATATGTGACAATTTTTGTACAGCAAATTTAGGCCAATTCAGTATTTTATATATTGCTTGCTGGGAACGGATCTATTAGTTGGAGATGTTTAGCAAAATACCATGATCAAACCGATAAATAGACTCCATGTAATTGACTAACTGTAATTAAACACACAAAATCAATACAAGATTCTCTCTTTTTCCTTGAACTATTAAGTTGGAGATGTTTAGCAATATACCATAATCAAGTCTATAAATAGACTTCATGTAATTGTATTATTGTAATCAAGCACACAAGATCAATGCAGGATTCTCTCTTTTTCCTAGAACTATTAAGCTGGAGATGTTTAGGAATATACCACAGTCAAGTCTATAAATATACTCCATGTAATTGTAATCAAGCACACAAAATCAATACAAGATTCTCTTTTTTTCCTAAAACTATTAAGTTGGAGATGATTAGCAATATACCACAATGAAGTCTATACATAGACTCCATGCAATTGTAATCAAGAACACAGGATCAATACGAGATTCTCTCTTTTCCTAAAACTATTAGATACAAAATTGTAGATGAACAGGTAAAGGACTCACCAGGAATCTCCGGTGCAGCTGCAACAACCTCAGGCAAGTCAAAATTGACTCCAGATTTGACAGATGGGACTTGCTTCATGATCATCTCCAGGCAGGCGCCTGAGCTGCCTCCCACGTCGACCAATAACTCCACCCCATTAAACCCTGACTTGTAACCTTCTAGAAGCCTTTCCATGAATGGCTCTGAGACTCCCTTCATAGCCCGCAACATCAGCTCATTGGCCTCGAGATCCGTGCCGTAATACTCGTAAGCTGGCACCCCTCCATTGGCACGCCTAAACGGGTCGGGTCCAGTCGGATCCAGCACAGCCTCATGGAGCTTTGGCCATGCGCTTATTAGCGCATCCTGGTGGTGTTGCAGCACGTAGTCCGCATAAGAAGATTCACCAACTAGGGTTTGGCCAACAGAAGTGAGGGAGTAGCGGCGGGTCCCAGTGTCAGATATGTGCTCTTGGAAGATGTTGTAGGAGGAGAGAAGGCGGAGGAGGCGCTGAAGGAGGGAAGGGTCATCGGAGGAGGGAAGGATCTCGGAGGCGGAGAGAGGGTTGTTCTCGCCAGAGCGCCAGATGGCAGCCGGGACGCCGAGGCGGATCACTGCCGTGAGGGCCATGGGAACGGAGAGTAAATTGGCGATCTCTAAGATAGCGATGCTCGCTGCCGGGTCGGTGGCGGTAGCTGTGCGAGGAGGTGGTGGCGCCATTTTTGGATTTCAGATAGAGAGGGGGCTTACTGAGAGGTGAGATGGGATTTGCTGATTCGAGAAACTGAGAGTTCTGGTTGTTTACTTAAGATAGCAGTTTTTTTTTTATCGGAACTAAAGGTGGCAGTTGGTTGGCCAAGCGCGCCATCGACTAGACGAATACTCAAAAGTTGGTTGTTCTTGGAGTACGAGGATGTGGAGTTCTGGAGTTACGAGGGCTGAATATTTTAACAGAGTAGATTTCACTTCATGCAGCGTACTCACTATAAAATCCAAAGAGCGCTGCATGAAACTAAAAGCAATCTGTTAAAATTTTTACCCGTTATGAGCCTATGAGATAAGAAATCGCGCAGTCAGGATTATCTTAACAGGGAGCATGGTGGACCAAGTTCATTTTCTATCTGTGCAGCTTATAGCCACCAGGTCCTCTGAATAATTCCGAATAATTCCGAATTAAAAGCATATAAAATTCAAATGGTTAATTAAAAGCATATAAATTATGAAAAAATGAATATATTTTAATGCATTAATTATGAAAAAAATGAATTAAATTAAAACTATATTCAAATCACGAACTTTATATGCTTTTCACAAATGGTTAATGAATAATTCCGAATAATTAAAAATTATATTTAGTTCAAAATTATGATTACGAGTTATTTGTTTTATGTTGCTTATGCTTTAAAATTTAGAGCAAATACAACAGAAAAAAAATTAAATGCAATAAATGAAACAACTGTGTGGTGATTAGAAACTCTGGAATTTCTGTCATACCTGAGATATTTTAGAGAAAAATTGTGGAAATTAAACTTCATCTTGAAAATGATCGCCAAATATGAAAAGGTTAATTGGAGTCCATAAAAATATAGAAAATTAGGAGAAGTGTCAGAATTAAAATAGTTTTATATGTTGATGCATTTATTCTTCCCACAAATTAGGATTTCGATTTTGATTGCATAATTCTGGTTCCCGGCTTAATTTTCTTACAAGTTAAATTGAATTGACCTCCAATGAAAGACCAAACTATTGAACTCAAATTACTTCGAATTCGAATCAAACTCAATATAAATTTAAGTGAGATTATGGTATTTTGTAAATCACATATCAGTTAGTGTTATGAATTTATATCTCTGTTTTCAAAATTTAAACAATCATATATGTACTTAAGACTAAATTCTCTATCTTTAGAATTTTTTTTATTTTTTAAATATCACTACTTTCGGAGGTTCAAAATATTTAGATTGGTTGATTAATTTTTATCTATCTAAAAAAATATAAAATTTGATCTCAAAGTATATTTTTATATGGAGAAAATTTTGAACAATTTAGACTGAATGTTTGAACTCTATAAAAAGAGATCCATAGCACGATCTATCCCGCACTTTGCAAAGTACCCTAGCCTCGCTCTAGTTATTATAACTTCTTATATTTGTTTTTTTATTGTCTTAATAAGTAACATGTAAAATAATTAATGTGTATTTTTTAGATTATATTTATGTAGTCACAATCTTTTATTAATTTTATTATAAAATTTGGTCAAATGCTCCATTTTTTTTCATAAAATAAGCGTCCTTATTATATTAAATTAATGACTACATACTTTAAATTATATAATATAATTACATATATATAGATACTTGTAGTGAAGTTTGAAAGAGAAGCAATTTCATTTTGATCTCAAATTAGCTAAAATATAATCATCTTGCTCGATTCAAGTTTAAATAGATTTTGAAGAAGTCATTTTACTACTGTTTTTTTTTGTCCCTTTTTTAGCTCTGCCTTTAATATGAGATTGATTTTGAGATCCATTTTTTCGTCCATGTTGATTTTAATTATTTTTAGCGGAAGAAATTACTACAAAAATGGAAGACTATCCGCGAGGATATACCGACAGAAAAATATTTTTTTTTTCTATTAGCGACGGGAGTATCCACGAGAGTATACCAACATAATCTATCGCGAATAATATTAAAATGAAATGTGCAGAAAGCCGATTGGTTGTGAGGCTCTTCAAAATTGAATTTTAAAAAAGAAATCCATATTGGGCTATTCTTCTACGAACATGGACGGAAATAAGAAACACGTATCCTCTGTATTAACTCAAAAGGGAATCTTTTGAGTTAATACATTTCAGCCGTCTGATTTTAAATGGAGTCAATTGGACCATCTGATTTTAATACATGGGCCTTTAATATTAGTGTGTATTTAGGCTGCACGAATCTTGAAGCATATCGGATGGTTGAGATTCATTAACTCAAAATATTCTCTTTTGAGTTAATAAGACTAAACCTTCCTTCCTATGAATTAATATTTTTTATTTTTATCTTTTAATTTAATTTTACAAAAAATATTGTTATTAATTTTCTCATAAAATGAAATTATATAATATTTATTCAGATAAGAAAACCGTAATTCCACTAACAATATCTTGCATGGAGATATTTGATGTGTCATCTGATCATCTCAATCCTCCTTTGGGAGTTGGGACATTAGAGCGAGGTCCACGCTGTTTAATTAAAAAGGAGTCCGGATGTACGAGGTACGAGGTAATGCACTGTTTGAGTTTCAATTCGACCGTCGTTTGATCAGAGTAAATTCAGTTTAAATATGGAATGTACGAGATCCTTTTAAAATTCGTGACAGTAGATAACAATCTACAAGAAATTGATTTTTTTTTATTATTACAATTTTTACAAGGACATCAAATTGTATCGTCCACAGTACGCTTTTACTTTAGCTTTATCATTCTTTCTCATAAATTCTTCCACCCCGACCACATATACAACATGATTACGTGGTACTTTATACATCCAAGTACTCCATCCATATGTAATATAAAATTTGAATTTAATGTATGGTTCACCAAGCTTTTAATTTAGGGATCCGAATCTACTACGATTCTTTATTCATGAACAGTATCCTACAATTCTTGCATTTTCAAATTCAACTGTTAAATTATTTCGAGATTTGTGCAAAGAAAAATCAGTTATTTTGAGATACATGCACAGAAATTATTGGACAACTGAATTTGAAAAAACAGAGATTTTAGAAGCACTGTTCATTTTTTTAGGATCGCAGCAGATGTGAATTCTTAATTTAGAGCTTACACATGGCACGTTCACAATACTAACTCACCTTTTGAATCTATAATATCTGCAAAAAAGACTTTGAATTTGAATTTAGACTTACATATGCAAATAGGGTCTTACACATCGTAAGATATTGGTATTTCACTAATATGATTTCAGTAGCATATGGGTCGAAGTACTTACGGTACAAATTTGAAATTTCAAAATTCAAAAAGTTGATCTGAACCGTTAGATGCGTTCTCCATATTGAAATGTGCTTGGAGACCAAATTTTACATTTTTTGGAATTTTTTTGCTATTTATTAAGCCACTTTGAAAATTGCTGATCCAACGGTGGCTTAACCCAACAGTGCCACCGTTGGATCAGCGATTTTCAAAGTGGCTTAATAAATAGCAAAAAAATTCAAAAAAATGTAAAATTTGGTCTCCAAGCACATTTCAATATGGAGAACACATCTAACGGTTCAGATCGACTTTTTGGATTTTGAAATTTCAAATTTGGACCGTAAGCACTTCGGCCCATATGCTACTGAAATCACATTAGCCACACTCTATATATATATATATATATGAGTAAATCTAGGGTGTGACGTGCTCACCAAGAGGGTTTGGTGAGCACAACTTTAAAAATACATCAGATCGGATTCAAATGACGAATCCAAACCGTTGAAATCTATGTACTTCGTGAGTGATGCATGTACATGCAAAATTTTGAAAGTTTCGAATTCATTTGCTACGAGGTCAAGCGGTCAAAGTAATGAATCTTTTAATAAATGATTCTATTTATTGTTTTATATATTCATTTTTCATCATTACTTTGACCGCTTGACCTCGTAGCAAATGAATTCGAAATTTCCAAAATTTTGCATGTACATGCATCATTCACGAAGTACATGGATTTTAACGGTTTGGATTCGTCATTTGAAGCCGATCCGATATATTTTTGGAGTTGTGCTCACCAAACTCTCTTGGTGAGCACGTCACACCCTAGATTTACTATATATATATAGAGTATGGCTAATATGCTTTCAGTTGTATTTCGGCTGAAATACAACCAATTCATTTTTGAATTTCCGAAGTCCAAAAAGTCGATCCAAACCGTTAGATGTGTTCTATATATTGAAATGTGCTTGGAGACCAAATTTTACATTTTTTGGAATTTTTTTACTATTTATTAAGCCACTCTGAAAATCGCTGATCCAATGGTGGCTTAACCAAACAGTGAAACCGTTGGATCAGCGATTTTCAAAGTGGCTTAATAAATAGTAAAAAAATTCCAAAAAATATAAAATTTGGTCTCCAAGCACATTTCAATATGGCGAACACATCTAACGGTTTGGATCGACTTTTTGGACTTCGTAAATTCAAAAATAAATTGGTTGTATTTCGGCCGAAATGCTATCGAAAGCATATTAGCCATACTCTCTCTCTCTCTATATATATATATATATTTGAAATTTACACATGTAATAAGATGTGCATTTTTTTTAATTTATTCAATGAGCAGTCATTACTTCGATTCAACGGGCATTGAAAATTAAGGATAATTTTTTTTTTTAGTTTTTGGATGTATGAAAAAAGATTGCCAGCGCATAATTCTACTTGAAATAGGACACATTGTACCTAATTTTACTTAGATCAGATATGTTACACTTTTACTTGGAATATGACACTTTGTACATAGTTTTAATGTTCCATAGTCACATGTAGAATGGTGCATTACGATGCAACATAGGGTTCCACCTTCTTCCCATGTAGTTGAAATTGATTTTTTCAATATAAAAATGAATTCTAACTTAACGTACAATAATTGTTTTACATATAGTTGAAATATGATATGACAAAAATGTAGTTGTAAACTTGTAATATGATATGACAAAAATGTAGTTGTAAACTTGTAATAGTGTTACATGATACAATACATTAAAGTGATATAGTGTAAAATATATTTATGATGCATCAATGGTAAAGGAAGCAAATTCGGAACGGATAATGTCAATACCAACTCTATATCCATCTTTCAACAAGCGGATATGAATATAGATAGTAAATAAATATTAAAATTTAAAATAAAATTCGTCTTAAACCGATACATAGTAGATAATCCACGAATAAGGATACGAAACGAATAATTATCGAATAATTGAGCAATATGAATAAAATATAAAAACAAAATTTAAATTCAACAAGATGTAAATTCGACAAATAATTGAGCAATACTAATAATTGTCAAATAATTGATTTATTATATGCTTGAAAAAAAATATATATGTAAACAACATTTAAATTTATTTGATGGAGAAAATAAATTTAGATTAGGTGTGTCTTATAAAAGCATTTAAATTTAAATTTATTTGATTAGAAGAAAGTGTGTATAATATGAGAATAAGTCAAATTGGACATTTGGTGGAGAAGATAACACGTTATTTTAAAAACAATTTAGTCTAAAAGAAGAAAATTCAGATTCAGACTCTTCTTTGACACACCTAAATTTGACCAAGAAGTAAGGGATATAGTACGGACGATGCATGAAAAAATAAAACAGATTAATATATTGATGAAATATTTATTTGAAAACACTAGAAAAATGTGTATATGTATATGATACAAATACTATTATGAAATGAATAATATACTTTAATCAAAATCAGAAATATGCAAATTACTAATAATAAATACTCATTAATTTGTAGGAGTTAAAATTTTAATATCTTAATCCTAAATTATATTTACGAAATACTATAACTATACAATTTTATACTTGAGACATATAATGAATACGATTTATAATATGAACTTAATTTCTTCAAGCTTAATTGAATAATATTTCGTATATATTCAACTTGAAACTATGCAATAATTAATAATAACAAAAAAATTAAACCGTGAAATAAAATGTTGCTTGAAAATTTGTAAATTTGTATAATCTTTTAGTGTATTTGAAAATTTGTTTGCATAAATTAAAAGAAAAAAGTGCAAAATGTAGTTTACTTGATCTCAAATTCCAAAATTGAAAATATCAACCACAAATTGAAAATTTTATGAATATATAAAAATCAATGGCTAACAAAGGTTTATTCAGATGGTGTTTTGATATATTTGAAGATATATTTGTATAAGCTAATAGAAAATGAAACTGTAAATTCAAAATATAGTTTCTACTTGGCCTAAAGCTTCGTAATTCAAAATATCGATCACAAATCGAAAAAAATTGAAAAATCAAAATCGAAAGTTTATTTAAAATCAAAAATGAAAATCGACCACAAATCGAAAAATGAAAAATAATGATAACATGACTATCTCCAGTTTAACACTATATTTTGACAGTGTTCTTAACATAAACTTCAACAATTATTTTAATAAAATTCAGGTGGAAAATCACTTTATCTTATGTTGTTTCTTGGTAAGAGGATATCCATCCTTAGAAACTTGATTCAGATAGATATGCAAATAGTGTTCAACATTTCTAATTTGGTGCTCTGATTTGAGTTTGTCAACTGTGGCAACCTCTGAATCTTTAGTATCTAACTTGTTTGTTATATTAAGTTGTCAATTTGTAACTTGTTCGTATGTTGTGAGTGCGTATTAGTTGCATTAGGTTAATTATATTGCTACCAAAATAATTACAGAGCTGTTAGAAGTCAGTTAAGAAATGATTGTGTAGGGGTCTTTAAGGCTGAAATTGGGGTATTGATGGAGTATGAAGCATTGAATTCACATGTCTTTTATAAGTGATATTTGGACTTTCAAGTGTTAGTTTTGAATGTTTGTACGTAACGGCACATTATATTGATAGAACTTTAACATTCACAAAAAGATTATTTCTTTCAGTCAAATACTTTATCAACATTTGGATCCAGGAATTGTAAGTGCAATTAAGAAAACTATATTTGATTGGAAGTTGGATCGAAAGGTGTTCACTATCACTCTTGACAATTGTTCAGTGAACAATAATGCAATATTATTTTTTTAGAACATACTTTGGGACAAGTATGTTTTCGAGGGTGAAAACATGCACATGAGATGCTGAGTCCACATCTTAAATATTATGGTGCATGATGCTGGTTTTAACAAAAATTAAAGAGATGATGCGGTATATAACATCTAGTGGCTAGCGACTCCAAATCTTCAACGAGATCTTAGATATGATGCACTTACCATCCTAAAGGAGGGTTGATTTTAGATTGTCCTACTTGATGGAATTTGACTTATGAGATGGTTAGCGAAGATTTGAAGTACAATAATGGCTTGTTAAGGTATGAAGATGGCACTCCGATGAGTGTTCCTAATTTGGAGGAGTGGAATGAGGCTATAGAGATGAATTTTTTTTTGCAAGTATTTCTTG
This sequence comes from Carex arenaria, assembly GCA_964058825.1. Classification (NCBI taxonomy): domain Eukaryota; kingdom Viridiplantae; phylum Streptophyta; class Magnoliopsida; order Poales; family Cyperaceae; genus Carex; species Carex arenaria. The sequence goes on along the minus strand of CAXKVW010000468.1, from coordinate 42,253 downwards.
ATGCAACAAAGGTTTTTTTAAACTTTAAGTGACCTTATTCACATGCGAATCTAAATTAGGTGTGGACTATTAATAGCACTTTGTTGGAAAATTATACCAATTCCAATTTGCGAAACTTATCAAAGGAGATGCTAAATAAATTTTACAAATATTGAGAAAAACCGAACGGGATGCTGACATTAGCTTTTGTTTTTCATCCTCGACACAAGTTAGAATGATGAATTTCTGTTTTGGTATTGCTTATGGAGATGGCACTGATGTGTACAAATAAAAAAATATAATGCGTGCGGATGTCGCTTACAAAATGATATAAAGAGTATGAGAACACAACCGGTCGAGCGACATCTAGTATATCACCGCAAGTGGAAGGTCAAAACGAGAAACAAAATAAGTTTGAGATGGGTTTTCAAAAATTTCGTTCACAAAACTATCAATCGTGGCAAAAGAGATCTGAGTTGGATAACTATCTGGAAAATGTCGTGGTTCTACAATTGTTATACTTTTCTTATTGAGTCTGAGCCGAACCAAACTCATTAGCAGGCCTAATCTTGTTACTTTTTTTGTTGCGATAAATGAGCAATAAGAATCGTTTATTTACTTGCAATATGTTATTGCTACGTCGGTCTAACAACCAAATTATAATTGTAATAAATATATTATTATTTCAACCAAATAGTCGGTTGTAAATATACTGGTACTAAAACTTTTGCAACCAATTTTCTTTGGTGCAAAAATAATATTGCCACCAATTTATTCCTATTGCTACTAAATTTTTGGTTGTCCAAAATAAAAATGGTGTAGATTATGTGCTTAGCTGATCGATAAATATTTGAATTTAAATGAAAAAGTACTAACATAATTAAAGAAAATAATGTTGATCATAAATAAAAAAATCGAAAATTGAAATCGGAAGTTTATTGAAAAATCGAAAATCAAAATCGACCACAAATCGGAAAATGAAAAAAAAAATTGATCCCATATGCAATGTATAGTTGATTTTATTTATGTGTAGTTAATATAGGTTTTGATTTTTTGATTTTATAATTTTTTTAAACATTACAATAATTAAATATGAAAAATTATATGCACAATTTCATTAATAATGTGATTGTCAAAATTGTGCAACAAACTTGTATGGTTATAAATTTTTAATTAAACTTGAGATTTTATTATTAAAAAAATAAACTTATATTAAATTTGTCAGAAATAGTACCTTTTTTTTTAAATTAAGAATATATATTTTAACAAAAAATATATACAATTATAAAATTTGCATATATGTTTTTTGTATTTGTATTTTGTATTAATTAGTTAAACGAAATTATCTCAACCATAGATAATATATACTCTAATGTTAACACTTATTATTTTATTTAATTATTGTATAAATATAGAAACATAGTTAATTTGGTACGACGAAAATAACTAAAAAAAATATATGTAGCTCATACTTTTTATATTGGACCAAACTTCTATACTATTCAAAAGAACTCTAAACTAAAAAAATCTAAATCTAAATTCTAAAAGAAAAAAAATCAAAACCTTAAACTCTGTAAAACACGTATTTAGATATTGACTATTCATAAATAAAATCGACTATATATTATGGGATAATTAATTTTTTTCCATTTTTCGATTTGTAGTTGATTTGGACTTTCGAATTCTAAAAAAAATTCTAATTTCGATTTGTAATCGATTTTCTAAATTTTGAAATTTTAGTGCGAGTAGAAACTATATTTTGAATTTACTGTCATTTCTTTCATTATCTTATAGGTGGGACGGTAAATTTTATATTTGGAGAATCGTCGGTTGTGTTTCAAAGCTGCACAATCCTTGTCCGACAAGCTCTGAACGGACAATCAAATACCATCACAGTCAGTGGCCGTAATTGCCCCATCAACCCGACACCACAAAAGCAACATCATGGCAATGGACCTCAAAAGCACCACAAAGACATACTTAGGTCGTCATTAGAGTAAGTATGCTCGTACTGCTTTCATGCTTTTCATGTTAAATATGTTGATTGATCCATCAGGATGGCTCCCATATAATGGAGACACTGCCAATATTGATTACGGAGAATTTCAAAATGTTGGTTTGAGTGCCGACACAAGTAGGAGGGTGAACTGGGCTGGCTTCACAAGTTGAACAAAATTAGTGCGTATTAGTTCACAGTCGATAGGATATTAAATGGTGGTACATTATTCGATAACACATATGTTCCATACTCAAAATGAATTTTCTAGCATCTATTGTATTATTAGTTTGAAAATGTTTTATGTTTCCTACTAGTGATTAGTACTATGAAATGAGATTTCTATTAATTTTATATTTATATTGTTATTTTCAGCAATGATTCGGAAGTAATGTGGTGGAGATGAGGGTAGTAATACTGGTACACGTCAGCATCTATATACAAGGTGCTGCTAATGGTTGGTAGAGAGAAGTGGATGTATGGTCTATGGCGAAGTTTTGCACCAAGTAAGATTAGGTTCTTTACTTTTTTTAGTACTGCAGGAAATGATATTGACGCATGATGTGATGATACATACAGACTTCAATTGTGAGACCCGATAAGTTTTGTGCCCTGAATGCCCAATGGAAATAGGTTGGGACAACCTTTGAATGAAAAAGTTTGGGACTTCATAGGTCAGCTCTTGCAAGTATCAGACTCAATTTATTTTACTGGGGATTATTCGTGGACTCGGTACTGGCAAGTGGTTAGAGAGTCAAAACGGGTATGAGCCACCAAGTTTGTGGCTGTGTTAATTGTGCGGCATTTGGAAGCAAAGAAACACTTGTATCTTCAGACAACAAAGAATTGTTTATTTAATTGCAATACCTTATGGCTACGTCGGTCTAACAACCAAATTATAATTGTAATAAATATATTATTATTTCAACCAAATAGTCGGTTGTAAATATATTGGTACTAAAATTTTTACAACCAATTTGCTTTGCTGCAAAAATAATATTGCCACCAATTTATTCCTATTGCTACTAAATTTTTGGTTGTCCGAAATAAAAATGGTGTAGATTATGTGCTTAGCTGATCATAAATAAAAAATCGGAAATTGAAATAGGAAGTTGATTGAAAAATCGAAAATAAAAATCGACAACAAATCGGAAAATGAATTTTTTTTTTTGATCCCATATGCAATGTATAGTTGATTTTATTTATGCGTAGTTAATATAGGTTTTGATTTTTTGAATTTATAATTTTTTTAGACATTACAATAATTAAATATGAAAAATTATATGCACAATTTCATTAATAATGCGATTGAGAAAATTGTGCCACAAACTTGTATGGTTATAAATTTTTAATTAAACTTGAGATTTTATTATTAAAAAAATAAACTTATATTGAATTTGTCACAAATAGTACCTTTTTTTTTATTAAGAATATATATTTTAACAAAAAAAATATATACAATTATAAAATTTGCATATATGTTTTTTGTATTTACATTTTGTATTAATTAATTAAACGAAATTATCTCAACCATAGATAATATATACTCTAATGTTAACACTTATTATTTTATTTAATTATTGTGTAAATATAGAAACATAGTTAATTTGGTACGACGAAGATAACTAAAAATATATATATGTAGCTCATACTTTTCATATTGGACCAAATTTCTATACTGTTCAAAAGAACTCTAAACTAAAAAAAAATCTAAATCTAAATTCTAAAATAAAAAAATCAAAACCTTAAACTCTGTAAAACACGTATTTAGATATTGATCATTCATATAAAATCGACTATATATTATGGGATAATTATTTTTTTTCAATTTTTCGATTTGTAGTTGATTTGGACTTTCGAATTTTAAAAAAAAATTCTTATTTCGATTTGTAATCGATTTTCTAAATTTAGAAATTTGAGTCAGAGTAGAAACTATATTTTGAATTTACTGTCATTTTCTTTCATTATCTTATAGGTGGGACGGTAAATTTTATATTTAGAGACTCATCAGTTGTGTTTCAAAGCTGCATAATCCTTGTCCGACAAGCTCTAAACGGACAATCAAATACCATCATAGCCAGTGGCCGTAATTGCCCCATCAACCCGACACCACAAAAGCAACATCATGGCAGCAATGGACCTCAAAAGCACCACAAAGACATACTTAGGTCGTCCTTGTAGTAAGTATGCTTGCAATGCTTTCATGCTTTCCATTCTAAATATGTTGATTGATCCATCAGGATGGCTCCCATATAATAGAGACACTGCCAATGTTGATTACGGAGAATTTCAAAATGTTGGCTTGAGTGCCGACACAAGTAAGAGCAAGTAAAAATGCAGTCTATGCGGCCGCATATGCGTATGCGGTTACAATCTGCAAAAAAATATGTATGCGGTCAATATATGTCGTTCCGCATATGCGGCCGCATATTCGGTCGCATATTCGGTCGCATATTACTACCGCATATTCGGCCGCATATTTTATATCGCGTATTCGGCCACATAATACCGCATATTGTCTGTATGATACCGCATAGTACCGCATATTACGGCATATTGATTTATATATATATGAATTCTTATTTTAAAATCCGCATATGCGGTCGCATACCGTATATGCGGTATGCGGTGGCCTTCCGCATACCGCATAGAAACTGTATTTTATAACATTGAGTAAGAGGGTGAACTGGGCTGGCTTTCGCAAGTTGGACAAAATTAGTGCGTATTAGTTTACAGTCGATAGGATACTGAATGGTGGTACATGAATTGATAACACATCTGTTCCATACACAAAAAGGACTTTTCTAGCATCTATTGTATTATTAGTTTGAAAATGTTTTATGTTTTCTACTAGTTATTAGTACTATGAAATGAGATTTCTATTAATTTTATATTTATATTGTTATTTTCAGCAATGATTCGGATGTAATGTGGGGGTAGTAATACTGGTACACATCAGCATCTATATACAAGGTGCTGCTAATGGGTGGTAGAGAGAAGTCGAGGTATGGTCTATGGCAAAGTAAGGTTAGGTTCTTTACTTTTTTTAGTACTGTAGGAAATGATATTGACACATGATGTGATGATACATACGGGCTTCAATTGTGAGACCCGATATGTTTTGTGCCCTGAATGCCCAATGGAAACAGGTTGGGACAACCTTTGAACGCAAAAGGGAGAGGAGGCAGAGGAGAAGAAGTTGCTTCATGATTATGTTTCTTTGCTTTTTGTTTACCAATCTTAATTTCATTCTAAATTGTATGCATTTTTCTGAGTCGGAAGTCTACTTTTATATATGGTCTCCATGTAGAATATCTACCAAGATATCATTCCCATTTATATATATATATAACCATTTCCTCCTATACAAGATGGCGATTTTACAATTATATATAGAATACGAAATATATATAGTAAAATATATCTATTTTATTGATTGTAGAACGCAATAAATATATGATCTCTATTGATCTTTTCCTTAATTGCTAATTAGTACACATATATTTACAATCTATGGATTTTCTTCTGGAAGTAAAGATACTAACGGACAATTGATGAATTATTTTGGACATAAACGCAATAATTTAGGAAAATCATTTGAGAACAATTTTTTTGTTAAATAAGACAACTAGATATTTTTCTTTAAAATGTTTTTGTTAATTAGTTGTTGACACATCATTACATATTTTTTTGATTTAATTATTGAAGTTTGAAACTTTAGACGGCAAAACAAAATAACCTATTTTATATCCTACATTGCAAGTAATTAATGGCCATACATAAAAATAAAATTAAAATTAAAATTTCTTTTGTAAACAAGATAAAAAATTAGAAAAAAAACCAAAAGCGTTTTGTAATTATTCTTTTACAAGCGTTTTTTTTTTTTTACCTATTGACCAGATATCAGAGGGCATGATCCCAATAGTTTCGTTATTACTTTTTTGAACAAGCTATTAAAGGATTTTAAGAAGAAAAAAAACACTCTAGCCAAGTGTACTAATTAAATTTAGGGCTTTCTTTAAAAACAAGCAATAGATGGCAGAGCTCAATTAAGTCTAAACAGAAGAGCAACTAATTATTAAGGGGGATCTATTGTATTTTTATGATCATCCTTTTTCACAATAAGGGCCTGTTCGGCCTCCCTCAGGGAATGGAAATGGATATAGGAACATGCCCAATTTGAACTGCAATTTACTATTCACGTGAGAAAAAAAATGAACTGAATTTTTTTTCCCACGTGAACAGTAAATCGCATTAACAGGCTCTAAACTCGCAAACTCAGTACTTTCTTCCAAGAATTTTAGAATTTAGAGTGAACTAAATTCCTTTGATGTTCCAAAAATATATGCACTTTGTAATATATATTGTTAGTGCTGGAGTACAATATCTTTGGTAGAAGACGTTGTCATATTATTCCAATCATCATTAAATTTGTGTGTTTATGTGAATTTGGTTTAGTAAAAAGTTTATTTCTCATGTTGTTGATTTAAACCTCCTCTTTCAAAAATTCTTACCTAATCTAAAGTACATATCTAAATTAACTTCCCTTTTGCATTATTATGATTTTCTCATGTTACACAGGCCCTAATTTACATTTGGGCTTAAGAAAAACCGGGACTCAGATTTTATGATTGAGAGGCCAGCCTGGAATATGAAAGGAAAGCCCAACAAAACATCAATGTCGATTTAAACTCGGTATGTCGTCAATTGATGTCGACATGACGATGCCAATGTCGAATTAAACTCGGCATGTCGTCAATTGATGTCGACATGATGATGCCAATGTTGAAGTTCACATCTAAGCTCGGCATGTCGTCAATTGATGTCGACATGACGATGTCCATGCCGAAGTTCACATCTAAGCTCGGCATGTCGTCAATTGATGTCGACATGACGATGTCCATGCCGAAGTTCACATCTAAGCTCGGCATGTCGTCAATTTATGTCGACATGACGACTTACACCGCCATATGCGGGATGTCGATTCCCACGATCTCTATAAGTACACCCATGATTGTCATAACTATGCCCACAATCTCCATAACCGCTCCCACGTTCTCTGACAGAACCGCGGAGGGACGGTTAGAGATCAGAGTATAAAAAGTCTCAGATTTTCTGAGAAAGGGATCGAACTTTCTATCCACAAATCATACACTAAGAGAGATATCGATAGGGAAGATTAGAATATCTCATATCCTCCTCCCAATTCTTTCATCAAGTCGGCTTGCATCTCGTAGGAAGTCGATCCCTTTGCCATCTCGACTTGTCAACCGAGATAGGGAGAGATTCAACCCAACCAGTTCACTCCCAGCATACAGGCTATCCACTCCAGATAGGCCGTATCAATGAGCGTATCAGTATTACTAACAAGAATATCCATGACGATACTCTTGCATATACTGTCCCATTCTTGTATAATGCCACTATAAAATTTAACGAATAAGGTCAAGCTCATTGGACATTTAAAAAAATGTTTAGTCAAGTTTATATTTGTATATTACGAATTGATTATCTCTTAATATTCAAATTTTAAATAGTTGATCTGAACTGTTAAGCACGACCTTCATATAAAAATGTGTATGAAGACCAAAATTTATAATTGTTTTTAGATAGGTAGAAAATCACTTCTTTTTAATGGTCCAACATTTTTAGATTAAGTAATTTTTTACCTGTCTACAAATATTTGAAAAATAAATAAAATTTTATTTGAAAATACATTTTCATAAATAGATCATGCTGAGAGTTTCTGATCAATTTTAACCTCACTTGAATAACAATTACATAGGAGCAGAAGATTTATCCCTTCTGGAACATAAGCGATTGGGCCGAAAAACAGACCAACTCGCTAACTTTACGGCCCAAGATCTAAACCAAATTATTTTTCTCGATAGGGTCATCAACAAAAAAATGTCCCGGCGATGGGGGAATTAGTATCCTGTGCATTAACTCAAAAGGGAATCTTTTGAGTTAATACATCTGAATCATCCGATTTGCTTTAAGATCCGTGTGGACAAGATCCACACTAACTTTGAAGGATCCTGTGTTAAAATCAGACGGTCGGATTGTCTCCGTTTAAAATCAGACAGACAAGATGCATTAACTCAAAAGATTCCATTTTGAGTTAATGCAGAGGATACGTGTTCGATGGGGTCGCAAAAATTAAGAGATAAATAATAGTCGCCGCGGCAATCTACCTTTCCTCTTTCGAGTCTTCGAGATTCCATTTCGTCAAAAATTAAAAGAAATCGAAGCGATCTGATACCATGGCAAGTTTCAATTTTTTTAATTTCTCAAAATTATCGATGTGATTTTATTCCTCCTATGCTCGATCGATCGAGAGATGCTATTTTTTTTTTCTGTAAAAAACTGAAATTGCTTGTTTAATATTGAAGGTTTGCATATTTTGTTTGGTGCCTCTCTTTCTAATCCCTGTTGTCAACGCGCTTCCCTTGCTCTTTGATCTCATTCTTGTAAGTTACTATCCTTTTCTCTTTGTTTTCGTGGTGATTATTTTTTTAGAAATAGGCAAAATACCTACTGTATTTCGTTAACCAAACAAAGAGAGATGTTACAATTTTACAATTAGTTATGTAAGAAGAAACATTTTCTTTTAAATATCGTTTTCAATTAAATTTTACAACTAGTTATGTAATTAGTAGCGTTTTATACTTGAATGTTTTTAAGATTCTGTTAAAATGTATAGTCTGATCTGATTCAGACCTTAATTGGATCTGAAATGGCAGTTGGCCAGTAAGATAACTGTTACTGTACCAGACCTGATTAGTGCAGTAACAACACTCAACATATTCTTTTTGACAATATTTATATTTATGCTTGATGATAATTGCAGAGAAAGGTGTACAGTCTATTTGGGTGGGAGTACAGGAAGCCTGAGCGGGTCCCGCCTGCTTGCCCGTTCAAGCCGAAGAACGCTGAACAGGTAACCTCCATTTAGATTGTTACTATTTTCTTGATCTCCATGTACTGTGGCATAATTGAGGTTATTTTGTGGCATAATTCTGTTCTTGGGTTGAAAATATGCTAAATTCGAACTTTGTGGTTAGTTTAACAAATAATAACTGAAGTTACCTTTTCTGAATTAGAGAACTGGTTGCGTAGTTTATGCTTTTGGAGGGTTGGGGGGTGTTGGCTTGTGCTAATATTTTCAACTTTGCCATTTAAGCGGGGAAGCGATATAAAATAGTACCATTATCATTTAGTTTTTTTTTTTCTTGTTTGAGTGTTGGAATTTACTTGTACCAACCGATTTGCTAAGTAATTACTGAGTGCATCTAGAAAGCAATACTCATTAATTCTACTTTATTATTATTATTTTTTTGGAAATTGCTACTAAGCTATCATTAATTATATATGGTGTAAGATAATATGAGAATTTTTTTCCCCAACACTTTCCCTATGGTGAAACATGCAAGTTTAGAAACCCTTTATTAATTATGTTCACTGTAATAGGCTATAGAATATACTAGGGTTTATCTAATGTAAGGTTTGCTTTTGCATTCATACCAAGGTGCATTATATTTATTGTTGGTTTTTCAGGGTGCAAATGAAGAAAAAACAACAAATCCACATCTAGAGGCAATTGATGGAGAGAAAAGGGATTGACTGGATAAAGATATTGTGATACTACAAATGGAGTTACAAGGTATTTCTTTTAATTGGGAAGCAATAAACTAGTGTTTGTAATATATGTATCTGTTGGAGATCTGTCAGACATATATGTTTATCTTGGAGTAATGTTAATTTCTTGAAGAAATGTTTTCTAAGCGATTTCATAATTTGCATGCCTAAGTGCTGGATAATAAAGGAGCACTAATCTCTCATGAAGATTCAAAAGGGGTATAGATGACAAGTAATTTTTTACCATCATTAAAAATGCAGGACCTAGATCATGTTTCTCTTGCTTTATTGAAAAGTCTAAAATTAAAATTTTCCTTATTTCATATGAAATATTTCTGGAACTGATTTTGACTTGGATAAATTTACTTCTATCTGGAACTTTAGTCTAATCCTAACACGCTGAATAGAGTGCGAGAATACACATTAATATACGATAGAAAGGTGTGCAAATTTATTTTAACTCAAATTTCATTTATTATATTTTGCCAAATATGAGATAAATTCTTCTCTTTCAACTAAATTTATTTTAAATTTGGTTCCCAAAGTAACTTGCATTAAATTGAGTTCTCATTTAATTCCAAATATCTGCACTGTGTAATATCATGAACTTAAGAGTCTGGTCATTAGAATCACCGAATCATCATACCTACACGCAAATCTGACGGTTTATAACAACAAAGATGCACGAGTTCTTAAATTGAATCAGAATCAAGCAGAGACGTATTTTTTTCTTATCATACGGCACATGAGTGTTAAACTAATTTCTACTAACAATACAGTACAACTCAATTTTCTGGTACAACAGAAGTTACCAATGAGAAACACAATGACGTTGATTAGTCTAAAAACAATCTAATACTCAACTGTGAAGAAAAATTACCAAGTGGCATGAGATCATAGCTAGAAACTAGTATTGTATCCGCACGTTGCAACAAGACATTATGTGAGGAAAAAAATTCTCATTCAAAATGACTTATTTTTATAAAAGAATACATTAATGAAAAGAATAATTATCCAGCAATATCTATAAATAATGTTAAAATAGATTTGTTTTAAATTTTCAAAAAGTCAATTAGTATAGTAAAATCTAATGAGAAATAACACTTAGTGCAAATTAAACATATTACATTAATAGCTATATTATACATCTTGTATTTGTCAAACAGAAAACAAATATTCAACTGATACATTAGAAACATATAATAAAAAGAAATAGACATGAAACTGTAGATTTTCAAAAAATCAGAGGCATTGATATACAACGATTTATGTTTTTCTTTACTTGAAAACATATAAATTATTTTTGTACATAAATCAATATACAGCTTACATAATTTGAATATCTAGGAACTAAAAATATAATATACCTATCAAAACAAAATAGGAAACACAATATACACCAGCATTTATCGCTCAAATAGAGTGAAGGGATAGACTATGCCTAAAATATTTTGTGTTTCAATATAATTATAAAAATACGAAACACTCTTATCTAAAAAACAAAAATATGAAACTCGAATCCGACTTAAGTGGTGTTTTACCCTTAATGATCCAAAATTATTTTGTGTTCCTATATAATTATTCTCGTAATTAATTTTACATTATTTTTTTCCCAATCCATTTCTAATAAGGACAATTAAGTCACAGTATAAATCACTTTCGGAATAAAAATAATTAACGGCTATTTGGTATAAATTATACCTAGATGATTATTTGATCACAACTGTAACTATAAACAAATCGAATCCAGATTGAACTGTTTATATTAATGAGGTTAGTTTTTTTTATATAGTAGATCTTATTTATGTAAGACATACAGTATATTTTTAGTAAATTTATAACTATATAAGTAAATATTAGTGCATGATATGTATCCTTAAATGATATTTTAAAAATAAAAAGAAACACCAATCAATAAATAAAGTATCTAAAAATCAAATAAAGAGGTTTAGAAAAGTTTTTTAAGAAAATAGGAAAATCAGCAAATCAACATTTGGCGAGTGCATATCTAAATACATTTAGACTTTTACACGTAAAAAGAATAAAAAAATCCACAGAGTAAAAGAAAATACAGACTATTTGATTGAAATACTAATATTCAATTCAAAATTTATATTTTAATCACAGTCGTTAGCGGATCAAAACATCTACATACTTGATATAAGAATGGAGATATGATACAACAAAACAGTGGGTAAATTCGTATCACCTAAGATATCTCATTTTTGTTAGTTTGAATCTAGTCATTTTTTAAAGTCAGTGGCTAATAGCCCTACTAACAAATATATTAAAATGAAAAAATATTTCTAATATTTATAAGTTCATTGGTATCCGGCAATGTCCCTAATACCCTCATTATTATACTATTAGAAAATTTCTGACATCAATTGTTTTTAGGCCAATGTCTAAGTTTGCCGATCTATTGATATACATTGAAAAATGTCTACAATATATAAAAATTAATGACTAAATAAAAGTTCATTTGGATAATGTTTTGATACATTTAAAAAAGTGTTTGCATAAGTGCATTCGCGAAAAAACTGCCAACCGCGATGAACAGACAATGTTTTTTAAAAAAAAAAGAGGCATAAATGCCCATTTGCATTAGCAATGAACATACAATTAGGGCTGCATAAAATATTCATAGTTCGTGATTCGATTCAAGTTTGATTCGAAAAAATTTGTAAAAAATTCGATTCGAAATAGTTCGAAATTAATTCAAACCAAACTCAAACTAGACCAGGTTCGTTCGAAATAGGTTCGCAAACTATTCTAGTTCTAATCTTAAAGTAACGTGAACTCTTGATTTCCACTTATGACTTATGTTCGCTGATAACTTAAAAGTTAAAACATAAGACCGTTCAGTCATAAGTCATAACTCGTAAGTCGTTACTCTTGCTCTTAGTTATAAAATTCTAAACGACTTTCACCTCTCACTTTCGGTGACTACGATTACTCTTCCTTGTCGTTAAAAAAGTTCGTAAAAGATTCGATTCAAAATTAATTCAAACCAAACTAAATTCGAAATTATTAAGTTCGATTCGATTCGATTCTTTTGCAGCCCTACATACAATGTATCCTGGTATCCCAACATAGTGCAGTTGTAGAAAACAATAAAGTTTGCACTTGTTTGTAGTGCTACAGCTTGAAATTCCTGTGGGGGCCAGCAGTATTTTCTATTGTGAGATTGTAGCCTATATATGAAGTTGTCAGCTTGAATTACTGCAAAAATCAACAGCCAAGATATATTCAAAGTGATTATGTAAAATATAATAAAAGTTACCCCGTCCCTTTTTATTCAAAATTAGAAACATAAATGCTCAATTCCCTACCTCTGTTAATTTTTTTATCAACAGTTCAATAGTATGCAAGCTCTATGTTACCATCATAAATTCGCTTAATTAATTCAAAGATTAGCAAACATATAGCTAGGCAGAAGGTACTTTGGACCAATGAAAAACCAATAAGATGTGCAGTTATTTTAGAATCACTCTTTGCACAACTAATGACGCATGCAACTGATGATGAAGATTTTTAATTATTTCAAAGCTAGATTTGCCAAATTAATATTATATCAAAGACCTAATTGTGAGCAAAATTTTGTGTACATGTATACATAAAAAGATCAAAAACATATCTCACATTTCATACAAATTTGAAGCTTAGTTTCGCTATGGAACAAAATTCTTCGTTGAGATGCGCGAATGAAAAATTTTGAACGGTTGGGATGTGAATAACAACAGGTTCCTGTTATTCCTTTGGAATAACAGCAGATTTATTTCCCTCTTTAATACATATAGTATATTGGATCCAATTTTGCTGCTCGCCATACAAGAGAGCAGGACCGTGCTTGTCTAAATTTAGCCGTTGAATTATTTAATACACGAATCTCGACACATATGAATGGCTAGATTTAGACAAGCAGGATCATGCTCTTCTATTTGGCGAGCAGCATAGTCGGTTCCATAGTATATCATGCAATTTTGAGCCTCTGACAACTTTATGACTTATGTTCTCCAATTTTTGCGCGTCTAAGTGGTTTAACAATTAACATTGACCAATAATCTATTTTATTTATGTCACATTAAAGCATAAAGAAAGAGAAAACAAAATTATGAACAAAACTCAAATACTTCGCCACTAGTCAGGCATCAGGTTTACTTGTTTTGATGGTGTAAAGATGGAGCTAAATCATCTTTTATGATTCACCATTGCATTTAGATGAAATTGCAAGACGAATATAAATTATCATGTCGACGTAGTCAATTACGAGTAAAGCTGTCACTATACCTAAGTTTTCATAAGCTACCCAAAGTGCAATCAAAATACAATTATATACGGGTACGGAGATAGATTAGAAGCTTAGAATATAATCAGATATGCTTTGAGAACCATGTCCTTCCCATATTAAGTGCCATATCATCTGTTTGCTTTAATTAGTTTCAATTCAGCTGAATCGGCTATATAAATTTTCTTCTTTGCTGGCTCAGATTTTGATAATTACTTAACAATCCTTAAAAATTCCAATAAATGGAAAGTTTTGTATTGATGTATTTATCAGGTCATATCATAAATATGTATTCAATTTGAGATCATAAATGGAAAGTTTTAGATGAATATTGCTTAGATTTTTGGATTATGATATGATAGTTTGTTGCTTGTGTTGCATATGAATTATAGTTTGTTATATTTGTTTGGTATATTTCGTACCAATTGGAAAAAATAAAAAATAAAATAAAATAACCTTCAGCGACCGGTTTTGAATATCAGCGACCAATTATTTTAGTCCCTGATGTCTTTACATGATGTCAGTAAAATCCAACAGCAATAAAAAAAGTTGGTCGCTGATAATTCATCAGCGACCGAGATGACGTCATTATGCGACCGGATTCACCGGTCGCTGATGGTCCGATCTGCTGTAGTGAGAAACAAACCGCCACCAGAATCAAACCCAAAGAAGTAATGCATCGATGTGTGCATTGACGTCTCTGGGTCATCACTTGTAGATTATTTAAACAAGGCAACTGAAAACTCTCAGAAGAAATCGCCGTTTAGTATTATAGTATATATGGATATAGCATCAGCTGGCATTATCGTATCTACTTGTGAGCAAGCGTTTGAAGAGGCAGCTGAGAAAGATCTCTTAGCAACAGAGAATAGAAATGATTTTAAATTAGATTGCATTATGGGAGCGCTATTGATGTTTTGCCTCATCCTCGGCAATGAAATTTAGGTTCGAAATAAAAAAAAAAAGGTGCATTTTGATATTTAGGTTCAAAATGGTAGAGTGCTATTTAATTTTAGTTTGATATATGGAGATTTTTTTTATAACCCATAAATAAAAAAAAATCATTTTTAGGGTTCCAGCATGATTAGTTGGTTTTTTATAAAAACTATAAAAAACGAGTTGGCAGTCCGTTCCCTACAGTATTTTACATCCAAGAACGAGCTGTCAACTCGTTCTGTGTCATTTTTCAGAAAAAAATATCCAAAACGGTTTCCCAACTCGTTCCCCAGCGGAAGCAGTATTTTGGGCTTTGAGATTCGTGCCAAGTTAAAAAGAACAGTCCAGATCAATTAATTGTAAAAGATTCCCTGACAGCGTCAATTGGGCTTTGGGCTTTGTTGAATTTAGTAGTGACCATCAGATCTACATTAAGATTCGTGCTTACTCATTAAAATCAGTGCATATATGTTTCAATTTCCGTGCATACATTTTTTTTTCGTTGGGAACGTATTGGCAGTCTGTTCTCCATGGAAAATGGATTAGCAATCCGTTCTGGTGTATAAAATACTGTAAGGAACAGGCTGCCAACTCTTTTTTATGGTTTTTATAAAAAACCAACCAACCATGCTGGAACCCTAAAAATAATTTTTTTTTATTTATGGTTTATAAAAAAAACTCTGATATATGCGCGCTTTAAATCAGTGTTGCTGCTTTTATTCCATATTTTGATAGATTTCTAATAATCAATAATCTAGATTAACCTTTTGGTGATAAAAAGAGTCGTACGTGCTACTTTTATTCCACTATTCAGTTCCGATGTGGTCCCCACGTCTAGCATTCAAACTAGATTTTATCTAAACTTGGCCATTGGGCAAGAACATGGTTCACAAGGATCCAAATCTGTTGCCGGACCTGCTTTTTCAAACCTAACTATTGAATTTTTTTTCATACACGAATTTTAACACAGATGAATAGTTTGATTTGGAAAAGCAGAGTCCTGCTTGTCCATTTGGCAAGCAGCGGAGTCAGTTCCGATTCATAAAGCATATCTCATTAAAGAGTAAGACTTAGTATTAATGTATTATGAATAGTATAAGGTCTTTCATGTTATTGTCTCAACAAATTATCATATAAATTTTAAATTTCGATTTAAGTAACTCAATAAATTGATTATACAATGAACTTGTAGAATATCAAGGTTTGCTATTTTTTTTGAATATTTTTACTATTTTTTATAATTTATGAAAGATGATAAAAATAGCTTAAAATATCGACAATTTTCTTTTATTTTTTAGTCATTTTTTTTTGTCATTTTTCATAAATCACAAAAAAAAAAAAAATCAAAAATAGTAAAAGTTAATTTTCTACAAGTTCATTATATGTTCAATTTACTGAGCTACTTAGATCAGAATTTGAAATTTATATGATAAATTTTTAAAACAATAACACGGATAACCTTATACTATCTATAGCACTTAAGTCTTACTCATGATTAAATTCAAACATATAAGCTGTTGTGATATGTTTTCAATATATGAATGGCAGCAACTGCCAATATGACTAAAAAAAAGTTTTTTTTTTTTTTCATTTAATCTTGCTTGCTTACTGTGCCAAAGATCAAAGACAAATAGCAACCATCATAAAATCCCCCCCCCCCCCCCCCCCCCCCCCCCCCCGCCGTCCCAACAACTTTTGAGGTGGCCGCTCAATTTTACCATCTGTTTATTAATCATTCAACTGTCGATTTAATTTTTGTCCAAATTGAACCGTTATCTTTAAATTCAAATTACATACAAATTATAAATATTTTGAAACTTATATATAGTCGTAAACTTTACATACGAAGCAGATTTTAGCACATTTTTAAAATTATTATATTAATATGATGTTTGTTTTACAAAATTTTAAGATTTTCAAAATCCCTATATGTTAAGTCGGAATTAATTGAATGAAATAAAAAATCAATAGCCAGTGAAGTTGAGCAACAACAAAGCACTCAAGCTTAATAGGGAGTCTGGCTAGTATAACATCAGTGTCATTTCAGCTTATATAACACCAACTCTAAAACCTATCGAATTGACTTCGAACGGTGAATCCAAACCGTTCAAACCAATCTACTTCATTAGTTGTGCGTTTACATGCAAAATTTATAATATTTCAAATTTATTTAGTATCAAGTCAAGCAGTCAAATATATGAGTTTTTAAGTTCATTTTTCAACATTTTTATCGCCTGATTTGATACTAAAATAACTCGAAAATATAAAAAAGAAATTGCATGTAAACACATCACTCATAAAGTAAATCAGTTTGAACGGTTTTGATTAGTCATTTGAAGTCTATTTAATCAATTTTGAAGTTAGTGTCACATGACACCAAGTTAATAAATTCGGTTGGATAACGGATAATTATTAAATAAATTGTCGACTTATACAATCTAACAAAAGATATAACATAGATAATTACATTAAATTTAATTATATTATGTACATAACTTCATAAAAAAAAAATCTTATTAATGGTCTCATTAATTTAAAAATATATATAAGTTCCTGATTAAATAAAAATGTACAAATTAATATTATTAAAAGTTACTAGTTAAATAAAATGTTATATACATTAATATTATCATTTATAATTTTGCATTTATCAATTAGTTTATTAGATGATAATATAGAAATTTTGCTTTAAAATCCGTGCAAACTTAAATTAAACAGTCTGAATCTAGTTTTACAGGTTTAAACTAAACCTTTTTGTTAGGTTGTAGAAGAACCAGCTTTGAAGCAAAAAAAAAAAAAAAAGAACCAGCCGACCTAAATTTTTTCAAAATGTACGTCTCCAATGTTAACAAGTAAAAACATTTTTATTTTCCTTTATAATAAAAATAATGGTGAGAAAAATTCAATATGCACGCCTCCCAACTCCAATGGCAACAAGTAACAACATTTGTTTCTTTTATGATAAAAACAATGGTTACAAAATTGAAGATGATAGAAGCTGACAGGTTGTTCCCATAACGGCTATAACCTTTAGTCACATCATTTATTCATCAAAAATCTAACGTTTACAAATTACACATTGAAAGGGAAATATCAAATAGGACCCCCACAAAATGACAAATTTAAGGAGAGAACAAGCTTTTTTGCCCGTTAACCCTTACAAAAAACCAAAATAATCCAATTATTCATGCAATACAGTAAATGCCATACTTTGTTCTACACTTGTACTAGATACAGTTGCAACCTCTCAATGACATAAAAAATTAACAAAAATAACCTACTAATTAATATTAATTCCAATGTATTTAAATTGTAATTTGACTTGATTATATTCTAATTCCAACACTCTGGAGTGAGTGAATGATCTCTCTTCGGATCCTTACAGTAGTTATACACCATGTGGCGAGTTTGGGCCCAATGCATTGCCATGTATTGCCGGTTGCTTAGCCCACCACCGGACGATGAAGACGGAGCAGTGCGACAATGGCGTCGTGAGTAGGGACTAGTGCATCCTCGGAGTATGAATTTCGTAAATCGCGCAACAAAAGGCTGGTACCGGTAGTCAGCCTTGTATTTTCCATTGTCAGTGGCCCAAGAGGATGCATCCCAGATAGAACCGTATAGCCACATTGGGCGAAGAGGGTATGTTGAATCGCTCTTCTTCTGATACCGCCGTATCGGTATGTCATCTACGAAAAATCTGTAAGAAAAAATTAGCCGATTAATTAGTCAATTAATAACACATGCATTGATGCTAATTAATTAGCAGCCATTGATATGATGTTATATACGCAATGATTTGTATAACATGAAAAATCTTAACATTGCTCATTTTTTTATTAACACAATATTTAAAAAAAAATTAAATATATGAACATTTTAATTTTCTTTAAGTATATTTTCAGTTGTCATATCTTTCCATAACGTAATTAAAACTGTGCATACTCATTTAAAGTTAGTGACGTCAAAGCTCTTTTTAATTGAAATAAGTTTTTCTCCCAAAAAAAAAAAACTAAAAATTTGTTGATGGGATAAAAATAAAAATATGATATACTAGAAGTTTGAGGAGCATGGATGCTTTTTTTCTCTCTCTCTCTCTATAAATATATTTTAAGAAATAGTACCTAAAATTGTAGTAATATAAAATAAAATTGGTTGTTATCACGGACAGAGGTGGGCCAATCGGAGTCTCATGAAAAGAAACCTTTCCATAAATTTGTGAACGGGATTAAACAACAGATCCAATTTTTTTGGGTCAGTTGGAAAGAAAGAGCCAAAGGGCCTCACGAGTCTTTTGTGAATTTGGCTGACATTCTGATATTTATTCTATGGAATGTATGAACCTTACTTCTGGTTGTTTTATGAGTTTGAAACTTAATAATTTGTACTATTATACTTCACTTCACTAGTTATTTTTTACAGTAGTATTAATTGCCATATATGGACAAAACCTGAAAGACCTACCACAATTTATCATAATTAATGGGCTGCCTGTTTAGATGCTTAAATAATGGCAAAGAATAAGTTACAGGGACATTATTTAAAATGAGTGGAAAATGATTGTTTTTGAACGGTCCAAAACAAGTGATTTTGCACTTATTTTAAAAAATAGTACAAATTTTCAAAAATTATAAAATTTCATCTCTATGCATATTTTATTATAAATTTCATGTTGATCGGTTCAGATTGACAATTTGAACTTTAGAAATGAAAATGTAAAATATGAGGTATGATGAGATATGAAAAACATAAGGTATTGGAGCCCTCCTCATTTTTTTTATAAAAAAATACTTAAAAAACTTGACAGAACTTATTTTAAACTGTGCATAAACCTCCTGTACAATATTTTTTTGCTTTTTTTGTCAGTGTGAGTATGTTTATTTACAACATGTTATCTTTTTAATAAAAATATATCTTTAGGGTTCTTTTACATTATTTAATATATTTTTCCACCTTGTTAATGCTGAAAATAGAGATTAACAGTTTAATTAATCATTTTCTCTCTTTCCTTGTATTTTTTTTTTTTAAATCTCTGTAACCAGCAGACAGCATATGCAATGCTTAAGAACTTACTGATGTGAACTAAGAAAGTAATTGATTAGAGGTAAACATACATGATCTCATAGGGGGTCCAAGAAATCGCATAATTGTGGAATGCAGCGGTCGGGTCGAACCACAAATGGAACTTCATTTCCCGACCAATAATCCGACCGTCGCCACTTCCTCTGATATACACATTTGTTTGCAATGTGTATGGCCTGCCTGGTGTGGTGCCCAAAAATTCAATGTCTACCTCATCATGATGTCCAGGGTGTGCTTGATTATTTGACAACTATATAAATTAAATTCCCAAATTAAGTAAAAGGTTATCACCAAGTTAAAACAACAATAACAAAAGTCATTGATAGACAAGATGACATCTGATATTAAGCTTATATGAAATGTGTTTATATTAAGCTTAGATTGTACATACATAAAATGCAGTGATCACTCCAGCAGTGTAACCCGGCTGAAGCTTAATCGATGACCCAAAATATCCACTTATGTAAGGATGTTTCGACTTAAATCCACTCCCTGTACAAAATTTGATCAGAACATTTTTCAATTAGAAAATGACCTACAAAACAATAATCTACATGAAAAAAAAGAAGCAATTAATGGTGACCTGAGGTTCGATCAAGCCATATTGTGGTGGACGATTGATCACCGGTGACCGTCTGATGCTGCGGGCCCCAGAGATTAAGAAATGCACGGTAGAATTGCGAGGGTTTAAACTGATAACTCGGGTAATACCCGGGATTGGGTTGAGCATTGGTGGAATGAAAGGAGAGAAGGAGAAGAAGAGAGATTAATACAAGTGATGACATGAAGGCAAAGGAGGGAAGTATATGACAAATGTGAGTTATGGGTTCTTCCCTTATTTGCTGGGGAAGCAAATGTTGGAGGATAAATAGCAATGATTTATGGTAACAGGAGAGGATCCAATGTGAGAGGTGGAGAGAGAGATCAGAGAGATGTTTGGGTTGGTGAAGGAAAGCAGTAAAGAGTAAACTGCGTAAAGAGCAAGTACTGGTAACTGGTGGCATCTAGGTGATCCCAAGTTCATCTAACTAGCCATCATTTCGGGCAAATATATTAACAGAGCTGTTCTTGCTTCATGCAGCGCACAGACAGTACAATGTTGAATAAGACTATTGCACTGCATGGAGTAAAAACTACCCCGTCAATATCTTTACCCATCCAGTGTCTGTTTTCATCAGCTGTGGATTCACATGTGGGTTGGGTTGGGTTTGGTACTTTGTTTCATTTGGGGCATTGATGTTTGCCCGATATTGAAGGGAAAGTTAAGAAATTTAGAGGGACCCATCTGGAGAATTGCATTTATGTTTTTTCTTTTCTTTTTTTACCCTAAAATCTATGTGAAGTGATCGAATAGAGTCAATTGTCATATATTTATTTTCAAAATTTTCGTACTTGTACATAATTTTTTTATATATTTTAGAGTAAAATATTACAAGTATACTGTAAAATTGACTTTCATACTAAGTATGAAAATTTATTATATAATTAATTTTCGATGTGTGTTTCATCTCTATAGCTTGAAAGTCTGTTTCCTCCTATGTCCGTAAAACTTGATTTTTTTTTTACTTTTTACTGATGAATGGAATTTCTTTGTTAGTTGTCAAAATTGTCAACTGGTCTTCAGGAAAAAAAATATTATCATGACAAAGTTGCTGGGGAATTTTGATGGGGATTTTTTGTACTTGAAAAGTATTCAAAAAATGAATTTGAAAAATTGTGATATAAGAAAGGCTCAGTTAGCACTGAAAAGTTACAGTCATGTTTTAGTCTTGTCTGTACGTTCACTTTAGACTTGTGCCTATAGTCAGAACTCAGAACTTGATACTTCAAAAAGTCTTATTGAAATTTTGACTCTTTGCTATTTTCAAATTTTGTTTATTTCAATTTTAAAGTTCTAATTTTGATTTATTTTTCAAACAAAAAAAATCAGTTATGAGACTTGTCTACGATGGAAGTTAATGGAAATATGATGGAAGTAGACGATGCTAATTGAGGGATATAAACAAATAAGTATTTACTAATAATTAAAGGATTTTCTTTTTCTTTTTTAGGAATAGAAACAAAATTTCTGCTCTCAAATTGAGAAGGAACTAATAATCAAAAAAGAAAAATATATTAAAGAAAAATTACAAACACTGCTCTTGAAGACATTAATTAATGTTGCCATATATTATCAGTAAGTATCAAATAAATAAAGAAAGACTGGAATGTATTCTTTCTATATATTATAACATAATCATCTGAATTAGGCCTATAGCATTCCAAACATAAACAGATTTGCTAACTTTTTTTTTCCTCCAACATCTGACCAGCCACATGTATTCCAAAAATAGCACAAATCAATAAAATATCCATAAGAAGTTGCAATTTGCTGTATTTAATGTGCATTAATATACTGTTTGAACGTAATAAGTTTATAACCTCAAGATTCTCTTTAGTTCTAACTCAAAAGTCCCACCAACATTTATTAATAGAACCCACCATTTCATAATTATGGGATAAAAATTTTGACAAAGCAGTTTTAACTTCATGCAGTGCATAAATCATGTGTACTGTTGTTTTGACTCTGTTGCATAAAATTAAAACAGTACTTTCTATATCACAGTATCTTTATTTCTAATTATGGATTATTATAATTTTAGCAAAGAATATTAATGCTTTGCTCTGGTATGCAAATTTCTTGTGGTTTTCAAGTGTGTGACCAGTTGCTTCCAACTGGTACTGGACAGGTGCACACTATGAGTAGGGCCTTGGATTTAAAAAGGTTAATTAAATGATCATGCTATCTACAGCACTACTGTATGTTTTCTGTTATGGAAAAAAATAAGGTAACAATAACACTTCTTAAGAAAAATTATTGATGCTTTGGAATAATTCAACATCTTTGCAAGAATATTAATTGTTGGAACTATATTTTTTTTTAAAAATGATTTCTCTTCAATATATATTTTTTAAAATTAATTGTTGGAATATTAATTATTGATGCTTTGGAATAATTCAACATATTTCCATTCATGTTTGATTCCAGTAGCTTGAAAATATGACTCTGCACATGTGTAATAGGACTCTATAATACATAAAAAAAAAAAAGGTTAACTCAATTTTTATTTGATGCTTGATAACTGTTTTTAATTAGTTCTTAATTTTACTGATGTAGATGCTTTGATGGTTATAAAGTTTGAGTGAATAATTTCATTAGTTTTTTTTGTGACTGTTAATTTATTCATTTTACCAGTAATATTAACCTGATAGCAATATTAAAAATGTCGGTGGGTTCAATTATTTTTATTCTGGACTTCAGGTTGTGCCAGTGGGTCCTTTTTCTTGTATGATACCGCGTCTGAAATTTCAGGTTTCTTTATTTTTTCTGTTAAAGAAATTTCAGGGTTTTTTTATTCTGTCAAAAGAAAGATATTAAGTATTTTTCTAAATTTGTATTATAAATGCTTCCAACCAAAGTACCCCACTATGAGCACTCTCCTTTTCTTCCATCTGGATCGTTCAAAATTCATCGCACGGTCTCAATTACTTTCTATTTTCAAATCAATTTAATCTATTAAAATAATTTAGATTTAATTAAAGCCGTACGATAGATTTTGAACGATCAAGATAGAAGAAAAAAAGGGTGCTCCTTTTCTTAAGAAAAAGGAGCAGATTTTGATATGATAAGTTGTGTACATCTTCTACTTTTGTAAAAGGAAACGTCAGGTTGTATTATTCTAAATCAGACCGTATGATTAAAACTAAATGGATAAAATTTGAATAAAATAACTTCTATGAATTCTAAATTGAATTAATCTGACTGATTGTTTGAAATTATAAGGTCGTAATTAATAGATACAATTTTTAACTAGCTTCAAGAAAATATACAATTTATAATTAACTAATAAGTACCTAAAATGAAAATTCTACAATCTACATAAAAGACTTAATTTGTGGCTTTTTTTTATAATTGAAAACATTCAAGTGATTACGAATGTTATTAAAATTGTTTCGTAATAATATTCTTATAATAATTTAGTTATGACATTTTGAGGAAAAAAAAAAACAATCTCAGGATACATATATGTGAAACAAATTTGCTCATGAATGTCTCCGTAATGGAACCGAATCCTCTGCTTCTTAGGGGGTAGGATTTTCCTTCCCCTGAGTCACTGACATGTGGACCTGCAGCAAAACTAAAACTAATATTTAAATGTTTAAACTCATCTGGATCCATATGTCAGCTACACTGGGAACAGGAAAATCCTTCCCCCCAGATGCAGGTGATCTCTTTCGCACTTTTATGCACTTAAATTTTATTTAAGAAAACATAGAATTATACAACTTTTGAGGTACTGTATGACAAATAGATATAAAAACTTGAAAATGTAAATTCCACTTGTTGGAATTTAGATCCTCTTTAAAATTAATGCTGCACCTCGTTGAATAGTGGTGCGGTTGTTGGATCTCACCCATTTTACCGCTTTGTAAAGCGGTGCCACGCTGTGCTAGACATAGACCAATTATAAATGAGCAACCTGCCACCCTCCTGAAATTTTGACTTATCATTGAACAATTAATGATACCATAAGTACGTTAATAAATATAAACCGTCCGATTTGTTTTAAGATTCGTGCAAACTAGATACGCACTAATATTGAAAAGCCCCCTATCTCATAGGTAGGAGCCGGATTGGGTCTGTTTAAAATCAAACGGTTGAGATTCATTAACTCAAAATATTCTTTTTTTAGTTAATGCCGAGGATACGCGTTCAAGTGAGTACCGCAGACATTCAACATTAAGGAGTTAGTTCGGATGTTTAGTTTTATAATGGAAACATATAGTTCTGTGGGAATTGGGTTTATAATTCCCATATCCGTTTGAATAGGAAAAAAAATTTCGGTAGAAATTGAGAAACAGAAAAAATACAGTGGTTTTAATATTGATAGAAAGATCGGTACAAATTCTATTGATTTTAAAAGTCTCAAAGTTTAAAACGATAAAAATATTATCGATCCTAACTGTTTCTCATTTTTTTAGTTTGTCTGTCACAACACGAATTGCAGACTACTTGAGAAATAAAAAATATGTAGTTTAGATAGGTGAATCTCCTCCCAATCTAAAGTTTGGAGTATTTTTTATTTTAATGAAACTTTGTTGTTTCTGGAGAAGTTGACAAACTAAAAAAAAAAATGAGAAACGGTTAGGATCGATAATATTTTACCGTTCTAAACTTTGAGACTTTTAAAATCAGTAAAAATTTGTACCGATCTTTATACCAATATTACAACCACTGTATTCTTTCTGTTTCTCTCTCTTATTTTCTGTTAATTTCTACCTAAAAAAAATTTCTATTTGAATACATGGTTTTTTTTTCCAAATGCATTTCTGTAATTATTCCCAAATTCTTCCCCACACAATGTAAATTGGTGAGAAAATGAAAATTGAGTACAATTCAATTTTGATTTTCCCAATCGGTGTGTTGCCAATTGTTAATTTTAATTTTAAATTGCTTGCTAGAAATTTTGTATTATTACATGCTTGATTTTGATTATATATTTCTGGTTTTGATGTACTTTTTTTTGTGTTGTTTTTCCTTTTCATATGTTGTCTTTTTACTTTCAAACAAGAAGTCTTTTATAATCTAGATGTGTGTCTCCATCTCTAGTGGGTTAAATTAATTATAATAAATATTTATATTTTATAATATAATAATTAATAAGAAATGTTTTGTTATTATTTAATCTATTTATTTAATTGCATTGTTAATAATTTTATTAATAAAAATTTATATATTATCAAACATTTTAGAAAGACAAATAGATTTTTCACAACTAATTTAACTGTACAACCGAACACTCAATTCAACACATTTCCATAGTAAATCTTGTGCGTACCCAATTACCCATACTCATAGGTTCCCACTTTTTCAAAAGTATAATCTTGTGTGTACCCATACTCATAAGTACCCATACTTAATATTTTAAGCTACTAACGTTTAAAAAATAGAAGTATAATAGAGATATAAAAAATAAAGACATTTAAATCCTCCTCAATATATCATATTGATCACAATGATCATACATTTTAAAAAATTGAACAGATTAAATTGTTATTATCTAAACCTCTAATTTGCTGTTCGACCAACTGATTGAAATAATAAATTAGTCAATTTTAAACTAGTTTAAATCTTTAAATGACGTTTGCAACCTCTTTCATCATAACTAACACACTATTTCTGTTTCAACGGCTGCTATACAAGATGTCGGCAACAGCGAAGCTCTACTGTTCGTTGCTCCTGAACTGTTAGCGATAAGGCTAACTCAAATCACGGGCACATCTAGCTTTTATTGAGGGTTATCATATTAATATATAATTTTTTTTAATAAATAAATAATTAAATTTCAATTTACGTAATTAAAATTTTTAAAATTACAGAGATAGCTTACCACCTCATGAGCTAAGTGTAGATTCACCACTGAATCTCTCTCTAATGAAACCAAATTATTGTTCGGTCTCATTTATATATTGATAAACAAAGTATTCCATCTTGTGCTCTGATAATAATACCTCATGAGCTAAGTATTTCCAATTATATAATAATAGAGAAAAAGAAAAAAAAAAAAGTACCTTGAAAATTTCATACATAGATAAATCATTAAAAAAAATCAATCTAAATGGTTTTTTTTTTTCAAATATCTTAACTGAACTATTTATATATTTATATATAGTTCTAAAATACTCTATTATTTTATAATATTTTTTATAAACAAAATATCCTCTAACCGTCCAATGCTATTTGATCCAGATGTCATCAACTCCGTACGAAATATGTACTGTAGATATTTAATGAAGGTCTCCTGAATGAGAGCAGTTCGGGTCCAATGTCCATTGGACTCGAACTGAGTTCGATTTGCTTTAAGATATGTGTGAGCCACTTTAATATTCATGCGCATTTGTTTTAATAATCATGTGGACAGATTTTAAAATATATCGTACAGTTATGGAGCTCATCGGAGTCCGATGGACATTGAACCCAAACTGCTCTCCTCCTGAATCTACAGTCCCTGAATCACAGTTGCATTGCATGATAAGAGAGATGTAGCATTCTAGATCCAATTTTGTGTTCCTTCTTTTGGGGAGGGGAGGGTGTCCGATGCCAATCGGACCAGAGTCTGTTCGATGGATGGTTTCTACTGTCCGATTCACTTCAAGATCTGTGCGCACGGATATTAAAGCAAACATCATGGATATTAAAGTGATGCGTACAGTTTTTGAAGTAGATCGGACGGTATAAACCACCCATCAAACAGACGCTGGTCCGATGGGCATCGGACACCCCCCTCTCCCCTTCTTTTGCTACCCAGTGATAATAAAATTGTTTGCATCTTTGTTGATGTTGGTCAGAGGGATTAATAAGTCATCACTCGTCACTTGTCAGACATTGTTAGAATTTGCATTATTTGAGGATTGTTTTTTTACTCATGCAGGTAGTACAAATTCTCGCAGTGAGTGTTAAACTTAGTTGTTAAATTAAATTTTGAAACTTTGTTTTGAAAATATTTTCGGAAAGAACATTATGGTATTCTAGTCTTTCATATGTCACATACAAAATTTGTGACAATTATTTGTAAAATATAGTTTTGTTATGATGTTCTTTATCATTATCGTCGTTAATTTTTTATATCAAAATTTTAAACTAGTGATTTGATTAAGAATAAAATAGTCAAATTATAATATAATTTATTTACAAAGAACATATTCTTTTCACATTGTTGATTTAATGTTATTGTCAAATTTACAAAATAAAAATAACTAATTTAGTCATTATATTTACAATATTTTACAATACTAAATATTGCATTTAATACTCATTAATTTATATATTCGATTAAAAGAGAAGAGAGAGAATATCATAGTAAAACCTCTTACATTAATATGATATGAATACAAATATAGTTTGGATATTAAAATACAATTATGACATTTTTGTATAAAATTAACTACGTAGTACTTTCATAAGATATTTATTAGTTAAAAGAATATATATTAACTAACAAAAATTATTATTAGTTATCATTGTCAAAATATATCAAAAATTATAAATCTTACTAAAAGATGAAGTTTGAGTAGATAAATAGTTGAGCGATTATATTTCAAATGAACTAAATTTGTAACAAAACTTCATATTATATACTTCAAAGTTCAAATAAGAAGTGACATATGAGTTTCTGAAACAAAAATCTGAATTAAAAAAAAAAATCATATACGAATAATTATTTAAAATTCATATTTTTATCTCCTTCCGAAAATCATAAATACGAATTTATATCCGAGAAATATCTCATGTACTATTCGAACATGAATGTGAAGAATGAGATCAGTATGGATTCTTTTTTTTTTTTTTTTTCAATTAGAAGTTATCTTCGAACCGTTTACTGGTAGGAAATTAATGGGAGAGGATCCTGTCAGAATCAAGCAAGGAACTTTTGCTATTTCACCCTCATCTTTCCTTTTATTACAAAGTTAAATTCTGCAAAAATTTATTTACTTCTTATTTAAATCCAAATCACCGACGGATTTTCCCTAAAAACAATGAATGAATCATATTCGATGTGTTTACAAATTACAACCATGCATGGTGGGAACAAAGAAAGCATTTCTTTGACTTACTTTATTCTAACAAACGCGCATTAATCAGGAGCCAAAAAGCCTGGTTTGTATGTTTAAATTCTGTAGTTCGTTCGTTTTTAATCTTAAAATAACTCTTTTTAGCAGGGTGTGAAGCTTTTGTGTACCGTACCACGGCTCCGTCCCTTCTTTAAAGCTGTGTCTCTGCCGACAACAGGATTACAGGAAACAAATCTAAGCCTAATAACTTGAGTCGTTTTCTGTCTCCTCAATTATTGTAGGTAGATAGCAAATTTTCATGAAGAATTAGGAGTGTCATCTTCATTCTTCTGTTCATTTATCTGATTCGTACTGTATTCGATTGTATTCGATAAGATGATAAGATGTGTATGAATAAGATTTATTTTTCTTTAAGCTAGCTATTGTAGCTTGTAGGGACATCTAAGAGCTACTCGGGCTGGATTTAATTCGAATCGGGTTAGATTAGAGTTCAACCGTCCGGATTAGTAGACTAGTTTATACATATAAAAAAAATTGGGATAGAAATTTTTGTTTTTTTAGTAAATATTAAAAGTCAAGCTACTCAGCTATTTAATATCCACAAAAAATTTCTCTTCAAATTTTGATCATGCAACATGCACATTCCATACATAATAGAAACTTTTTACGTCAAAGGTAGGTTCTCAAAATAGAAACTTTTTACATTTATTTTTTAATGTTCATATATGAGACTGGTTCTTTTTAGGAGTGTTAATATGATATACGAGTCAAGTGGAAGCATTTTCATATTCGTACCTATTAATTGGTGGAGTTGGAATGCTAATTAACACAATAACTTTCTTTTTTATTGTCAGTCAATTTCAAATTTGTGGTTACTTGATGCTACTATATCTCTTAGTCATTTTTTTTTATTGTCAGTCAATTTATGTAGTGTTGTTATATATTTCCTCTCTGTTTGGAGGTTTTTTTGTGTTGTGAATGGGTAGTCAGGGGTTTGAAAATAATAGAATTAAAAGGGGTTAAGCCACTACTATGCATTGAAAATTTGAATATTTGTCCATTGAATTTTATAATTTTTATATGTATTAATACTTTTAGCCTCCAATATAAACTAAAATTATACTACACTTTATTTTCTAGCTCCCCTCATCTCAATTTTCTAGTTCCACCCCTGCGGGTGGTCACTATGTTTTATTTAAGTAGTTGATGAGCTATGTTTTATTTAAGTAGTTGATGAGCTGGCATGTAGTTAGTTCATATGTTTGATTTTGGATTATGTAAGAAATTATTTAATATAGGTAGTATAGTACTAATTCAATACCATCTTCAATATCTCTTTTGGTTTCTAATGAAATCGGTGGACTTTTACTCCACTTTGATAAAGAAAAAAAGTTAATGATTTTTTTTCGTCTTATGTACTAATTGTTTGATATAGGTAGTCTAGTACTAATTCAGTACTAGCTTATATATCTTTTCTGTTTTTTAATGAAATCGGCAGACTTTTACTCTTAATGATTTTTTTTTTACTCTTATTCATATCTGATGAACTAATCAAATTTTGACATCAACCGTCATGAGGCCTGAGCAACTCCAACTGAACCACACAATAATTAACATCCAAATTTATTCAATGCAACTTACAACTTGGGGGGTGTTTTAGAGATCCATTGTGCAGAATTAACTACCAATTTAGAGAGTTTAACGCTAAGGATGTGCATTAAACACAAATTTCTAAAATTTGTTCAATATTCGGTTTGCATAAATATATGAACCAAATCGACCATATAATCCAATCAATTGACCGTATAAGGAATTCACTTAATAATAATAACAACAACAACATAATAATAATAATTTGATAATTTACGTATTGATGTGCATAATATTATAACACCAACATAATATTTACTAACATTTTGAACAGAAAACCAAATTACCGCAAATTTAAACCGAACTAAACTAAATAAATCGAATTAGTGCATGAACCGTTTCTATCTAAAAACAAATTTAGTTAAGTTAAAATCAAAATAACCAAATTGTTTGAACATTTCTTCTTCTTCTTACTAAAGATAAAACAAAATCCTGAAATGACCCAACCCTGAAATTTGACCAACACAAATTTTGATCAAAATCTACAGACCCACCTGATCTGACTTTTTCACCGACGTACACCTACCTGATCATAAAATTTGTACAAAATCTAGCAGACCCACCTGATCTGACTTTTAAGTCACCAAAGAGTAAAATTGATGTGTACCCAATTTCCACCGACCTATTAGCCGGCCATTTCTACTGTACAGGAAACCCAAAACCAATCCTAGAGGAATTCAGAGTAGGTCCGATGCTTTGTTTTGATGGGTGAAATGACCATTCGATTGCATCAAGAATTTAAGATTCGTGATAAGTACATTAAAATCCGTGAATGTCTATTTCAATTTCCGCACTAATCTTAATGCTAATCGTATGGTTCTAGAGCTAATTAAATCTAAAAGTAAGTCCGATGCCCATTGGACCTACTCCTATCTCATGAGATTCTTTTGCTACATGGTTCACTCTATTTGGGATATTTTTCTTTTTGCCAATTAACTCTATTTGGAATGTGAATTAACACCATTACTGAGCGAAAAAAAACAACAACATATATAGGGACGGATTTAGGATTTTCGTCGATTGGGGGCACAAAAAAGTTCTAGTTTAAAATAGCTAATCGAATTTAAAACTATTATCTAATAAGATACTGGATAAAAAAACAATGCTCTAATTTGTAATTTATAATGCCTTGACTTCTAATTTTCAATACTTTGACTTTTAATTCTAATTACAATCCGAATTAAAAAAAAAAATTCTAATGTTAACTATAAATTTAAAAGTACATATTAAATTTTGAGAAGAGGACAATTTTTTTTTTCTTTTGAGCAGTTTGACTTGGCTAGTGGGAACAGACTAGTGTACCTACTGTGATGACACATCCTCCCTTTTGGTGCTAATTAACTCAAGAGTACTAAAACAGAGAAAGAACGAAGGCATGGCAGATATTTTCAAGTTCCTATCTATTTTGACTGTCTTCGCATGTTTCATTTACCCAGGTTTAATTACCTATAAGAGAAAATGACATGAGAAATAAAATATTCTTGTGCATGATTATGAACAATTTGGTTTGGTAGTTTGATCTACATTTCTTTTCTTTCACAGATCATGCACAATGGACACTGTCAAATATTGCAGTAACACAGAAGCCGACTGGGAATATGGCCAGTGACAAGCCCGAATACGAGGTCACGATAAAAATTTTGTATCCTTGCCAACAGAGCAATGTCCAGTTGAACATCAAGGGTTTCCAAACATCAGAGTCGGTCGACCCCAATATTCTCGATAAGGATGGCTTCGTCAATGACAAGTTGTTGCCATCCGATGGTGTAACGTTCAAGAATGCATTGGGTACCTTGTTCCCGTTCAAGCCGATCAGCTCGCAAGTTTCCTGCTCTTAAGCAAATCATGGAAATGTTTAGGGTTCAGCTAGCCTTTGTTTTAGATTTTGGTTGGCATTAGTTTCTGTTGTTCGTATGTGTTAAATTAATACAGTTAATGAGGCGATCACTAATTAATAGTTGCTGTTTTCCCTTTTGATTTTCATTTTTTTTAAAATAAAATTAATTATTTATATATAATCAAGCATAGAACTAGAATGTTCTTAAGCTCACCAAGTCTTTGGGTGAGCTTAATTTTAAAAACTAACATATTGACTTCAAACAACAAATTTGATATATTGAACTAATCTACATCACGAGAAATGCATTTACATGTTAAATTTATAATTTTTTAAATTAATTTAATACTACGTCAAGCAGTAAAAAAATGATAAAAAAAAATAAATTGCACATAAACAACAGAGTCAAAACAAAGATGCATATGACTCGTATGCTATATATATATAAAGTCAAAACTGTGTTGTCAATACTTTTACCGGGTCTACTTTTCTTACCTTATAAACCACTCTCATGATCTTGTCCATCCGATATAAAACGAACGAACTGGATCTACACTTGTCCAAATTGAAAGTCTCCTATTATATACACATTGTTCTCTCCTTCTAACTCTGAGATTAAGAAATAACAACTAAGAAGTCATGCTAAACTTAGATCTATATGCTTGTTAAGAATGTGACAAGTATAAAATGATGAACCTTAACTCTTTATTAGCCCAAACACACAATTTAAAACAAAATAATGTATGATGTAGAGGTGAGGATTCAATCAGAAATAGAAAAATACAGATCTGTCCGTGACTTCCCAATTAAATTTCTTATAATTAATGAGAGATATAAATTAATTGCAGATCCACCTTTCGAAATATATCAACCCCTTAAAAGCTTATTCCATGTGGGACATCAGATATATAAAACGGAGAATATTATTTTATTTTGTTTGGACACCATTAATTCTGAGAATGTTGGTACATGATCTGAGACATATTTTTGATACCAGTACTGATAAAACTGGCCAAGATATTGGGACCATTATACAAACAATCATGAAAAATTACACTGTCAATGAGTTCTGCAATTTATGCTATAAATGCCACTGGTGCATTTAATTACTGGTGCCAAAAACCAACTTGAAGAATAAGATAATACAAGCTGATCCACTGGTACCAGCTCGAATGTACATGTTGACCACAGTTTCCCAATGAAGAATAATACTTCATAGAGACAAATAAAAAGCAGTTCCGAAGAAATAATACATGGAAATGAGTTGCAAACCTTGCAAAAATTTGGGAGGGTAAACGAAAGAAAGTTGATTGGAGATTTTCTAATCCCTAATCCTTGTTTTCAAGTAATTTTCTATTCTTTCATCTGAACTTTTTATTCCTTTCTCTCCAAGAATTCCAACTTTAACAGTTGTTTATCTTCTTAATTTCTCTTTTTTATTAACAATGGCCACAGCTCTGTGCTTCTGTGCTATTATAGTCATGGTACCATAACCATTATTATTATTAATATGAATGAAAAGAAAACAAAAGTTTCTCTTATTAATGTGAATTCATGAAAGAATTACTGATGTCATCTATTTGTTGATTATACCCTGGAGAAAATCAAAACTAGTCTGACATATACATATGCACCTCAACCTAAACCTATCAAAATGAAAATAAAAGAAATAAACATACTCCAAACTCATCAGGGACTGTGTACAACTCAACGGTAAAGTTCAATCATCTCCCCTCATGTCATTTTTCTTCTGAACTCTTACCAGTTCACTTTTACACTTTTCTACATGCAAATTCGATCAGCCAACAGCCGAAAAAACATGACCGCTATCTTTTATTTCAATCAAGCTAAGACAAGGTTCTTTTTCAAGCATTGATTCTCTAATCCTTTCCCTCATCTCAGCAACCTTCTCCCATTCCCCAAAGGAAGCATAGAAATTTGAATGCAATATATCTGTTGAACCATCATGCGGATCAAGTCGTTCTGCTGCAATTACCCCAACGGACAAATTTTTTAGAATGACACAGAAGCTAAGTACGTACAATCCGCCATAATTCACTGGACTGATTTGCAAAAGGTGAATTTGTAATTAGGTCTTTAGCTTCTTCCAATATAGTCCAGCTCTACTCAACATACTTGTACCAAAATGTATCGAAATTCTTTCGAACTCCAAACCTGTTCCAAAATTTAGACCCTTAAATTCGTGCCAAGATATGTGTGGATCAGAGCACTAGATCGGCGAGAAAAAACACTCCCGGTCTCTCCCCGATACAAATCTGTATCCCCTCAAATATATGAGAGTACACTTAGGAAAGAACTGTCTGGATTTAGTCTCAGGTGGGTAAAAAAAAATTCGATGCCTATTGTGGATAGGATGCCTATTGTATGTTTTGAGATTCGTGTCAGAGTTAAAGATTGGTCTGGATTTCCTAATTTTACTCTCATAGAGTCTGGTAATCCGAGGAGGAGCGAGATGCGGATCCCTCCTCCTCCCTGTTTGCCTCCAATTCTCTCTCTCCTTGCAATCTATTTTGTGCCCCTCTTTAGCCTGTGCAACAGAGGAGAATGACCCCCCTTTGCTTCCCTCTCCGCCCCCCCGCCCTCCTCTTCGTCATCCCCTCTCTCTTGCACATCCTATCCCGACCCTTTTGTTGTCCTCCCCCTCTCACACATTCTTACATTTGTTCTTAAAATTCAAATAGTAAGCCTGAATCACTCAATATGATGATCTTTCCATTAAAGTGTGCTTGCACAACAAACTTTTCATTTTTTATAATTTTTTTACTATTTTTTTTAGATTAATTATAAAGTCACAGTTTTTCAAAAGATTCTAATACCATAAAAAGAGTGACTGTACCTGTCTAAAACATATAGATGCGAAACAAATAAAAGTACGGCTGAGTTGAAGTTCAAATATAAGATGGCGGGGTGCCTCTTCATTTTTTTTTAAATTTAACAAAAAGGAATAGATCAAACTCATTAAGAGGGAAAAGGGGTCAATGGAATATAATTTACAATTACACTCTCAAATTATCAAATATCATTAATAGATGAAAAATGTATCAAATGATTAACACAAATAAAAACAATCCAAACAAAATATATATATTTGTCAATCACACCAATATTACAAATTAACAAATTGTAATATATATTTCAAATTTTTTAATTCTTGTTTCAACACACAACCCAAAAGAAATATTTACACTATTTAGCTTTTTGAGTATAAATTATATAGCTGGCACTGCCATTTGGTTAGCAAGAGCCACAATCCTGGCTCGCTTTCTAGGAGCTGCCAGGAAGGCAACTGCTGACCTGACAAATACCGTCAACTTCCTTTTCTTACGTGGTGTCAGTGGTGGCCCCACATCCACACTGTTTGACATGTTTCCAGTGAAACACTCGAAATTGTCACTTCTTGATGGAAATTGGGTGAAGTAATTGGGAGTTGATTCAGCATCTGCTGTATCGAAATATTCCATTGGGATGACATCGCTTGAAAGTTCAAGTTGAGGGGATTCTGCAAGAGGCACTCACAAAATTTTATTTCCTAGTCGGCATATGACCAATTAGCATATTACAAATATCAGATAATGCGGTATAAAAATCAGTTTATATAATTTTAGATGAAAGGATGAAAGTTAAGCACTTACCACCACCATTAGTATGTTGCACATAGTTCCCATTCAGTATATTTCTGCTCTCAACATTCACATGCTGAAAGAATAAACAAAAAAAAAATATTATTTTAATTTTATTTTCTACTTGGGCATCATGACCTATAGAATCAATGCTCTAAACAACATTTGAGCCAGAGCTTTTAGGTCGAAGTTATTATAATAAAGAATGCAATTAATGTTTCTCAAGCAATAAACACCTAATTATGCGTATAAAGAATGCAATGTATCTCCAGCAATCATTTAATTCCTTACATTTGGCGTCTCATTTAAAGGAGGGTGTTGTGTCTCCACTATATCCTCAGCAGAAGCAGTTGAAATGTGTTCAATTAATACATTCATCGAAGAAATATCACAAATTGCAGGAAATTGCACGTATGTTGCTGGCATATCACCTATAATTTGTAACAAACAAAAGAAAATCGGCTCAATCAGATAAACATTAAACAGGTTCATGAAAAGACAAGGATAATATGAATATACTGCACTTCAATTATATCATTCTCACTAGGGTTTGGCTCTGATGGACCCAAACCGACAACAGGAGGCCCACCATTTGTACAGAGAGACATGTTCCTTCCCATCGGATGAACTAAAGCCTGCAATTTAAAAGACAACATTAATTTAGATACAGACAGCACAAATCAAGTATGACAAAGGGTAAAGCTGATCATAAAGCAACCACTTAATTTTCTTACGTTTGTCTCAGGGTAAAGAGTGTGTTGTGTACCCACTATATGCTCACCAGAAGCAGTTGAGATGTATTCATTCGATACATTCGTTGAAAAATTACCACAAATTGCAGCAGACAATTGGTTGTAGATTGCTGACTCTGATGAATCTTAGCTCAGTCAGATAAACATATAAATGGGTTCAAGAAAAGACAAGGAAATATGAATATTCGGCACCTTCAATTCTATTGTTCTCATGAGGGTTTGGCTCTGATGAACCCGAACCGACAACATGAGGCCCATCATTTGTATAGAGAGACATGTTCCTTCCCATCGGATGAACTAAAGCCTGAAATTCAATAGATAACATTAATTTAGATACAGAAAGCACAAAGTGTTAAAAAAAATATATTAATTATCTTACAGTAGTCTCATGGAAAAGAGAGTGTTGTATCTCCCCTATAATTTGCATGCACGTTGCTAGTATATCACCTATAATTAATAACAAAAGAAACTAAGCTCAATCACATATATAAAAGGGTTCAAGAAACGACAAGGAAAATATGAATATACAGCACCATCAATTATATAGTTCTCGGAAGGATTTGGCTCTGATGAACCTGAACCGACAAAATGAGGCCCAGCATTTAGATGAACCAAATCCTGAAATTTAAAAGACAGCATTAATTTGGGAGGTTTGGCTCTGATGAGCCTATACTGATGACATGGGTGTGCCACTTGGAAGGAGAGATATATTCCTTCACAATGGACAAACTAGAGCATGAATTTCAGATGACAAAACATTAGATTAGATACATAAAGCATAAAGTGATGAATTGGTAGTGATACAAGGCATAATCATACAATTCAGAGTTGAGCAAAGAAACTTTTTCTTTTTCTTTCAGTGGATTGATGCACGACTTAGAGCTAATGGGGGCAATGATTCATTAAAATAAAGCTAATCACACAATTAAGGTTAATTCAACCAACAACGGTTAAATTGTCCTGATATTGTTTATCATGATCCTTATTGAGGGACATGACACTACTGCTCAACTATTGCACTTTTGCTGAAGTTGTGGGTGAAATTGAGGGTCAATTGAAGAAAATTTTGTAAAAATTGAGGTTTAATACAATATATCAGCATCAAGCAGTCAGTTTGATTGATTAAGGATTGATCTTGATGTGAAGTTTGCAAGGGCAGAACTTCTACCAGGGGTGCCAACAGATTTATGTTGCTTCCAATAGATTTATATTGTTATCAATTGGATAGTCAGAATTAATTTGGTTAATGTTTTGTGGAATTGTTTACACATGAATGAGTGAAGTCATTTAAAACGGTATTGACAACATAAAACCACACTCTGCTAGAAACCATGGTACCAAGTACCAACTGGTAATCATAGACAAATATATATAACTAATTAATGCACCTGTTGAGGCTGACTAGTGTTCTCCAAAGGTTGGTATTGGGCAGGGGGCACCATCCTAGCCCGCCTTTTGAAGCCAGCCAGGAAGGCGATAAACTTAAGAATAAACTTTATTGTCGGCTTCTTATATGGTGAAAGCGGCCCCGCGTAGTCACTGTTCGACATACTTACTTTGAAGACATTGTATTTAGCATGAAACTCATGACACTTCATTGCGTGCTCAATCATAGATTTCCAGCTTTGGTCATACTCTGACTTAATACCCAGTATCTAAGAAATTTTGAAAGAGAGAAGAGAGGAAAATGAGCATTATCATCCATGACATCAGAAAGCAATACTTGTTAAAAAATAAATAAAAAAATTATCAACAATCATAAATCCTGGTTTCAGTACTGGTACATTGCAGTAGGCACCAGCATGTACCTTCCAGTACCATTACCAATATCAGTCAGGCCTAAAACGAAGTACTTATAAGTGGGTACTGGAATCGTACAATTACATATTGGTACTGGCACTGTTCAGGTCCAGTACTAGAACCACTCTGAGATTTTTAAGTGCAACATAAAAACTATAATCGAGTATTCTAACCTCACGAAGTTCAGATTGATTATTGTAACACCGCCAGAGGAAGTCCTCCACTGTTTTGATGTTATTCTTTTGGAGGAGAGAAGCGCGAACATTTGCAACTTTCCTGATACTTTGTACATCGTCTGTCAGCTTTAGCAGGTCCGGTTTTTGAGATGCTACAGAAATAAAAAACATCAAATCAGCAAGTGTCAAAAATAAAAGGATTTGAATTTTAATTTACCTCCAGTATCAACATAACACCAATTTAGTGGCACTAAAATCTTTTATCTATGTGATTTTTGCTCGTCAAATAGAAATTGGACTTTAGTGTCTGCCTTTACATGCTCATATCGGTAAAAAAAGCTAGAAGCATACACTAAGATACTTGCAATGTCACTTACTAGTAAGTACCACG
Organism: Carex arenaria; assembly: GCA_964058825.1. Taxonomy (NCBI): domain Eukaryota; kingdom Viridiplantae; phylum Streptophyta; class Magnoliopsida; order Poales; family Cyperaceae; genus Carex; species Carex arenaria. The sequence continues at coordinate 3,474 of CAXKVW010000468.1, read as the reverse complement.
GGTGGTACGAACATAACTATAAGAAAATAATGATCAATACACAATGAAAATCATTCTTTACCTTCCCCTCGCCGGTCTAGTACTCGAATAGATTCGCTCACACCCTCTAGAACTCTTTCCCCATTAAAGAAACCCTCTTCTCCTTCACCCTCGACCATAACCCCCAGCCGAAACTTACCATTTGACCAGCTTGAATTATCTGTAAAAATGATATTTCCAAAGGTACCAAGCCCATTTCTAAGCCGAATAGTAAGACTACCACCTGTCAAAATAGGTGCCTTCCCTTCCCTTGCCCTTAATATGCTCTTATTAAACTCACTCCTGCTGCAATTTTCCCCTTTATTTTCCCAGGGTTCGGCACTAAGCACAGCGAGTCTGACTCTGGCAGAAGAGAGAGAGCAATCAGAAGATATGTTTGACTTAATGCACGTGTCAAATATTGCTACTTCTATGGGGTCTATTGGGCGGCTTGTGAAGGCTTTTCTTGTGACCTGATTGTTGAAGACTAGCCGGTACCGAGCTTGGATGGTTCGAGTTGGTGGCAGCCTGTAAGAGAAATATGAAAAATTAATTACTTAAGTGGAGCCAAAAGTAAAAAAAAAATATATATATATATCTTGAAGCATGTGGTAACAACTTTGTAAAACCAATAATCTACTGGATCCAAGGTTGGAATAAAAAAATTCGACTCCCGGTGATTAGGGTTTGTTGGCCAGATGAAATTCTCTGTTTATCATTGCACAATTGACGATTAATGAAGTCAAAATTATTGAATTTCACAATTCTGGAGGAACAAACTCCCAATTGGCAACTAATTGGTACTCATTCTAAAATTTGGGGTTGCAATACGCAGTAAATAATTGCTCATTGTGGAGGAAAATTCAAGTAGTGAAGCAACTTATGGGGCTCTTCTCTTACCTTTTAAATGAAAATGAACTTGATATTACCCAAAATCTCAATAGATACCTACCAATTTAAGAAATTGAAGCTGTGCAAGAGAAAGTAAGCCAAAAACTATTGGCCCATAAACCCTTAGTTGTGCAACTAAAGTTAATCTATGTTAATCAAACATAGTCACCAATTGATTTACCAAGGAAAAACGCACAGATAAAAAGGAAAAAGAAAGAAAATAAAAAGGGGGGCGGGATCCTTACATGGTTCTTTTGCTTCTTTTTGTTGGATTCAATCAGGTCTGTTGCCTTTGCTAGTGTTTGCATTGAGAAATGACTGCGGGGCATTTTATAAGTAGGGAGTGGTACCTGTGGAAGGAGATCTCCTTGGTCGTTGGACGGCTCTACGAAGGTACATGGAAAAATCGTGGGAATTTACCCCCTTTTTTTAATTTGTAAATGAAAATATTATTTAAATGTATGAAGTACCATTAACCAAGCTTTTCTTAATGAGCTTCGAGTCTCTTGTCGTCAGATATCTGTAAAAAGTGTCTAACAGATTCAAAATTGCGGCAAACGGAGAGATGGAGACAGACATTTTTAAAAGAGTGAATTTCATATACACCCCTCAAAAATTTCAAATATATGAGATGATCATCTCTAAACTTCAAAATCATGAATTTTCTCATCTGAACTTTCAAAATTTACTTTATCCATTTTATTGTCTTTTATATTAAAATTCATTTTAAATTTATAAATACTTATTTTATTCTTTTTTAAAAAAGTATAAAAAAAATTGTAGCTTGTTTAAAAAATGTCGGTCTAATATTTAATCAGTTTTCAAGAGCAAAATGTATATTTTATAAAGGGTAAAGGATATAATTGGTATTTTATAGGATCGATATTTTTCTTAAACAAACTACAATTTTGTATGCTTTTAATAAATGTAAAATAAGTAATTTATAAATTTAAAATGAGGTTTAATATAAAAGACAATAAAATAGATAAATTTGTGAGTTTTAAAAGTTTAGAGAGAGAAATACATAATTGTAAAATTTAGAGAGGAAAATACATAATTTGAAGTTTTTGAGGGATATACGTGAATTCCTCCTTTTTTGGTTTTGGAGGGATATATGTGAAATTTCCCCCTTTTGAAACAACAAATCTGTTACCTCCTTCCTTTCTTCTTTGAGAGAGAACTAACGAAGCATAACGAATTAACGGAGAGATCTCTTCAGTTTTCCTGTTATGTTTGAGTTCCGTTTATATATTTAGAGAAATTTATATATATACCCATCATAACTTCATTTTTCCTAACTTCAGTTAATATATTTAGAAGAGTGAATTTCATATATACCCCTCAAAAATTTCAAATATACGACATTCCCATCTCTAAATTTCAAAATCATGTATTTTATCCTCTAAACTTTCAAAATTCACAAATTGACAAATTTACCTATTTTATTGTCTTTTATATTAAAACTCATTTTAAATATATAGATACTTATTTTACCTTTTATTAAAAGTATACAAAAATGTAGCTTGTTTAAAAAAATGCCGGTCTAATATTTGACCAGTTTTCAAGAGCAAAATGTATATTTTATAAAGGGTAAAGGATATAATTGGTATTTTCTAGAATCGATATTTTTCTTAAACAAACTACAATTTGGTATGCTTTTAATAAATGTAAAATAAGTATTTTATAAATTTAAAATGAGTTTTAATATAAAAGACAATATAATGGATAATTTTTTTAGTTTTAGAAGTTTAGAGAGAGAAATACATAATTGTAAAATTTAGAGAGGAAGATAGATAATTTGAAGTTTTTGAGGGATATACGTGAAATTCCTTCTTTTTTTGTTTTGGAGGGATATATGTGAAATTCCGCCCTTTTGAAACAACTACTCTGTTACCTCCTTCCTTTCTTCTTTGGGAGAGAACTAATGAAGCATAACGAATTAACGGAGAGATCTTTTCATTTTTCCTGTTATGTTTGAGTTCCATTTATATATTTAGAGAAATTTATATATATACCCATCATAACTTCATTTTTCCTAACTTCAGTTAATATATTTAGAGAAATTTATATATATACCCATCATAACTTCTCCTTTTTAGATATTTTTCTGTCGAAATTTAATATTTAGATATTTCCCTATCAAAACTGAACTGTTTTATTTATATCCCATTCTAAAATTTAATCACTTAAAAATTAAAATTAATTTTAAGAAAAAATGTCAAAGGTTGTTTTGCCCTCAATCAGAATTCAGAATAGTGTCACTCATCCCTCATCTCATCGTTCTTTCTTGCTAAAATTGTTCCCATTCTTTCTAGCGGCGCTACACTTCCTTTTAGTTCTTTCTTCCTAAAACTGTTGCCATTGTTGTATTATTATCGGCATTATTATTATTATTATTATTATTAGAGTCCGGCTAGCGTCAAAACGTTTGGATAGAAGCATTTATCCAACTAAGTTCAGAACCGTTAAATAGTTATTAGATTTGTGTTTATCAGATCGATGATTAGAAGACGGAACGGAAAGATAAAACGTAGCGCTCCGTTATTATTTTTTTTTACTTTTCCC